>JACSYO010000676.1:60000-76683 GCA_016806645.1 Ophiodon elongatus | reverse complement strand
TATATATTTATAAATATATATATATTTATATATATATATAAATAAATAAATATATTTATATATATATATTTATATAAATAAATACATATATTTATATATATATATATAAATAAATATATTTATATATACTATATATTTCTTTATATTATTTATGTATGTATATAAATATATATATATATATATTTTTTGATTGTATCGGCGTTCATGTGCAGCACAGGTTTGTTCTGGCTGTGTTCGTGGCCGTTTGGTTGGACCGATGGATGTGTTATGTGCAACGTTCTGAGGGTGTGAGCCATCTGTACTCAGGAGTAGCGAGAAGAAGCACCGATTTTTAATTCAGAACAAAGGAATTGGATGAATGACTTTATGTTAATTTAAAGTTAGTAAACTGTTTGTTAATGCGGCACTGTGACTCACCGGTCGGGATGATGACTGCTGACTCTGCAGGATGTATCACAAAGCCACAGGACACAATTAAAGTGCCACGTTTTCTGCCCGTCTGTGTGTAAGAAAAAGACAAAAAGAATAAAGCCAAAAAAAACAAAAAAAACCCGCCTTCAGGGTTCGTCAGCTGTTTGCTCATGTGTGTGCGTGTTTTAGAGCTTAGTCTCTTCTCTGTGCACTTTGCTGCCGTGGCAACAAGAGTTACCACATACTAATATTTTAGCTCGCGTTACGTAATCGTCTTGCTTTTGTCAATAGTGGATTTTCAGCGTGGAGGCTGTTTGTTCGCAGCCTCGCGCTGCACACGGATCCACAAACTGAGCATTGTGCGGTCTTCAGACAGATTAACGGGCCCATCAGCTGCCTGTTTTCTTCTCCTCCTCTTTCCCTTCAGTCTAAACACTCAACGCTCTTTTCAGCCTCTTGTTTTGCTTTTTAAAGCTCTGCTCTTATCGCCTGTCGGCCTCGCCAAGAGAGAAGCTTTTCTACGAGGTCACCTGGTGACGTACCTGGTGTTTTTATATAAATGACTCAATGTTCTGCAGCAGCGTTCTTTTGTACCCTTTTTTTTTTTCAATTTTCTCTCTGAAGTTGTTGAATGAGGCATTTGAAGCTTTTTGCACCGCTCACGTATTGGTGTCAACAGCAGTTATTATCACAGGTGTACCTATTTGTGAAAGGTAATGCATCTCCGACGCCACAAAAACAACGACGGTGAAAAATAATTATTAGGATTGTGAAAGAAAAATGTCGCCTCTCATTCCAAGCTCTCCAATGAGGTGATTGGCTGCTGTTCTTTGCCATTTATATATATATATATCTATATATCTATCTATATAGATAGATAGATAGATAGATAGATAGATAGATAGATAGATACTTTATTAATCCTGCAAGGAATTATTTTTCGGTACAGCAGCATTTTTATATAAGAAAAGACATTTTTTTTACATAAGAAAAGAACAATATTTCCAAAAATAGAATAAAATAATAATAATAATAAGAAAATAAGAAAAATGCACAATATATACAACAAATAGAATAGAATAATAAATGTATGTCACTGTGAAGTGAACATTTTCGGGATATTAGACTGTTAGTTGAACAAAACAAGATATTTTAAGGCACCAACTTGTGCTCTGGATAATAAAAAATGTTTTATTTTACGGTCTTAATAATTCTCCTCATTTTTTTTCGTGTGTGCGTGTCCACAGGCGGAGCGCAGCGCTTGCGATGCCAACATCCTCAGCATCCCGGTGCCCATGCGCCGCGGAGGCTCCGAGTCCAACCTGGACGTGGTGGACAGCGTCGGGGACGACGGCGTGGGCCTGGATTTCACCAAGGGAGCGCTCGGCATCGACAGCCTGCAGCAGAAGATCCTCAAGGTCAGAGGATTTACTGTTTTCTCACCGTGAGCCTCTGAACAAACATCACAAAGACTAAATCAAACAACGCCTCAGCTCGGTTTGATGGCTCTTTGAAGAGGTGTTCAATCTCTTTATCCGATAATGAGACGATTAGATTTCCGTTGTGATACTACAGATACCAATAAAAAAAAGTTATTAAATGAATTGGTTTAATTAACTAGAGCTTGTACTCCAACTCGTCTTCTGATTTGATTGTCTTTGTCCTCGTTGATCTCAGCTTTCATTGGAAGGGAAGTTTCTCATCATATGAACATTCGGCTTCGGTGCATTTTAGTGTCATCAGTCGGCACCGAAACCTAATGAAGAGATTATTAACAGCTAATGTAATCTATTACTGCTCCCAGTGAGAAATGCATACAAAGCAATCAACATGAAGTCAAACACTTTGGTTTGTTGCAAGATAGATAGATAGATAGATAGATAGATAGATAGATAGATAGATAGATACTTTATTAATCCCGCAAGGGGACATTTTTTCGTAACAGCAGCATTTTTACATAAGAAAAGAACAATATATGCAAATAAAATAGAAGAAGAAGAAGAATGCACAATATATACAACAAATAGAATAGAATAATAATATTAAATTAACTAACAAAACGAAACAGTAGTGCAGATGTAGCCAACAATAAACAAAGCTGCTATAGTCGGGTGGTTTATTATACAGAGGTGCAAGAAGTTAGCACCAAGTAGTTTCAAACAATCCTAAATTATTGTACATTTTTCTCCCGTCGTTCTGCCTTCAGGTGACGGAGCAGATCAAGGTGGAGCAGGCGGCTCGGGACCAGAACGTGGCGGAGTACCTGAAGCTGGTGAACAACGCCGACAAGCAGCAGGTGGGCCGGATCCGCCAGGTTTTCGAGAAGAAGAACCAGAAGTCGGCGCACACCATCGCCCGTCTGCAGAGGAAGCTGGAGCAGTACCACCGCCGCGTGAAGGACAGCGAGACCAACGGGAAACACAACCACAAGGATGGCGGCGGCGGCGGCGGTGGAAAGGAGTCCGGCACTCACAGCAAAGAGGGGAGCCTGCGGGACGTCAGCGGAGCCGGGCGCCACCCGGCGCTCGACAAGGTGAAGACCATCGGTCCCGGCGTGTCGCTCTCGCCGCCGTTCTTCTTCAACAAGTCGCGGGAGTTCGCCAACCTCATCAGGAACAAGTTCGGCAGCGCGGACAACATCGCCCACCTCAAGAGCTCCATGGAGTCGGGCGCGGGGCTGCACGCGGACGGGGCGGCGCGGGGCCTGAGCGGCAGCGCCACCACGGTCGCCAAGGCGACGAAGTACCAGAGCGACGACGAGTGCTCCACGGGGACGTCGGCGTCCGCGGACTCGAACGGGAACCCGGCCGGGGGCTCCGGGGCGGGATCCGGAGGCCCCGGGAGGTCGGACTCCAACGGGAGGCTGAGCGAGGTGCTGGACATGGTGCGGGAGATCAGGGAGGCTCAGGTGCAGCTGGCGGAGGACATGGAGACGCTGAACACGCAGTTCAAACGGGATTACAGCTACTTCACGCAGATGATGCAGGAGGAGAGATACAGGTAGGAATCGAACCGCCGACCCTGGAGATGCACGACACCGTACAGGATACACGTATGCGAGAGCTATGAGAGGCTTTGCACTCGTCTCTCTAGTAGGAAGTTCATTTTATAGAACAATACAGAACCGAGTTCAAGCCCCATCCAGTCAGTCAGCGCATCATGAACATCATTAGCATAACAAGAGGAAATACGCATATATTAAAATATATGAAGGATGAATAGAAGGAAACAAATATGTAAATTAATAAAACAACAGGGTAAACGATCATCAGTATCCAGACCATATTATCTGTAATGTAGTCGAATAAAATATGACCAAACCTTCAGTAAAGAAATCAAAACATGGCGACTTGATGTCTGATGGAAGTGACCCCAAAATCAATTAAGGCCATCGCAATCACTCCCAACGCTAATAAAATAGCAATCTAATTAGCAATGTCACAGAAAGACATGTAAAGCTCACATTTACTCAACTGTGTCTCAGTAGGTTTACTTTTATTTGCACTTCCATATAGTATAACGCTGTTTTCTCCACTTCCCATAATGCAGCTTGATAACATCTATAATTCAGTGTTCATTTTAACGTTAATGAAAAACTTTGATTAACAAAGTTGTTTGTCAACAACCTTTTCTTCCGAGACTTAGACGATGACGTGATTAAATATTAACTGTAAAATGTGGTTTAATAGATAGAAACGTTACCAAACTCTCTCTTTATCTTCGATGACAAAAAAAGGAGTTTTGTGTCTTAATTTAGGGGGCAGGAGGAAGATAAATGTGAGAAGATTAGCTCAAGAAGATTAAAGTGATAGAGAACGAAAGAGAAAAATAGATATTTTGCATAAAAGAAAAATAAACACTTTCTCATGCCTCTAAAAGTCCTTCACACGAAACCATCCCAGAATGAGAAATACCTCTCTGGCTGAGCGGCTCATCACTCATGGCAACACTAAAGCCATGACCTGTACGAGTACGACATATTTTATCATATTTAAGGAGTCACGCGTACAGCACTTCATATTTAAGGAGTCACACGCCCCAAAAAAACAATCCTCACCCGGCAGCAACACTAACGGGTCGTGACGCATTGTGTTTGTACATCTGTTGAACCTCAAAGAGCTTTTGACAGTTATTATAAGCTTTTGTAAACTAAATATAGATGTCAGCGCACACACACACACACACACACACACACACACACACACACACACACACACACACACACCCACACAAACCTCCAGACTGTTGGTTGCTGAGTCGACCAAGGGCAAACGTTTTCAGCAGCTTACTTGCAATAGTACATCAATTGCTGTACTGGTACTCGCCCACACACACACACACACACACACACACACACAAACACACACACACTCAATTATGCATTGTTCTCTCTCCCTCTCTTTATCTCTCTGTGGTTGGCGCTCGGCCTCCTCCTCCTCTGCGTGTGTGTATGTGTGTGTGTGTGTGTGTGCATGTGTGTGTGTGTGTGTGTGTGTGTCAGGTATGAGCGGTTGGAGGACCAGTTAAATGACCTGACGGAGCTCCACCAGAACGAGACCAGTAATCTGAAGCAGGAGCTGGCCAGCATCGAGGAGAAGGTGGCCTACCAGGCCTACGAGAGGGCCAGGGACATACAGGTAATCAATGTTAAACATTGTGAACTTTACACCCTAGAAATGACTTAAACAGAAAATTCTGATCTTTTCTAATTGTTTGTACAATTCCCACTATTTCGTTTCCCTTCACAATTTAAGGTATTTGTCTTTTTATGAGGAGAAGACAGCATCTCCTATTCATTTCTTACTAGTTACACAACTCCTGTTCATTTCTAATGCAGCTGATGTCAATTCTTATCTCATCCAGTTCCACTGCCGTTCCCTTTATGACTCATTGCGCTCCAGTATTTCCCTGATAGCAACCATATTATATTATATGTGTGTGTGTGTGTGTGTGTATTTTGTGTGTGTGTGTGCGTGCAGGAGGTGCTGGAGTCGTGTCAGACTCGCGTGTCGAAGCTGGAGCTGCAGCAGCAGCAGCAGCAGACGGTTCAGGTGGAGAACACCGACGCCAAGGTGCTGCTGGGGAAGTGCATCAACATCATGCTGGCCATCGTCACGGTGATCCTGGTGTGCGTTTCCACGGCGGCCAAGTTCACCGCCCCGCTGCTGCGCAGCCGCCTCCACCTGGCGCTCACCTGCGTGGGCGTGTCCGTGCTGGCGCTGCTGTGGAAGAACTGGGAACACTTGCAGTGCGCTTTGGAACGATTGCTCCTCCCGCATTGATGCAAGGCCGGGAATCAAACCACCGACCCCCCCCCCCGAGAGGGTCCAGGTTTTTGGTGAGGCGAGTCGAATTTACATGTAGCCTTACACCGGCCCTGGTTTTTGGGGGGCTCCACGGTGACTCGGTTCATGGCTTTGTGCTTTGCATGTCTAAATGGGATCCACAGAAAGCCTTTCCCAGAATGCACCTCCACTGTAATTCCAACACACAGCCGTAAGCTGATATAAGTTATAACTGAGATCCACAACGTGCTGAAGGTGCAAACGTATATAAAACTTTTACATTAAAGTGTATCACTACAGTCCAAAGCAACAACTAAAAAGATGAATCAACTGGAATTGATTGATCTGGTCATCAGAGGATTCTGGATCGCAGCAACAACAAGACACTAAAATCTAAATATAGAGGATTTCATCGGTGCGTGGAAATACAGCGGTTATTTCCTGTCCTTTATTTAAAAGGGAAGTGTATCTGTTGAAGCGCCACCTCACACCTCCAAACAAACTCTCAGCAGTCTTGAAAACAAACCAGCTGTGACGACACAGAGACGCATCCACCTTAAGGTTGATTTGTACCGTGTACTGATCTGTCCCGTATTTATGTCACGTGTTGTTTTTTTTCCTCGTCAGTGTCTCATTTAAAAAAATATTTTATAAGCTGGTGTTTTAAGCTGTGGGTGCGTTTGAGTGTGTGAGTGTGAGTGTGTGTGTGTGCGCGTTCATGTACTGTACATCTGCCTGTGTGTGTCTGTGTTTACACTGTGTTTCACACAATGTTTGCTTTCTTGGAGAGAGTTTGGTGAAAACGTTGACATCACTCACGTCTGAATATGAATATAAAGCCAGGAGATAGTTAGCTTAGCATAAAGACTGGAACCAATGGGAAATGGCTAGCCTGGCTCACTAATTAACACATTAATTGTTTGAGAACACCAATTAACATGTAAATTAACACGCTAATTGGTGAGAATATTAACACTAGTCACGTCTAAATATGAACGTAAAAAGCCAGGAGATAGTTAGCTTAGCATAAAGACTGGTACCAATGGGAAATGGCTAGCCTGGCTCACTAATTAACACATTAATTGGTTAAGAATACCAATTAACATGTAAATTAACACATCAATTGGTGAGAACATTAACACTAGTCACGTCTAAATATTAATCTAGAGCCAGGAGATGATTAGCTTAGCATAAAGAATGGAAACAATGGGAAATGGCTAGCCTGGCTCACTAATTAACACGTTAATTGTTTGAGAACACCAATTAATGTGTTAATTAATTATACATTAACATGTTAATTAACATGTTAATTAACACAATAATTGGTGAGAACATTAACACTACTCACGTCTAAATGTGAATATAGAGCCAGGAGATGATTAGCTTAGCATAAAGACTGGAAACAATGGGAAATGGCTAGCCTGGCTCACTAATTAACACATTAATTGGTTAAGAACACCAATTAACGTGTACAATTAACATGTTAATTGGTGAGAACATTAAGACTACTCACATCTAAATAGGAATATAAAGCCAGGAGATGATTAGCTTAGCATAAAGACTGGAACCAAGGGAAAATGGCTAGCCTGGCTCACTAATTAACACGTTAATTGTTTGAGAACACCAATTAATGTGTTAATTAATACATTAACATGTTAATTAACATGTTAATTAACACAATAATTGGTGAGAACTTTTAACATTACTCACGTCTAAATGTGAATCTAGAGCCAGGAGATGATTAGCTTAGCATAAAGACTGGAACCAAGGGGAAATGGCTAGCCTGGCTCACTAATTAACACATTAATTGTTTGAGAACACCAATTAACGTGTCAATTAAAACATTAACATGTTAATTAACATGTTAATTGGTGAGAACATTAACACTACTCGTGTCTAAATATGAATATAGAGCCAGGAGATGGTTAGCTTAGCATAAAGACTGGAACAGGGTAAACGGCTAGCCTGGCTCACTAATTAACACGTTATATATAATGTTTAAATTCAACAATTTGTGCTTTTACGTACTTTCTGTCACCTGTTGTTATTTTTACACAATCTTGTTGATCAGTGATCAGCTCACATGCAGATTCTGTTACCTTTTAGACAGAACCAGGCTAGCTGTTTCCCCCCGTTTCCAGTCTTTGAGCTAAGCTAAGCTGGTTCTACTCGTCTAACTCTCTGTAAGAAAGCTCACAAGCATATTTCCCAAAATGTCAAACTATTCCTTTTTTAAGGAAATCTTTTAAACTGCCTCCTGTCTTGCTGATTTAATGCTTTGGGGTTCTCGTCATGTAAAGTTTTATGTTTTTCGGGTAACGTAGGAGTTGACGCGCTTTTCTCCAAAGATTGCAGCTTTAGCATCGACCAGCTAGCCTGTAAACTGTGAGGAAGGCCCGAGGCCATTAGAGAAAAGCTCTAGCATGTTTGGGCTTTTTATTGAATTGCCTTTTCTTTTCTTTTTTTCTTCGAGGTGAATAGAACAAATTAACTTTTGTGTAAAGCCTTTAATGTTGTGCTGCGTTCAAGTCCTGTAGGAATAACAACACGAACGTCGTCACGGTTCAAAGTCCTGACTTCAAAGGATTCCCACCTGATGAAAGACACGGAGAATCCTGCCCTTCATTTAATAAGTATGAACTGACGTTTTACTTCAAATAAGTATTTCTCGTTTCTTGCAGTAGAATACTGAAATGTCAGTAACTTAGGCGCCTGTTTTTCCCACGTGACCTGAATGCAGCATTATAGATCGGAAACTGAACAATGTAGCTCGGTGCTCTCTAACCCTGTATCACTGTGATGATGAGGGGGGGAAATGGGACTGAAGCCTTGTCAATGCAGCTTTTCTTCTTCTTTGTATTCTGTTTGCGTCCCTTCAAAAGCCAAATATGGACAGACGCCTTTCTAAGTAACACTGATTTTATTTAATTTAATTTTTTTATAATTATTTCCAAATTGGCTCAAAATCTTTTTATCTGCTCTTCAGGAGAGAAATGCACCTCCTCTCCAAAGCTGTAAGTCCATGACGTATGTTTTCATATTCGTGTCTCTTCTATGTGCATTAGTTTCTGGTTATGGGGTTCCATGACGTTCTCTTATTTTCAAATGAGAAAATAAATCAGATTTTGTTTAAAGATCGTTCCAGATTTTCTCTTTCCTGCTGGTCCTTTCCTTATTTTTATTCCCAACAGCTCATATATTAAACATTATCCATCCGACTGTGCGATGAAAGGACTCAGATCCAACCACTCCGCACGCATCATAAGGAATTCATACATAAAATGGGTGTAAATGACTTTTAGAGAGAAAACCCTCTAAAGTATGTTCTTTCTAGCACTTGAAAGAATATTATAGATAATTTCTTTATGCTTTAGTAAGAATTATTTCTTGTTCCTATTTAAACCTCTTATACAACATTTAAATTTATTTTTTATTATTGTTTTAGTATTATCTTTACTTATATTTGTTTGATAAATCATAAATAAAATTTTAATAATACATTTTATTTGTATAGAGCTTTAAAAGGTACTCAAAGGTACATGGTAAAAACAAACTATAAAAAGTTACGCAATTACAAAAGAAAAACAAAAACATACATAACTAGCATCAATGGTTAAAAACAGATTCTCCCTTCATATTGTAGCTCCCATTAAAAAATGTGTTTTATTAATGTCACTATTACCTATTTTAAATGGTTAGCTTAACCACTAAAATGCTTTTTTTTTTCACTCACATTGTTCTTTCACATTGTAGCTCATTAAATAAATAGTAACATGAATAATAATATAATATATTAGCTTTCTTCTCAAGAGTTAGATGAGAAGATTGATACCACGAGTCTACAGTCAACTCACTGGCTCCTTGTTTGTCTAACCCATAGACACAGATGGGGAGTAGAGTAAATCATTATATTTCTGAGGTTTAATCTGGACAGAAATGAAGACGTAAAAAATACACTTTGTGGTGTTGTGAGTAATTATGCAACGGACTGTTTCTTGAGCGGCTTCTTGGAAAAATATTTACGACACGTTTCAAAGGATTTTATCTTATCAGCAATGGTTCTCAGTGTATGTCAATACGTCGACGGCCCCCACCCACCTGTAACTCACGGCCAGTGATGTCATACTCCTCGAAACCGCTTTCTAAATGGATTCTTTTAACCATTCAAGCTGCATTTTAAAACGTCCACGTCTCTTCGTTCCCTTATCAATCTTTTAGGATGTTGGTTTGCATCGAGGACATTGGACCAGAGGGGCGACCCCACCCTTGTTGCCCTGTTGCCGGTCTTTATGCGGAGCTAACTGGCTCCAGGACATTAAACTGTTCATTCAAAGTAGAGGAACAGACAGATTGAGTTGTTGACTGTCATGGAAAAACAAATCAGTGTGTAAAGATGAATGATGACAAGCTCGGTGTTTGTGCTTGTCAGATGTGGTTAGTGTGGAAATAGAGACATAACAGCTGCGCATGCACTAAATAGAATAGACCAAGGATATTTAAGGAATTTCTTAATGCTCCTTTGTCAACTTTTTTTTGGACCGAAGGAGGAAACGGATGTTTCAAATGCAGTTACTGGCAAGCTGACATGTTTTTAAGCTTTATTAGTAGCCTAAATGAATGTAGGGTTCGTTTAACATTCAGGATATTTTTAATATACCGTACTTAAAATTAAATTAAGTGCAAGTCAGTAAATCTTTTATATTTTGCCACAAAAATGAAGAAACAAAAGAAAAAGTTATTTGTTACTTTACAGATTCATATTATTAAATATATCAAAATATATCAACAAATAAAATATATCAATATAGAATAAGCTTGCTGCAATGTTAAAGTGATAAACACATTAATACATCAATAATTACAATCCAATGATATATATATATGTATATATATATATATATGTATATATATATATATATATATGTATATATATATATATATATATATATATATATATATATATATATATATATATATATATATATATATTATATTATTATATATGTATGTATATATGTATATGTATATATATATATAAATATAATATATATGTATATATATATATATATATATATATACGTATATATGTTATTATATATATATATATATAAATATACATATATATGTATATGTATATATATATATACATATATATGTATGTGTATATATATATATATGTGTATGTATATATATACATATATAATATATATATATATATATATATATATATATATATATATATATATATATATATATATATATGTATATATGTATATGTATATATATATATATATAAATATATATATATATGTATATGTATATATATATATATATATACATATATATGTATGTGTATATATATATATGTATATGTGTATGTATATATATATATATATATATATCATTCAGAAATATATATATATATATTTCTGAAATGACCCATTTTGCATTATGAGTACTTGAGTAGTCAAATACAAGTTTTAATGCAGGACTTTTACTTGTAAGTATTTCTACATTGTGGTATTACTACTTTTCCTCGTGCTCTTCGCTCTGTTTCTGTTTCTAAAACTGAGAGGAGACGGCCACCTAGCTGTCAGATATGAGCAGTGTCTCCAAATCACACATAAATGTCTCACAAACAATTTAAAGAAATCAATTTGAGAAGCTTTACTGGCATTTATTATAGCAAAACAAATAAAAGAGTACACAAACAAAAAGGAAAACAATTGTGATTATATTAATAAACATTAGTTATATAGGAACACATGACCAACAGTGTACATTAAATTAAATCCTGATATATCTTGTGAAAGTGTTAGCAAATCCACTTTTATGGATTCCATTCATACCATTAAGAAAACTTATATCAACTATATTATTAATGTTGATATGTCTAATACTTGCGCTGTAAACAAGTGAACATGCTCTTCACATTTAGTTTTGCATTAGAACATATTCCTGACTGCAGTTGATTGATTATTCTTAAATAAAATACACATCAAAGAAAACTGAAAAAGTAAAAATCTAATATGTTTATGTTTGCCCTTTAAGTAATTTAAATAAAGGAATCAACACTTTATTAACTATTGATGAGGCCAAATTAGATAAAAAATTATGGAAGCCCATTTCCACCACTGTGATGAACGAATAAAGATCCTGTAAATCATTTTAATGAAATACTATCTCATAATTATGAGTTTCTATCTCATAATTATGACTTAGCATATCATAATTATGAGTTTCAATCTCATAATTATGAGATAGTATGTTATAATTGAGTTTTCTATCTCATAATTATATCTTTATCTCATAATTATGACTTACGATCTCATAATTATGACTTTCTAGCTCATAATTATAAATAAACAATAAGTGTAAATATTGATATACATCATGGAAAATTATCAAACTCATAAATCACAGTAATTATGTTTTTAAAAGACATAATCTAAAAAAAAAATCAAAAAAATTGTGTGTCATCCACGACACAAGATGGCGCCTGTGCGCGTCCGTTTGTTTTGGCGCAAACCGGAAGTCATCACAACTGTCCGCCTCAACAAAAAAAACAAGAGTTGAACGTTGAGCGGCGATCTGCGTCTCGCGCTGAGAGAGTAACCGCTTTGTTACCGATTAACGTCGACGTGTGTGATAATTATAACCGAACGAGTTACTCCCGTACTTCCGTTAACGGCTCGACGTGGAGAGAAACCCGCGAAGAAGACAAACACCGGAATGATTGACGGGCTGTGAGCTAACGTTAGCTGAACCGTTAGGTAGCTTCTGAGCACCGTTAAAATCACATTCAGGGGTTTTATTCTGACTGACTGGTTTCTGGATTCACTTCCACTCTAAATGGATGAGCACAAGGAGAATATCCACACCGAGGACGTCAACGGGAAGATGTCTCAGCCGAGAGAAGAGGAGGAGGTTCTTCTTCTACTCTTTATATACTGTGTGTTTATGTGACATGTACAAGTACTGATACTTATATATGTGAAACCTAAAGTACTTATATATGGAAAACCTAAAGTACTTGGTTCACAGTGGTACTTATACATATATATGGAAAACCTAAAGTGCTTATATATGGAAAACCTAAAGTACTTAGCTATATATGGAATACCTAAAGTACTTGTATATGTGAAACCTAAAGTACTTATATATGTAAAACCTAAAGTACTTGGTTCACAGTGATATTTTCCATCTCTATTTCTCCATATTCTCTAATCACCGAGCTGCACAGTAAACGAATCTGACAGCGTGTTGAATCCGTTTCTGTCTCCCTCATAATAAACAATATAATCGGTCTCCAGGTGAAGCCTTGCAGCAGGATATGTCCCGATGAGGACGCTGCTCCTCAGGTGTCCCCGTCTCCGTCCAACAGCGACTTCAGTCATCCGGTGTACAAAGAGATCGCTCAGGCCAACGGACACATCAACCGCATGACCAAGGAAGAGCTTCGGATCAAGCTGTCCGAGCTGCAGCTCGACACGCGGTAACCGTGACCCGCATCAGCATCGTGCTTTAAAATACACCCAACTGTACCTGAACCTCTTTTGCCTTTTGTGTGTGCAGAGGTGTGAAGGACGTGATGAAGAAGAGGTTGAAGAGCCACTACAAGAAGCAGAAGCTGTTGCTGTCTGCCGCTGAGGGCGGGCCCACGGACACCTACTACGACTACATCTGCGTGGTGGACTTCGAAGCCACGTGTGAAGAAGATAATCCTTCAGACTTCCATCATGAGATCATTGAGTTCCCGATGGTTCTCATCAACACGCACACTTTAGAAATTGTAAGTTGCGTTCGAGATGCTCCGTTTTTTTAACCTGTAGGACGACTTCTGTGTCTGAGTGTTATTTATTTTATTTACTTTTTCAGGTGGACTCCTTTCAGGAATATGTGAAGCCGGAGTTGAACCCACAGCTTTCAGACTTCTGTGTGAAGCTGACGGGGATTACGCAGGTTGGTGGAGCCCAGAGCGACACTTTGATATCGGTGTCGTTGACACGGCATCTGGAGTCGTTGTGTTGTTGACTGTTGTTGTTTTTGTGGAGCAGAAAATGGTGGACGAAGCCGACCTGTTTCCAGAAGTCCTCCAGCGGGTCGTCGCTTGGCTTCAGGAGAGGGAGCTCGGGACGAAGTACAAATACGCCATCCTTACCGACGGGTATGTTTGAGTTCTGTAAAGAGGCAGGATTTGTGTCGGTTGAGTGAAATCTTACATACCTGTTGTGTCTCCCTCTTCTTCAGGGCCTGGGACATGAGCAAGTTCCTCAACATCCAGTGCCGGCTCAGCCGGATCCGCTATCCTCACTTTGCAAAGAAGTGGATCAACATCAGGAAATCATACGGGAACTTCTACAAGGTTTTTTTTTTTTTTTTTTTTTAATATGAAAAACTGAATGAAAAAGTCTTTATTTCCCTCAAGAAGGTATATAAGTTAACCCCCCACCCTCCCCTGCCCCCCAGGTCCCGCGCACACAGACCAAGCTGAGCACCATGCTGGAGAAGTTGGGTCTGAAGTACGAAGGTCGCCCTCATTCTGGGCTGGACGACTCGCGCAACATCGCCCGGATCGCTCTGCGCATGCTGCAGGACGGCTGCCAGCTGCGCGCCAACGAACGCATGCACGCCGGCCAGCTGCTCTCCGTCCCTAGCTCCGCCCCCGTGGAGGGGGCCCCCGCACCACACAACCCCCGCAGCAGAGACTAGACCCGGGAACCAAGGCTAGTCCTGAAGGACTAGACCCGGGAACCGAGGCTAGTGTTGCAAGACTAGACCCGGGAACCAAGGCTAGTCCTACAAGACTAGACCCGGGAACCAAAGCTAGTGTTGCAAGGCTAGTGTTGCAAGACTAGACCCAGGAACCAAGGCTAGTCCTACAAGACTAGACCCAGGAACCAAGGCTAGTCCTACAAGACTAGACCCAGGAACCAAGGCTAGTGTTGCAAGACTAGACCCAGGAACCAAGGCTAGTCCTATAAGACTAGACCCGGGAACCAAGGCTAGTCCTACAAGACTAGACCCGGGAACCAAGGCTAGTGTTGCAAGGCTAGTGTTGCAAGACTAGACCCAGGAACCAAGGCTAGTCCTACAAGACTAGACCCAGGAACCAAGGCTAGTCAAGACTAGACCCGGGAACCAAGGCTAGTGTTGCAAGACTAGACCCAGGAACCAAGGCTAGTTCAAGACTAGACCCAGGAACCAAGGCTAGTCTTACAAGACTAGACCCAGGAACCAAGGCTAGTGTTGCAAGACTAGACCCAGGAACCAAGGCTAGTCCTATAAGACTAGACCCGGGAACCAAGGCTAGTCCTACAAGACTAGACCCGGGAACCAAGGCTAGTGTTGCAAGGCTAGTGTTGCAAGACTAGACCCAGGAACCAAGGCTAGTCCTACAAGACTAGACCCAGGAACCAAGACTAGACCCGGGAACCAAGGCTAGTGTTGCAAGACTAGACCCAGGAACCAAGGCTAGTGTTGCAAGGCTAGTGTTGCAAGACTAGACCCGGGAACCAAGGCTAGTGTTGCAAGACTAGACCCAGGAACCAAGGCTAGTCCTGCAAGACTAGACCCGGGAACCAAGGCTAGTCCTACAAGACTAGACCCGGGAACCAAGGCTAGTGTTGCAAGGCTAGTGTTGCAAGACTAGACCCAGGAACCAAGGCTAGTGTTGCAAGACTAGACCCGGGAACCAAGGCTAGTGTTGCAAGACTAGACCCGGGAACCAAGGCTAGTGTTGCAAGACTAGACCCGGGAACCAAGGCTAGTGTTGCAAGACTAGACCCGGGAACCGAGGCTAGTCTTACAGGACTAGACCCAGGAACCGAGGCTAGTCTTACAGGACATCTCAACTTTTAAACCCTGTGAGTTAGATACAAAATTAAATAAAATCCAAAGCACTTTTACAGTCTTAATGTCAAGTTGTACTTTTTGTTTTGGAGCTTAGAAGCTGTAGTTCGTAGAGGGCATAAATGGGGTCAACATTTTGATTTAAGATCCACTTGTGCAGTTTCCTCTCTGACCAGAGCTCCATATATTTTTACACCAGATGTCTAAAGACGGAGATCATACCAGTGCATTGTGGGAGGACTTTCCTTTTTTACTGTCTGTGAAACCTCCCTCGTCCTGCCTTATCAAGCTGCTAATATTCAAACAATTTGATTATGATGCAACATTTAGTTGTCCCACCATGATGTGAATTTGTTTTTATTTTAGGTTTTGCCTCCAAGAAATGCAACTCTTTGAAAACACTGACTAGTTGTGATTCTCGTGGCAGTAAAATTCCATCGACGTCAGTTTTAGCCTTTAAAGCCCCACATCTGTCTTACCGTTGTGCAAATCCGAAACACAAAGATCTCCGTGTGTTGCTGCTGCTATTGCTGTGCTGTTTGAAGTGCCACATAATAACAGAGCCATAACGTCACACTGTCGTCTGTCATTGTACAAATACAACACAAATTACCCCATAAACAAGTCTCTTGTTCGTACTGTAGGATCATCTTTTGTAATGATATTGAAAGAATTATTTCATGGCGGATGCTCTATTTTCAACAGGAACAAATATTCTTCTGAATGCCAAATATATCAAATAAAAATGTTTCTCTGTTCTTGTAATTCATCTTTGTCCAAGTTTGACGTGTATGATATCGAGTGACGTCGCTTTTTTTTTTTAGGTTTTATGTGAAGACTGAACATGCTGAAATGTAGAGAATCAGTTTAACTTTTTAAATATCTGCACAAGTTTTGAGCGTGAAAACTTCAAACCTTTTTTTTTTTTTTCTGGACTTCATAACTGTAGTTACAGTTCTCTGCCTGCGTGAGGCACTGTTGTACAAGATCAGTAAGGATTACTTATTTATAGAGCTGTTTGGATGCAAATGAGGTAGTTTGAAAGAGAACAGCTGCTTCCAAAACATGAGAAAAGTCAAAAAAAAAAAAAAGCTGAAATTAGTGTTTTTTTAATTAAATGGGCTAATTTGAGTAC
>JACSYO010000676.1:50000-55000 GCA_016806645.1 Ophiodon elongatus | reverse complement strand
AATGATGTCTTTATTGAAAATGTATTGCAACTAGAAAGCTGTTTAAAAGTAAGAGTCATGACCTAGTGGTCAAAAAAGCATAAAAAAGCATAAAAAAGCATAAAAAACGCATAAAAAAAGCATAAAAAACACATAAAAATGCATGAAAAAAGCATTAAAAAGCATATAAACGCATTAGAAAAGCACAAGAAAAGAGTTCGCTGGCTTCAGCGTCTCACACACATGATTTTTGTTGTTCAAGCTGTCATGCCACTAGAATTAAAGTGCCTGTCGGCGATCCACTCACTGGTGAGCAGGTCTCGTATCTCTTTGATGAGGTGACGGAGCTGCTGGTTGCTCTGCTCCACTCTCTCTTTGCTCCGGTTGGACTTGACCAGCACCTCCAGAGCGTTCACCTTGGCCTTGTTGGCGCGGTTGCTGGCTTCCCACACCTGACCGCAAACAGAATCAGTGACTTGCTCACGTGCGTGTAGGTACTCGACACTAGTTTAGTTTTCACGCCGTGTTCACCCACCATCCTGGAGAGCTTGTCCACTTCCTGACTCGCGGCGAGGATCTCCTGGTCCAGGTCTTTGGCGGATTTGAGAGCAGTTTTGGAGGTCGTGGCGAGGCCTCCGCATCCTTCTCCGCCACACTGAGGAGCTCCGTCCTCGCCGACGCAGCCCAAACCACCGCAGGGGGAACCAGAGCAGCCGTCGCCCTCAGCTGCACCACCACATGTCTGCAGAGAGAGAGAATAAAAGACAAAGCGATTATTAACATATAGAGAAAGGGAATATTCGATCAGTTTGAGGGATTTGTCATCTGCAAATATTTTGGCGACGATATTCAGCATTAAGATTCTTGCCTCTTTATAATTCTTTTTTTAGCAACCGCTCTCACCTTCTCGCTAAGTGGTGACAGGTCAAATGCATCCAGCTCAGTGGACAGTTTGTCCAGCTTCTGCGAGTTTCTTTGGTGCTTGCGGTCAAACTCCTTCTGAGCGCTGCTCAGTTTGTCCTCTGTGGCTTTCCGTACTGTGGACGATTCCTCCACTGTGTTTCCGGGATCACTGGTGGAGGTGTTGGCGCGGCGCTCAGCCGTCATAGACTCCATGTGTGCAGCTGCAATGGTGTCCATGGCACCTGAAAACACACACACACACACACACACACACACACACACACACACACACACACACACACACACACACACACACATACACACACACCCATCAAAGGGTATCAGTCGGTCTGGGTCTTCAGTGGATTATAAGAGGTGAATTCCTGTAACTTATGGAAATGGATCATTTATTTATGGGGGATGTCAACATGAGTACGCTATGTGAAATTGGGTTATTTGACAAGAATATGTTATTTCTATTCAATTATTGGTGGTTTTCAGCAGAAATTCAGCATGACTGCTTTTTTTTAGGTAAAAAAAAAAGCTGCTTGGTTGTTATAAAAGCAACTTCAGGGGCATGTAAGTGCAGTAATTATGTAACCTGACAGATGGTTTGTTACACAGAATCATTTGAGAAGTCTGTATTGTTTGGGAAAGGGTCGGCACTCTCAGAAAATACTTGGCAGGTGATTGGATGAACCATCTGTCAATCAAACTCTTGCCGAAGCCAGTCGGGAGAAGAGCAAAAACATCTTTTCCATTGAGAAAAGCCTTCGGTGCTGTTCTCTGCTCTTCTTTCAACGACGAAACACTCCCCAGTTCTGGTGGATCTGATGATATCGCAGCATTTACTTCAACCTCTTCAGGAGGCGCCATTGTTGTTTAGAACAAACTGTCAACTCTCCGTGTCTCCTAACGCACACCTAAATCACGGCCATAGCTGCCTGCAGCGCCTCACAAGACGTTGATTGGTCTGTGCTCTGACACAAACACATTACTGAAAGCCTGACAAGATGGATATTTCGCGTGGTATGTAATCCCGCGATTCTTGTGTGTAGTCTTGTAAACATTACAAGAATCTATGTGAAGCAATATGCTGATGACACGCCGGTTTCTCTGTTGGTTTAAGGTTTAAAAAACACACAGTTTCTCTCCTTCGGTCTGGTTCCTCACCCTGGATGTTGGCATTCTTGGCATTGTACACCTGCTGCCTCAGCTCCTGGACGCTCTTCTCCAGCTGGTTGGCCTCATCAGTCAGCATGTCCAAGTTTAAATCGGTGGCGTTGGCGTCACTGTGGAGAAGGTTCAAGGTCTCCTCCGTTGTGTTCAGCTTTCCGTTTAGGAAGGACATCACACCGCTGAAGAAACAAGACAGCAATGAACTCAAACAAAAAGGTGTCTACAGATCTCTTTGTATGCCTCTTTTTGCTTTTGTACATACGTAATCTGATGCATCAGCTCCTGTATCTCCTCCAGCTTCACTGCTGCAGGGTTGTTCTCGACTATTTCTCTGACAGCGTTGACGTTCCTCTCCAGGCTGCCGATCAAGTCTTTATACGGCGCCGTCACCCCGCTGGTCTGGAGCTGTGTTACTTGGGCCTCCAGGCGTTGGGTTTGATTGGTCAGCTCGCCGACAACGGTGTCCCAGACAGCAAAGCACTGGTGGCAGGTTTCACAGGTGGGGAACTCACCCTGGTAGCCTCTGGCACAACTGTCACACCGCGGCCCGGACACGCCCGCCACACAGGTGCACTGACCTGTAGCACGATGGCACTGATGGCTGGAGATTCCCCGAGAGTCACAGTCACAAGCTGGAAGAGAAAATAAAATTTCAGGAACCCAAATAAATACAGGAGAATTGCTGTGTACAATGGAACTTCAGAAAGACAAAAAATACTGTAAAATGTTAATAATTTGAATATGTTTACATCTTTAATTCACCTGTTCTGTTATATTGTATTTGTATTCATTTGAATTAGTTGTATACCCAAAATCTTCCCTATATGAAGGGGTAAAATTAGTTTTCTAATTTCTTTCAGTAATAAATTCTAGTGGAAAATTCGAGTCTTCATATTCAAAGAAAGAATGCTGTGCTCTCCATGGTCAGGTTCAACTATGCCTAATTAAAACAAAATCAAACAAAGAAATACAGTGAAATAATAATTTATGAAACAATATATGTGCATATCTTGTGCATATCATGTAAAACCATGCAATTTATTTCTTTGCTGGCTTTCCATTTCATTTGGCTTGCAATGTCGACAACATTGCTGATTACATTTTCTGTTACAGCTTGATTTAAGTAACTCATTTTGTCAGCCATCACTGTTTAGTTTAGTACATATTTGTCCTGCACAGTGCATGATGTACAATGCCTTGAGTGTCAAAATGATCAAAAATGTACTTTATAATACAACTTTGTTGTCGTCTAAAACTTACGCGAGGCCTAAAGGTTTGTAATCGACAGTTATAAGAGACATAGTGTCTACGTTTTTAAGAATCCCCAGGGAAATGAGCCAGTTGAAAACTAAGTTTGTTCAACCTCCGGCACCAAAAGGAAATAAACTTAGACATGAACGTGACCTTGAAGGTCACACCGACCCTCGAGTCTCGAGGCACTCCACAGTGCTGCCCTCCCTCCCCGGAGAAGAAGAGGAGGAGGAGTTTTGTTGTAAGTCACAAAGAAGGAATGCAAGGTTGGAGAGGTTTACACCATCAGTTTTGCCGCATTGTTTTGTGTGTGGTTTATGGAGCAAAAGGTGAGGGTTGGGTTTGAAGTTTTGCTTTTCTCATGGTCAAATATTACACCTGTTTTGAAAAGCCCATTAGGGTCAGAACAAGCATTGTGTTTACGCGTTTGGTCCCCTTAAATCACACCACGCGGACAAGGATACCGACAAGATAAACATTTTAACCTCTGACGTATAAATCTGGACGTAACAACCCTTCAGCTGTGGCGGCATCTTTAAGAAGCTTTATCATCAACGCTCTCTCACATAGCTACACATTACTCCCACACATTACTCAGTACGTGTAAGCGAAGTCCAGCTGGTTTAACAGCTTGAGAGACCCTTAGGGAATACAGCAGGAATCATTCAGGGTTCCTGGGTCCTCCGGGCGTTGGTGCATGACGAACATGTGATGCCTGGGAGTGTCGGAGAACATCTGGCTCTCATGAGCTGGGAATGAGAGGTCATTCCCAGCTTGCCTCCCTCCCTCTCTAGCCCGCTGAGAATGAACCAGCTACTGTGAGGCGCACATTTCTGCAGATGGACTACCCGGCAGTTTTGTTCAACAGACAATACAACTTTTTTTTTGTGGGGATCGGAGGCCGAGAGCTGAGCACCAGCTCGCTGATTCACTGACTCATTCCAAAGACATTTCACAGTCACCGCTGGTTTGCTTCCTCATAGATACACACACATAAAAGGGAGCAGAAAACCACGGAAAAACGAAATAAACCTCAAGTCCGACAACACGGTGACTCATATGAGAACTTCAACTACTTGCAGAAAGAAAGAAAAAAAAATATGTTACGTAAAAGGAAAAGTAAACATGAGAAGCAGGAAGTATTAGGACAGTGATGTTTTTCAGCACGTTGGATTTGAAATGAAATAGTGACCATGAGATTCAAGGCTGTTCAAGAGAGTTCATATCCTTATCGGGTGAACAGTGTAGGACCAGGACTCATGGCCGTGTCAGACCTATGTTAGGTCAATGATCTTAATCATAAAAACAAGGCAACTGAGCAGTTCTTTTATGGCCTAACAGTGGCGTGTTATTGGCTTGGCCAGGTCTCTAACCTGACCTCAGCCAAACTACTAATATGTTTCACATACTGAGAACCAGAGAAAGCCAGAAAGCTCCCAAAAAAAAAGCAGGAAGTAAATATGGCTGCCGTCCAGGCCTGGCAGAGCTCTACTAAAGACAACACAGAGAATGTGTAACCAATTATTTAAACCTCTGTTAACTGAGTTGGCCACTAGAGGGCAGTGGAAGAAGCTCCAGGTAATATATATTCATGTGAAGTGAAAACACGAATACTCAGTAATGGAAGCATGAGCCTCCTTAGTCTGTTGGGAAAGGTTCTCTTGTTTGTTCATATACTGGTGGTGTGT
>JACSYO010000676.1:25000-45000 GCA_016806645.1 Ophiodon elongatus | reverse complement strand
CTGAAACACAACAGAGAGTCAGTGTGTGTGTGTGTGTGTGTGTGTGTGTGTGTAGTGAACGTCTTGCCACAGAGACACAGTGAAGTCAGGTGATGTTTTTTACCTGGATCCGGGTGGGAGAGAGATGGACTGGTCGTCTCCGCTCTGGATGGAGTTGCCGCAGTGAGCGGAGAAGTTCCGAGGGTTGAAGACGGGACGCTGCACTCGGATGTTCACCTGCTCCCACTGCTCCGGCAGCTGCACACACACACACACACACACACACACACATAAATGTCATTTTCATTCCTAAAACCTTCTAAGTTACTAGAAGGAACTTTCATTTTGTGTTGACTTTGGCGATCCCTGTGTAAAAGTTGTCAGACTCTCATTTAGAAAAACTCTCATTTTATCCAATCCGGTGGCACCGATTACCAGCATAAAGAACAACTATATATATATATATATATATATATATATCGCTGATGGTCTCATTTACTTATGGAGGTCATACAGAGGCATCAGTATTAAATATAGACTGTTTCATAACCAGTTAAAAGTTCCTTGTAGTAACTTTAATAAATTAAATCAACATCACCGAACGCCAATAAAAAGCTAATATTCTGTGTATGAAGCCGTGTTCTACATTTAACAAACAGAATGCCGCATTATGTCTGAAACTTCTTGGATAGGAACGTTTGCTAAATGTATAAACACAAAGGATGTTTATTACCTGCGGCTCGTAGCGAATAAGCATGTCGTAGTCCATGGACTCCGGCACGTTGTCGATGGTGAACTCTAAGTAGGCTCCTTCTGGAACATTAACGAAGCCCATACCGGTCCACGTGGGACTGCGGTCCAGAGGATAAGGCCTCGGTACCACCGTCACACCCTGACGGAGGTTAAAAGACATCGACAAAGCTGTGCTTCACGTGTTTTGGGGGTAAATGCGTGTGATTGTACAATAAACACACTTACAGGTCCGTGCTTGGCGTCCTCGGCCTCGTAGGTGTAGTGATCCAGGGTGATGAAGTAGAAGCCGGACTCCACTCGATCGCAGCGTCTTCCAAACATGTGCTCCCTGCACACACACTGTCCCGAGTGAGGGTCACAGCTGTGTGAGGGGAGAGATTTAACAGATATTATCTCAGTACCTAAATATTTTCATGCATTTTCATTTTTCTGCTTTTTCATAAATGTACAATAGAAATGTGTGTGTTTTAGTGCAGATGTGTTGTAGCGACGTTTATAAAAGTACATTGCATCCTCTACAGTTAAATAATGAATAAGTAAAAGTGATCTTTAAACATACTTATTGTTGACAGCCCCGCCCTGATCACAGTCACATGACCTGCAGCCGTCCATGTCATTGGACAGACCCCAGTGCTGCGGCTACAGGGAAGAGAATGGAAAACAGACCTTTGTTTATACACACACACACACACACACACACACACACACACACACACATACACACACACACATAAAAGCATGAGTATTCTAATTGGGGCAGTTGTGTTTGCGCACCAGACACTCATCGCAGTTGTGTCCGTCGACGAGGCGTTTGCAGAAGCACCTTCCTGTGTCGGAGTCACAGGAGTTTCCTCCGGACAGAGTTCCCAGCTGGTTACAAGTACAAGCTGCCAACACACACAACCAAACAATGAAGCAACAGATCCAACTGAGTCAGAGCGTCTGACTATAGTTTATTTACACTCGGCGTGTTTGTGTCAGCGGTTTTAGCTGAAGTTCTCCTGTAAAATGTCCTTTTAATCTCTATTATATTGCAGATAACTAAAAGTTGTTTTCACTTTTCCCTGAAGTAACTATGAAACCAACCTTCCACCTTAAAATTGCAAATTACCTTTTTATCGTGATGAAAATTAAGGTATTTTTTAATGGTATTTCCCTCAGGGGGAGAGAATAATGAATGGATTGTAATATAGATTCATATATAGGTATTTTTAATGGATTACATGCACGGTTAAGGAGGTTGTAAGGGGGTAAAAAACAGAAGTGGAACGTCATGTATCGCTTAAATTGTGCTCGTTAATCAACACTTATTCATTGATAATCAACAACTTTTCGATTTAAGGTGTTTTAGTGGGTTTGGGTTTCACCTTTTGAACTTATTGGACATATTAAAAGAGCTCTGGATACCACATTGGTATGTTTTCTGGGGTATTCCTGTTTCATAGTGAGTGAAAACTCTCCACAAAAAATATCCAAACCTTTTACACAGCGAGCTAGAATGCATACGACAGTTGAATGTGAATAACTAGTTTGGCTGGATGACTTCGTGAACCGAGATATTCAAAAGGCAACATAATTATGAAAACGGGGGGCCGAGATAAGGGCCTCGAGAGAGAGAGAGAGAGAGAGAGAGAGAGAGAGAGAGAGAGAGAGAGAGAGAGAGAGAAGAAGAAGAAGAAGAAGCCGAACACATTGCGACTTACGCAGGCAGCCGTGAGGCCCCTGTCCCAGGCCGTGGTGTCCCCGCCTGCAGTGGTCGCAGCGCTCGCCCTCCACGTTGGCTTTGCAGCGGCACTGACCCGAGATCAGACCGGCTGCCACGTTGGTGTGCGAGTCGCACAGTCCGCCCTGCAGGGACCCGGATGGGTCGCAGTTACACGCTGTGGAGACATGAAAGATGACATTAGGAAAATTGTGTGGACACGTGAACGCTTATCATGCCTCCAATCTCACGGTCATGTGGAAAATATTAACATATTTCACCACGAAGAAGCAGTGAGGGAAATATATAAATAGAAGTTTCCCCGATGAAAGGGAAACAGCAAGGACACTGTCAACATCAAATAGGCAGTAAAAAGTAAAACTACTTGGTTGTCATGCTTTGTTGACGACAATTTAAAGACCGTAACATCCGCTCAGCAATATAACAGTATAACATATATACATTTAATATATAAATATAAATGTCTTCAACTCGTTCAGTACAATTTTGAGGTACTTGTACTTTACTTGAGTATTTCTATGTTATGTAACTTTTATTCAGAGGCAAATATTGTACTTTTTACTCCACAGCATTTATTAAAAAACTAATTATACTTTTTTAATTTATGCTTTATACAAAAAAGACAAACTATAATGAGATAAGGAGCAAAATTCAGAAGCGAGCAATATTTATTTTTCTAATTATAATCAATGAAGATTATTCTTAAAGGGCCAGTCATCCTAATGAGTAAGCTACTTTTAGTTTTGATGCTTTAAGTATATTTTGATAACTCATAATTAATAATTGTGTGCTTTTACTGAAGTACAATATTGAATGCAGGAGTTTTACTTTACTTTAAAGTATTTTACACCGTGGTTTTGCTACTTTTACATAAAAGAACAGTGTGTAGCATTGAGGGGGACCAGACACATTAAGTATGTTTTCTTTGGTGTATAATTATTTGAAAGTTTGTAATCTACAACCTCACTGCTAGATGCCACCAAATCCTGCACACTGGCCCTTTAAGTGCGATCTTTACGTAATATCTGAGTACTTATTCCCCCGCTGCTGAACACACAAGGAGCCTTATCTCAGGCACAAGAGACAAGATTCAAATTTCACGCTTGGAAGCACGACTGTGCTCAACAGATTTCCTGGCAGCCTCTCAAAACTTCTCACATGCAACAATTAAATTGGAGGAAATGTCAAAGAGTGTCCAAAACCGACTGTGTGTGCTCGCTAAATTAAATGGAAATCTGCCCAGTAGATTATGATATTTCTTGGGTAAAAGAGGAAAAATAACACAACTTTAAATTTCAGAGCTGTCTGCTGAGTAAATGCTGAAATGTCTTGCTCTCTCTCACAAAAGGATGAAGGGATTTCCTCCCACGATGTGCAACATAAAAAGGTCTTATCTTGTCGTAACATTACATCACCAGCAAGTTATCTGTGAGTGAGCTGCAAAAACAAGAGCTGTGTGTGGTTTAAAAGATGAGGAAAAGAGAGGGGGAGGCTGCGTTTCAGTTTACGGCCACTATTTCCACTTGTACCCGGTACTCAGTCGGTAATTACAATCATGACGTAACAACCGCTGCTTTCTGCTCTCCACTTCAAAGGCTGCGGATCCAGGTGGTGCTTGTCTGGAGGAGGACATGCATTCTAACAGACCGTCCATGTAATGAGTAGAGGGGATCATAGAGGGGATCGTAGAGAGGATCGTAGAGGGGATCGTAGAGAGGATCGTTGAGAGGATCGTAGAGGGGATCGTAGAGAGGATCGTAGAGATGATCGTAGAGAGGATAGTAGAGAGGATTGTAGAGGGGATCGTAGGATCGTAGAGAGGATCGTAGAGGGGATCGTAGAGAGGATCGTAAAGAGGATCGTAGAGAGGATCATTGAGAGGATCGTAGAGAGGATCGTAGAAAGAGGATCGTAGAGGGGAAGAGGATCGTTGAGAGGATCGTAGAGAGGAGAGGATCGTAGAGGGGATCGTAAGAGGATCGTAGAGAGGATCGTAGAGAGGATCGTAGAGGGATCGTAGAGAGGATCGTAGAGGGGATCGTAGAGAGGATCGTTGAGAGGATCGTAGAGAGGATCGTAGAGATGAGAGGATCGTAGAGGGGATCGTACAGAGGATCGTTGAGAGGATCGTAGAGAGGAGAGGATCGTAGAGGGGATCGTACAGAGGATCGTAGAGAGGATCGTAGAGAGGATCGTAGAGGGGATCGTAGAGAGGATCGTAGAGGGGATCGTACAGAGGATCGTAGAGAGGATCGTAGAGGGGATCGTAGAAAGGATCGTAGAGGGGATCGTAGAGAGGATCGTAGAGATGATTGTGGAGAGGATCGAAGAGAGGATCTTAAAGAGGATCGTACAGAGGATCGTAGAGAGGATCGTAGAGAGGATCGTAGAGAGGATCGACGCGGCGGAGAACCCTCTGAGAGGTCAGAGGTTACGCAGAGGTGACTTACGCTCGCAGACGTTGGGGTCCCTCAGGTCGCGGTTCGGGTGCTGGTGGTAGAAGGGTGCACACTGCTCGCACTGTCGGCCCAACGTGTTGTGGCGACAGTCGTCGCACACGCCGCCGCTCATGTTGCCGGTCGTCGCGTACATGGCCAGGTCGAAGTGGCACGTCGAGGAGTGCTGGTTACACTCACACTCTGGAGGAAGAAACTCAGATTTACTGCCTTTTTCTTTGTCAAAATGTAATTTTTTTTAATTTATATTTTAAGCACAAGAGTGTGTTGACTTTACTCTTTGTGTTTATTTATCATCTCATTGTTTTCATCTGTGTTATACAGTGTAGAGATGCAACTAAGTATTATTTTCAGTATCGATTAATCTACAGATCATGTGCTTGAGTAATAATTTAATGTATAAAAAAGCAAAATATGCCGATCACAGTGTTCAGTCTAAAAACCAAAGATATCTCATTTACTGTGATAAACGAGAGAGAAATATCCTCATATATGAGAAGTGAGAACTAATTATAAAGTAAAACTAAAGTTTGACATTTCGCTTTCTTGCTGAGAGTTTGAGATTGAAGACAAATTACATATAATCTGTTGATTAATGAGCTTTGGAGGTGTGTCCCCCCCCTTTGGACAGAACCAGGCTAGCACTTTCCCTCTGTTTACAGGCTTTATGCTAAGCTAAGCTAACCTGGCGAAATCTACATTCATGTTTGTGTTCTTACTCTTGCAGGCGTGGGTGTTTCGGCCCTCGGCGGGTCTCCACGGCAAATCGTGGTAAAAGTCCTGGCAGCGCTCACAGTTTAGTCCCTCGGTGTTGTGATTACACACACAGCGGCCATGGACCTACACACACACACACACACACACACACACACACACACGCACACACACACAAAATATATTAACATCATTCGTAGAACCAGAAAAATATATATTTTTTCTTCTCTAGTTTTTAGTTTCAACATACAAGATATTCGTGTAGTTTTGGGGTTTTACATTCTTGACCTTAGGAACAGCATGCACAACATAATAATCTCTCCTCAAAGACCATTAGATGCATTTGAAAGCTCCAGAAAAAGCAATTAGCTCTTTAAGTTGAGACTATTTAATTAAGTAAGTAATCGACCAGGAAAACATGTTGTGACTCTCTGTAAGCTAAACCTAAAAACTGAGGTTCATTCTTGATACTTAGCAGTTGAGGAATGTATCTCACTAAAAGCTCCGGTTAGTAAGATGGACTTTACTGATGAAGATCATGTGATATGGTTGAAAGATCCAGAACAGCTACTAAATGGACCTTGAGATGAGGTTGTTATGATTTAAGGCTACACAACATGTATGTGATTATGATTAGTTGTTGCTGTCTGTTGATCAAACAAGCTCACCAAAAGGTCCATTTAGTAGCTGTTCTGGAGCTTTCGATCATATTACATGAGCCTCATCAACAGATGAACAGTTACCCAGCTGTCCTCACATTGTAGATATTCAAATTTCCCTTTTTTTCCGAGCACTTTAAGGACTTCTACTCCATGAAAGTTGACTTTAACGCCTTAAAGATCTCTGGAAATTTAAATATCTACAATTTCATGACACTCCATCTGCTGAGGAAGACCACGGGATGGGATTGAAAGCTCCAGAACCTAATTAACTAAAAATGTAACCTTTCACGCGTCATTTTTTTCTATTTATTCATTCTACATTTATTCCACTCATCCGCTGACTTGAGTGTGTGTTCAGACGTACCATGCCCTCGACTCCGGTCAGTGCTCCGTCGATCGGGGCGCACTCGGAGGCGTGACCGTAGCAGAAGCAGTTGCCGCGGACGACCATGTCGTAGAGGGAGTAATAGTACTTCTCCGTCACTTCCTCGCGAGAGTCGAGCAGGTTGTCGCCCAACGTGTGGAGCCTCAAGAACTTCACCCGGAGGTTGGTGATCTTCAGCATGTCTGCACACAGCACACACACACACACACACACACACACACACACACACACACACACACACACACACACACACACACGTTTCAAGTTAGAGTTTCCAACCTCAAAGAAGTCACCTTCGTTCCTCACACACCCAGAGTATTCACCACATACTTAACATGAGGCCTTTGCGTGAATATGTGTGTGTGTGTGTGTGTGTGTGAGTGTGTGTGTGTGTGTCTCGGTCTGGGATGTAGCCGAGTGCACGAAAGGCCGAGTCGCTCCAACACGTTAAATTCCATGCAGCGCTCCTCCCGTCCGATACTGGAAATCACCTCAATACCGCCATGTGTTCGTCAGACACCACACCAGAGAGGTCAGAGGTCACGCTCAGGTCAAACTGAACCCCTACAACGCGTTCGGTTTAGTTTTCTCCTGATTATTTCGGTCACATGTTATTCTACGGGTCAGCCAACGTATCATTTTCATATCAAATGTTTTTTTAATGATGTGCCATAAAGATTTTTCTGATTATAAGCAGGGATTTGTTGTTTAATTCAATTAAATTAAAGTTAAATCTCTGGGGCCATATGACGTAGCCTCTGAATCTCTGGCACTAAATCGATAGATATAGATTATTTGTAGAAGATTAACAGGACAAAAAAATCCTTCAGCAACACAAAATCATATGTATTTTTTTAGAATTTGCCCAATCTTTACTTTTATCTTGTGAATTTTATCTCCTGAGACTTCAAATAAATCGACCTGAGAAGTAAAAACGACGATATGCAACCTTTGATGACAGGCCGCCTACTTTAAAGGCATTTTAAGGGGCCAAAAGTAAAAAAGGTCAGGGGCCTCTAACCTATACAATGCCTAAAACATAACAATAAAAGGTTTTAAAGCATTTTCTATTTTATTTAAGGCAATTTAGGATCAGCTCACTCTGTATCTTCAGGCTGTAGGGGTCCTCGATCTCAAAGACGGGGTCCAGCACCCGAAATATCACCTGGAAGAGTAAAAAAAAAAAAAACAGTTGAAAGTTTGTATTGTGATTATTATTTCTAAGTTAAATCCTACAATCGAATCCAGACACTCGAATCAATGGAGAAACCTTCCAAGATAAAAAAAAAAAAGTTTTTCTTAAATACTCACCTCTCCCTCCGTGGATGGTTCGATGTCGGAGTAATGGGAGTCGCAGATGATGTCGTCCACTTTTCCCATCGGCCCGATGGACACGCCGGGGAAGGACACCTCACAGTCGTAGGCGAAGTACCGATAAACCTGCCACTTCTTCCCAAAGTCCATGGACCGCTCGATCACCATGGCAGCCGGCCGAAACGTCTGTCAGCGGAGGCGGAAAGAAAAACCACTCAGTCATCAATCGTCACGTTTTTTTCCTGCAGAAGATTCTGATTTCACACTTTGATCAAATCTTTTGTGAGAAGGTTTTAATATGATTAAAGAACATTTTAATTTTGGCATTTTGACATTTTAACTTGGCCCTTGTGAAAGATAGCTAATCTGTATCTTCTCTTACCCTCACATGTCAATTTCTTTCCTTTGATTCCTGCTGGAAACCAAATCTTTTTTAAGGCTTTTTCATGTCATTAATATCCAGTTAATCCCAAATAATAACTTCTTTCTTTGCATATTTTACATGCAAATGTCTGTATAAATTATTAGAAAAAGATAATAACTACAGTGGGATCAAATCAAAGTTTTGGGAACTTTTAAATTTGAATAAAGTACATTTTTTTTTCAACAAAATAAACTGTAAATATCATTTTTTTTTTCCATTTGGATACCATAATAAATATAATTGAATATACAGTTATGATATTCCTGAAAAAAAAATGTCTGCCATCTAATCCAAAGCAGGATGAGACAGGATGCACATGGAAAGTGTGTGTTTTGATTACGACGTAGAATTACAGGCACAAAGCCAGCTGGCCATCGTCACTTTTTTTTTACTGCAGACCCTCAAACTCATCCCTCCTTCCTCTCTTCCCACCGTCCTCCAGAGACCAGAACGATTTACCACATTCCTCAACCACAGCTGTCCGACGCTGTGTTTATCTCCGTGGGTTTGAGAGTGTATAACGTGTGTGCGTGTGTGTGTGTGTGTGTGTGTGTGTGTGGCAGGCACCTTAAACGTCATGATAAGGTGTGTGAAGTGAAACTCGGCCTCCAGGTCAAGCTGGATGGTCACATTCTCCACACCTGCAGGTAAAAAGAAACAGGAAATGAACAATTAAATCTCTTTCTCGAACCGACTCCCATTCATAAAAATAAAATAAATCCTTAAAAACCTGACGACACAACCCAGGCAGACTTTCTCACGCACTTAAACATAAATTATCCTAAATGTTTACAGATTCTTTCTGCACATGTTTATGCAGCCAAAGCTTTTTGAGCGTTCACACGTGAAGCTAATAAATCTCCGGTTCTGGATTGTGTTGCACTAGCTACTCCTAAACTCTCCACGACGTGTAAATGTGGTTTTGATCTAATTATTTACTTTGCTTTACAACTTTAAAACTGGGTTCTCCTATTCTGGGCCCCCCAGGGAGAGGGCAGGCGTTTGAAGCTAATTTTTACATAGAAGCTAAATATTGGAATTACAATTTCTGGGTCTGTCACATGATGCCATGGGGCCCAAAATACTCTGTCTGTAACTCAGTGAATAATAAAGTTAGAACAGCTGCATAGCCCTTATTTCAACGTGTCCTCAAACACCATATCTTATAAAAAAGTTACTCTTTATTTTTTGTGTTTTCCTACGAAAGCTACATTTCTGCTCGTTACATACATACGGTCTTTTCAAAATAAAGTTCCTTAGTTAGGTTAAGATCGTGAAATACTTAGCAAGGTTTCGGAAAAGATCGTAAAATACTTATTTAGGTTTAGGAAAAGATCGTAGAATACTTAGGTTTAGGAAAAGATCGGGAAATACTTAGTTAGGTTTAGGAAAAGATCGTAAAATACTTATTCAGGTTTCGGAAAAGATCGGGAAATACTTAGTTAGGTTTAGGAAAAGATCGGGAAATACTTATTTAGGTTTAGGAAAAGATCGGGAAATACTTAGTTAGGTTTAGGAAAAGATCGGGAAATACTTATTTAGGTTTAGGAAAAGATCGTGAAATACTTAGTTAGGTTTAGGAAAAGATCGGAAAATATTTAGGTTTAGGAAGAGATCGTGAAATACTTAGTTGGGTTTAGGAAAAGATCGTAGAATATTAGGTTTAGGAAAAGATCGTAGAATACTTAGGTTAGGTTTAGGAAAAGATCGGGAAATACTTATTCAGGTTTAGGAAAAGATCGTGAAATACTTAGTTAGGTTTAGGAAAAGATCGTAGAATACTTAGTTAGGTTTAGGAAAAGATCGGGAAATACTTATTCAGGTTTAGGAAAAGATCGTAAAATACTTAGTTAGGTTTAGGAAAAGATCGTAGAATACTTATTCAGGTTTAGGAAAAGATCGTGAAATACTTGGTTAGGTTTAGGAAAAGATCGTAAAATACTTAGTTAGGTTTAGGAAAAGATCGTGAAATACTTGGTTAGGTTTAGGAAAAGATCGTAAAATACTTGAAGAATTGGACCCATCCGCCCTGTGTGGGATTTAGGCGTCTTTATTCTTCATCGTTCATGATTATGTGGATTACATACAAAATTATTTTGGGGGATATATTTACGAATTACGGCTCATTATTTGACGTAGATTCAGCTCCGAATGCTGGATGAGACCAGCCTGCTTATTTAAATCACCGTGTCCTACAAGTTGTAAAACTCCCCAATGGCCGAATGCGAATGAGCTAAAGAACGAGGCCGGCTGGGAGGAAGGGGTTAAATTAAATAATGAAATAGCAACTTCTAATGTGAATGAGCTAATCCAGTTCTCTTTACACATCCATGGTCCCCACTGCAGCCGTCTATACTACATGTCAACGGCAAGCTGGAGCTGGAGGACGACTGCCAGGGAATTAGGAAATCCCGAGCAAAGCCATTGTGTGTCTGCAGCTTCCTGCCGACTCCCTCCGTGACTCATTCCCACTCAGAGGGAACCGGTGTGCAGCGTGAATGAAGAGGCAGAACAGATGTTACACCGTAGGCCCGGGGCAGTTTATCCCATTCATTTTTTATTGGTTTAAATTCGAGTACAGCCTATATATGCTTTTTTTTTTTTTTTTATTTTTTAAATTGCTTATTATCTTTTTTTTTCTCACAAAATACACCAAACAAATAAACAGACACAAATTCAAAGAAGAGACACTAAAGATACGGTTTTGATAACTGATTCATCATTTTAGGCTGATGTTCATGCAATAAAATGCCAAAGATGTAATAATTTCCGACACTTTCAGCTTCTTAAATGTAAAGATTTGCTGCATTTATTGTCTTAAATTGCATTAAACTGAAGAACATTGCGGATCGGACATTTGAAAGTGTCACTAATTGTGTTGACGGGCATTTCACGCTATTTTCTCAGGTTTTATATTTATATTATATTATATTATATTTATATTGTAGACTATATACACTTACAAGGGCCATTATTCTGCAACAAGTACATTAACTTTTGGTACTTTAAGTACATTTTCCTTATGATACTTATAAACTACTTTTGTAACATTTATAATACAGGACTTGGGAGTATTTTTACAATGTGGTATTTGTACTTTTACTTAAGTATCTAAATACTTCGTTCAGCATTGACTGTTTGTGTAGATCTCTGAACCTCCACTGTCTCATTACACACTTCCTTCCCCACACTCTTTAAACGCCTGTGTGTGTGTTCAAGTGATGACATGTGTCTCTATCCTGCACACCTGTTCTCCCCAGCACACCTTTAAGCCCCGCCCCCTTTGTTCCTGCCATGTTTGGCTGCAGTGAGAGTCCCTGTGATCTCCCGTCTAGTCATTACCGAGCCCAGTTTCCCACGAGAAGAGCCGGAGTCGGAGCTCACACGCTCAGCTGCTCTTCATCTCGCCTGAGAGGAGTTCTCTCTCTGTAATTCAACGTTAAACACACTCTTTCGCCCCTCACCGTTCTCCGACTGCCACCAGGTCTTGAGGCGGTTGTGGGCGAAGGTGGTGACCAGGTTGGCGATGGCGTGGCTGACTTGGTTGCTGTCGTCGTCGAATATCTGCCTGGAGTCGCACATGAAGCATTTCTTCTCCTCCTGGATTGAGGCGGAGCACAGAGAAGGTTAAAGGGTTATATCTTTGTTCCTCTTGTTCATCAATTAGGTTCAGGAAAAGATCCATCATCCATCATCCATCATCCATCAATCCATCCATCATCCATCATCCATCATCCATCATCCATCAGCCATCCATCATCCATCATCCATCATCCATCAATCCATCCATCATCCATCAATCCATCCATCATCCATCATCCATCATCCATCCATCCATCCATCATCCATCCATCCATCCATCCATCCATCATCCATCCATCATCCATCATCCATCATCCATCCATCATCCATCATCCATCCATCCATCCATCATCCATCATCCATCATCCATCCATCATCCATCATCCATCCATCCATCCATCCATCCATCAATCATCCATCCTCCATCCATCAATCATCCATCATCCATCATCCATCATCCATCCTCCAATCATCCATCATCCGTTATCCATCATCCATCATCCATCATCCATCATCCATCCATTCATCCATCCATCCATCCAATCATCCATCATCCATCATCCATCATCCATCCTCCAATCATCCATCATCCGTCATCCATCATCCATCCATCCATCATCCATCATCCATCATCCATCATCCATCATCAATCCATCCATCATCCATCCATCCATCATCCATCATCCATCCTCCATCCATCAATCATCCATCATCCATCATCCGTCATCCATCATCCATCCATCCATCCATCCATCATCCATCATCCATCATCCATCATCCATCATCCATCATCCATCATCCATCCATCCGTTATCTGTAACACGGTGAGAACATGCAAAACACACAACATAATGATGGTTGTTCGTTAACGTTTTAAACTAATACACAACCTCTTTGCAAAAAGCATACGAGCAGATTTTAGTCAGAGGTGTGTTTCCAGCTTTGTGACAGTTTGGGGAAGATGATGCAATGATGAATAAACATTTTCCCCAATGTTTGGTTTGGAGGAACTTCACTGGCCTCCTGATCTCAACCACATCCAACACGTGTGGGTGTAGTAGTCTGTAATACGAGTGACGACGCACAGTATACATACAGTATATATATATATATATATATATATATATATATACAGTATATATATCATGTATCTGTTTAATAATGTGTTCGCTGCGTTTGTGAACAGACGGCTTGGCTCGGACACACTTAAATCTCGCGGCATCTGAATAAACAAGAGGAGTTTCTCAATTTTCTCCGAGCTCCTGCCAACGATGTTGAAATGTGAGCGTCGTCTCTCTCTTAACGGTGTTTATTGGAGAAGAGGCTGACTTCCTCCCGCTCCCTGCCTCCCCCCCCCCCCCCTTTCCTCCCCCCCACCACCCCACCTCAAGCTCATACTTGAGGACTGTGCTCATCCTGCAGGAAGCTCAGAAAAAGGCCCCGCAGTGTGTCACTTCATAAGGACTCCATTCACACAGAGAACTCGCCATAGGGGTGTTTGATAAAAAAGGAGAATACCCTCCTCCTCCTCTTCCTCCTCCTCCTCCTCACATGCACACAGCGAAGCGATTGTGAGGCCACACAGCGCTTTTATTGTGGAGAGGAATGTCTGAACTCACACTGCACGAGACAGCGAGCAGATACTGTACACGTGCACGCTCCCACGCATGAAGCGGAGTCTATGAGGCGGTTAATTGATTAGCAGCAAAAAAATGCCAATCAATGGATCTCAAACGTGAGGATTTGATGCTTTTCTTCATCTTATTGGAGAGTAAACTAAATATATATATTTTTGGGGGGGTTTTGGTTGACAAGCAAACAATCTGAAGACGCCATCTCGGGGTCGGGGAATGTACGACGGGGGCGTTTTAATCTGTTTTGTGACGTTTTGAAGACGACGATGAAGATTATGATGAGAATAAAACATTTGTTATAGAAACGGATCAGAAAACAAGATTATTAGATTATTATTATTCCTTTACATTGAATAGACTCTTAAATATGTATTTAAATATAATGAGGGATTCATTGCTGACGTCGACCGTCTCTTCTCTCTTGCAATAATTCATAAGCAAAAAGTCAAGGACAATAAAAAAAATGGCAAATTACAGAAAAGACAACAAATCATTACTTATTACTTTTTTTTAATAATTTTTTTTATATCAAAGCCAAAGTTTAGCGTGATTTATTTGTTTTAAAGCAAAGTTGCACTGATGTTTAAAATGTCTTTGTTCGTGATATTTACACGTCTGCTGCTGGGTTCTGAGATTTGTTTCCATATATCAGACATTTAAAGGAGGACACAGATACAAACGTACATAAGCAGATCTCTAGAACTAAAGGTCAGATTCTCACTACTACAACATGTACATGCTTCTGGTACACAGTACAAATAAAAGTTACGTTTTATGTGTACAAATGTGGTTTTCTGTGCATACATTTAGAATATCTGCACAGTATACGGGTTGCAGGGAAAGCTAATGATCATTTGTATATGTTGGACCTCTCATGAATGATTTACATGTAACTGAGTGTGTGGAAAGAAACCGCTCTTTAATCAATCATACCACTGGGGGAAATGTGGTATACATTAACCTATTTATTCTCCTTGTCTTGATTTATAACTTCAACTTTGTGGGTTACTATGATACATCAACTTCTCCTCTATCTCCCTATATTTCTAAAGCACTTTTGAAAAGTGCTTTATGTAAATAAAGTTTGCCTCCTTGCCACAAAAGAGACAAAAGCAAAAAACAAAGAACATTCTCACTCTGTGTTGTTTCAAAGCAGAGAAAATTCAGGGACATGACCTCATTCTGCTCCTTATAGCCCAATGAAGCAGGCAAGAAGACTCTTAAAATCACCTATCAAAATGATACCAAGCATTTCTTTCTCACTATTTGTAATTCATGCTCTAAGTAGATAGAGAAAACTACTTTTAAAAGTATATTTCCAAGAGATCAAGTAAACTCCAGACAATCAAACGTCATAAGCATTTGTATTTTGTTCCACATGTTGCAGGAAACATCAGGAGCTCACTCGTGGGGCCCTGAGTTGGTTGAGATCATTTCCCCATCAGGAGCATCCGGAGCATCCGGAGCATCAGGAGCATCCAACCTTTCCTTACCTCCAGGTGTCCGACGATGCAGAAGCGCTCCGGGTGCTCCAGGCCGCAGGTGGAGGACACGGAGAGCTTGTGCGCGCGGCCGATCAGCAGGTCACCTGTGGCCGGGTAGCAGCTGCCCTCGGTGCAGACGTCCGCGAACTCCGGCAGCTGCTGCGCCCCGACGGAGCTCCACAGGGCTGCGGGGAGGAGGAGGAGGAGGAGGAGGAGGAGAGGTCCTGAATCCCAGTCATACAAACTAGAAATCCTCCCACAAATCAGCTTTTAATTACGAAATAAACCCAGAAGCAGAGCGCGTTTGCGTTCAGTTTAAATTTAAATCACAAGGATTCTCTTTCAGGATTGAGCAATACAATTTAATTTAATTGCCAAGCCTTCCTGCAGAAGCTTTGCCCTTCCTCAACTTAAAAAAAAACAAAAAACAATCCTATTTGTGAAAAAAAATGAAAGACTAATGGTTTACATATGGCTTTCATTACATGTGTTGTTGCTGGAGACGTGAGAACGAAGCCCGAGTGTCCTGACAGCACCTCATGAAAGTTTTTACATTACAAAAAAAAATACTTTTAAAACATAAACTCACCCAGAGTTGTTATAAAGAGGATTATAAACGACATTTCCAAGTGCAGAACATTGACAGCACGTCCTGGAGATGATGTGGATGCGTCCTGCAGCTGAGAGGGAGGGAGGGAGTGTGAGTGAAGTTAGAGGGTTTTTTTTCTAGTAGAAGTCAAAGTCTGTGGCTATGGAGTGTGGGAAGTGCCAATCCCAGGATTGCCTCGGTTATGGAGTGTGAACAGTGCCACAGACACCCTATTAAAGAACACCGTCAGCTAAACTCAAAGCAGCTGTATTTAACATTCCTTTGCATTTGATGAAAATATGGACCGTGCAGAATTATTCAGATATTTTAGTAAAAGGTTCTAAACCGAATCTCCGGTAGATATTACTCCACTATATCTTCACACAGCTACTATTTGTTTGTTTCTAAATGAATGCTCTTAGTATTGTATAAAGAATATTTAAGCACAAAAGCATCAAAATACAGCCACAATACCAAAAGTGCCTAATATGCAGAATGACCTATTTCAGACTAATGTGTCTTATGTTGTTGTATTATAATAATTGAAGCATTAATATGTCAATAGCTTTAATTTTACAACTAGTAAAGGTGGAGCTCATTATAATTACTTTATATATTTTTTACCTGCTGGGGAGCTTGTGAATTTTAGCCCAGTTATCGGTAAAGTTTTATCTCAATCTAAATCTACATCGTGATTTATTTGTTGGTTAGATTTTGTACAATCAATCTTCAATTCAGAGACAAAGATAAATATATGACAACACCGCCTCCCTGTGTTCATAATGAGGAACTGCAGCTTCAAACACCCACAACTCATTTTGTCTTTTCATTTCACTCTTATTCTTTATCCTCTTATATTATAATAACATTAACTGTACAAATCCAGAACCACTACACAATTACATAATAAAAAATCAACACAATGAGCCAACGAGCAAAAAGCAGCAATAAACCAGTGACCAGAGAACGTGCCGAAACATTTTAAATATGTGTTTTGTGTCCAAAGAAACAACATTAAATGTGTTACTCATCCGCTTGTTCGAGAGCTTTTGTTGCACTCAAGAACTTAAGATTTTTAGTGACTAAAATCAAGATATTTAAAAACAATTTAACAGACTGATAAGTTGGTCACGTTTAAATCTTTCATCTTACAGGTTAAAGAAATGCAGTTAAGAGTGTTTGGATTTGATTGTTTCTTTCAGATATTTCTTATTAGAATCACTGAATGAAACACAAGAGATGTGGAGCTCTGCACATTGAAACCGTCTCTGAGGAAAAACCCTCAGCATGCAGCCAGAAGTCATTTCCACAGCCTGCGAACAATCAATTATGTTCTGAAAAGTCACTTTGCTTTACCCTGTAATTCATGTGAGTGTACGTGTGTGTGTGTGTGTGTGCGTGTGTGTGTGTGTGTGTGTGTGTGGCATTAGTCATTTTAAAATTCAGGAGCAGAGAGGAAGAAGGTTGATGAAAAATAAAAAGTGCTTCTGAGCACTGCTTTTCTTTGCATAATAACAAAGTCTGTTGTTATTGTTATCAACCAATCACAGGCGAGAATCTGCAGATAATGAGCCTCTTTTAAAACTCAGTTCAATTAAAAAGAAATAGTATTGATTGCCCCGGCGGGGACCGAAATGTCTCCTTATAGCTTGCGGCTGATGTGAAGGTTTGAAGTTTAACATCATTAATGAGTCAGGAGGAAATTTGGGCAACAACATTTTAAAAAAGTGCTCTTTGTTTCACTCTCATGGCTTCAGCTGTTTTCAGCTAAAATGCTCTAAAAAGCCACTTTACGCCACCTCATCAGCACCAAGCAGCAGACGGTGAAGAAATAATGGAGCATTTAGCAGCTAAAGAGGCAGATATCTCTCTCAGGAGCTGGAGGAGACCAAAAACGGAGCAAAAAGAAAGACAATATTGGACTTACATTCATCAGATGGACACAAACTCTAAATTAATGATAATAAAATAAACGGTTTTCTATGTTCACAGCTCGTTTCCACTGCTAGTTGTCATAAATTCAGTTATTGCAGGTTTAATTTGCATCTGTTGTTCGTAAAGAAGCTAAACTCGCTCCCCCCCCAAAAAAAAACGTTCACCAGAAATGAAGTCGCTGTTCTGTGTGAGGATTTTAGGGCAAAACGTCACATGATTATCTGTATTTGGTCTTTTTTTAAGATTTTCAGCGCGTCTATTTATAAATCATCGCACCAGGACGATAATGCCACAGTTAAAAGTTGTGAGAAGACAAACAATCACGTCTCTGGAGGCGTCAGGTTATTTTCTTTTTCCGGCACGGAGCTCGATAATTATGTGTCTCCCCACTTTTGACTTCCCACGTCTGCTCACGGACGTCAGCGTCTACCAGCTGTGTTTGTTCTGCAGAGAAAGATGAAGTCTCTCTTTCATGTGTTTACAGAAAAAGTAAACTTTTGGGGGCAAGAACCCTATGTGGTTCTAGTGAGCACCTTTATCTCTGGTTACTGGAAGATTTTGTAGTCGTTCCACCGCGAACCCTTTTTACCGTTCTACCTAGAACCCAACATAAGGGGTTATTCCTAGGACCATGTGTGAAAGGTTCTATACCCAGAACCCCCTCTTGAGGTTTTATCCAGAACCTTTCCAACTTTTAGGGGTGCTAACAAGAACGCACGCAGGGGGTCCAGGCGAAAACCCTCTTATATACAAAGTGTTTAATCTAGAACTCATCCAGGTGGTTCTACCGAAAAGCCTTACATATTCCAAAGGTTTCATCTCGAACTGATCCAGAGGGTTCTACAGAGAACAATTTCTCAATGCATGGGTTTCATCTAGAACCTACCCAGGGGGTTCTACTGAAAACCCTTTCATATCAAGGGTTTCATCTGGAACCCAACTAGGGTGTTCTACCTAGAAACACTTTCATATTTCAAGGGTTTCATCGAGTACCCACCCAGGGCGTTCTACGAACACTTTGATATTTCAAGGGTTTCATCTAGAACCCAACCAGGGCGTTCTACCTAGAACACTTTGATATTTCAAGGGTTTCATCTAGAACCCAACAAAGGCGTTCTACCTAGAACACTTTGATATTTCAAAGGTTTCATCTAGAACCCAACCAGGGCGTTCTACCTCGAACACTTTGATATTTCAAGGGTTTCATCTGGAACCCAACAAAGGCGTTCTACCTAGAACACTTTGATATTTCAAAGGTTTCATCTAGAACCCAACCAGGGCGTTCTACCTCGAACACTTTGATATTTCAAGGGTTTCATCTTGAACTCACCCAGGCGGTTCTAATGAAAACCATTTCATATTAAGGGTTTCATCTGGAACCCAACCAGGGCGTTCTACCTAGAAGACTTTGATATTTCAAGGGTTTCATCTAGAACCCACCCAGGGTTCCTTCTGAGACTCCTAAAGGGCCAGGGCTGATGTGGTGCCGCTCAGCCCACAACGACCCTGGTTCACAATCAGGATCCCCCATGCTTTCAACAATACTTGAGGAACTCTTTCATACAAGAAGGGTTCTTTGGATGAGTCTTACAGAAGAAACCCTGAAAAACCCTCTCTGGGTAGAACCTCAGGCCTTCTGGGACAACCCTTCAGAACCCTTATTTCTGTGAGTTTGGTCTCTCGGTGACCCCTTTGTTTCTACATCACTCAGTAATCTGCTGAGTCAGCTGACCCGTGGAGACGAGGAGACACTGGCATTTACAGCGTCTGGGTTTAATAATAAAACCAGTGGGTCAATAATACGCTCCGATATCGGATTTTCACAGATTTACAGTGTGGTACCTCATTCAGCAGGCAAAAGCAGCACGAGAACCCAAGGTTCTTCTCTTTTTGAGCTCAAACTGCAGCGTAAACTAGCGAATTGTTCATTACTGGATATCCACCTCTGCTGTGGTGCGTTCACTCGAGGGAACCTGTGTTCTCGTGGGAAGTTGCCTGGTTGCACAACTCTAATTGTGTGGCTCGTGTTCGGGTTCCTAATGAATACATCACATCACATGAGTAAGAAAGGACATTAAAAAAACAAGGTTTACTTCATTTTCAGCAGATTCTAGCTGCCATATACAAAATTATAATAAATAAATGTAATAAGGTATGTTTTCTCTTTAGTTTGTTGTTTGTCTCTTGCCTCCTCATATTTTCATATTATATATTAATAGAGTACCTCTTCATTTTGTCTCTCGTATAGTTTTTACTTCTTATTTCAGTTTTATATACCTCTTAGTATTTATCTCTCACTTTCTCTATTTACAGGTACTTTTTATCCTCTATGTTCACTCTTGTTATCAATGAAGTTGTACCTTATC
>JACSYO010000676.1:0-20000 GCA_016806645.1 Ophiodon elongatus | reverse complement strand
TGGAGGACATTTAAAACATACTGGAGGATAAGTCCGGGGATATTCAGTCCATAAAAGCTATTAAAAAAAAAGACCAAAACCAATAAATGTCTTGATATATCTTCTTCCTCCTCCTCTGAGCCACACGGCTGCACCGAGGGTTGCCAGGTTGCCACGTTGCCAGGTTGCCATTGGCAACACTCTTTGAGAAATTGGCAACCAACTCTTGGCCTTTTGGTTTTGGCAACCACTTTTTAAACCTGTAAAACAAGAAAAACAGAGACAAACGGCACTCCGAAATACATACTTGTTGCATTAGTGAGATTTAAAGCCAGATATCTGAAATCTGAGACGCACCTAAAATAAATAAATAAATAAATAAATAAATAAATAGCGGTTACAGTCGGAACTAGAAACAGCTGCACGTGCGTTGGCGTGTTTACTCGTGTGTGTGTGTGTGTGTGTGTGAACTGAAAACGTCTTTGGTCCCCAACAAATGATCTATTTGAGTAACATTTGCTAAAAAAAAATAAAGTTAAAAAAAAATTACTGAGCCTTTAAATTTTTTTTTTTTTAGAAATAAATAAAATAAACTATACGTTGCCGATAGCTCCAGACAGAGTAGGGAGGTCAGAGATCCCCTTTAGGTTATATGAGACATTCAAATAAAAACATCTGCAAAATGTCCAACGGTGATCTAAAGTTTATTTAGAGAACATTATCCGATTAGTTTACAAATTGCTTTCCAGTATAAACTTAATAAAAAGGAAGGATAAACATTTCGGTACTCGGCCGTTTGCTTTGTTTGAAATGAAACTCCAGGACTCATTAAAGCAGAGTCAGCGGTTCCTGCTGTGAGACGACATCAAGAGAATCTTCTCCTTCGGGCTTTTATACCAGATGAAAGCTCCTGGTTTAATATGGTTTGAGTTATTGTAAGAAAAACACTGGATATTAAAATCGTGTCATCACGTGGTACGTTTCTGTGTCTTTAAAAAAATGTTTAAATTGCTTGACGTCACATTTAGAGACAAATAGGTTCCAGTAACTCCTGAATAAAATGAAATGTTGAAGACAGAGACCAGAGGGAGAAGTTTTTAGAGATGCTGTGTAAGACTTTCACCCAGGAGACCGCTGTGTGACTCAAAGTCTCGTCCTACTTTAGCTTTATTTTGCATTTTTCATACTTTACTGACGTCAGTTACATAAACTGTGTAGTTTTAGGTGAGAAAAAGACTTATTTTAACTCAAACCATGATTTGTTTTCTGAAGTTTGAGTATTTTTGTTGGCTGAGTAAATCTAAAAACTAAGTAAAAGACTGTATGCAAAGTATTTGAAAAGCTGGGAGTGAAAACGTAACGACAGGTCACAAGAAATTCGAGTCCAAGATTTGTGTCGCCATTATAAAAGTTTATTTCTCAAATGTTAACATTTTACATATTTTGGTCACAATTCTGTAATAGTCTAATAAAAAAAAATTTAAAAAAAATGAATATTTTTCATGACCACCTTTTGAAATATTTCCCAATTTTGTTTTGAGAATATGTTATTTGTTTTAACTGGAATGAAGTCAAACTAATTATTGATCTGAACTTTCAATAATTAAAATAATTCTGCAACAATTATCCCATAAATACTCGTCATTAAACACACAGCTAATGTTTCCGTCATACTAAATTATATTTCAAAGGAAAATGTATTTAACCTACTTTGTTTCTCATTTTACTTGCACAGGTGCATTATTGCATGTAGGGCACATGTGGATTTAAAGTGCATTGGAATAAATGGTGTGTGTGTGTGTGTGTGTGTGTGTGTGTGTGTGTGTGTGTGTGTGTGTGTGTGTGTGTGTGTGTGTGTGTGAGACCTACTGAGGTTCGTGTGGTTTGGAGGTTTAACTGAAGGAGAGGAATGGTTTTATAGAAGCTCATTATGTGTTCATCACATACAAACCAGCGTTCTTGCAGCACGACAAATAGAAGTAATGTCCTTTAACATTCCTTCACGTGAAGCCCCGACTTCCCTTTCCGATGACCACTTCCTCTCCGGACGCCAGCTTCCTGTACAGCTGCGACAGTTCCTCGGGCTGCGGCGTCTTTGACTCTGGGGTGCAGGGGACATCGAAGTCCGACGACGCCTGAGAGCCCGAGAGCTCCTCGGGCTCCGATTGGCCGCTGCTCTCCCTCTCCCGAGACGCGGTATTGGTCCTCGAGTCCCCTTGGTCCCGCCCCCCCTGCTCTGGTTGGAGGATCAGAGTGTCGGGTAAATACGGATCCATGTTCTGCGAGGAGTGATTAGACAGCGAGGCGGACAGGGTGAGACTGAAGTTCTCTTCGTTATCCGGGGTCTCCTCTTCGTCGCCGAACAGATCGGGGCTCTGTGAGCCAATCGTTTTGGAGGGGGCGGGGCTTGGGGCGGAGCAGCAGGACTGCAATTGGCTGTTGAGGCTGTTCTGGCTGTCAGTCAGCGTCTCCGCCGTGAAGAAATCCTCCCATTGAGGAAGAGCAGAGGAGCCACTTCCTTCAACCTCAATCACCTTTTTATCAGTTTCCTCCTCCTTCATGAGCTTTGCATCCTCCTTTCCTTCCTCCTTTCCATCCTCCTTTCTTTCCTCCTTTCTTTCCTCCTTTGCATCCTCATTTCCTTCCTCCTTTGCATCCTCATTTCCTTTCTCCTTTCCTTCCTCCTCCTCCTTTCCTTCCTCCTCCTGCTCATCTTCCTCTTCATCGTTCGACTCGGTGCAGTCCACAAAGTTGCGAATACCAAGCGGCGCGTCGGTGACCGTCAGAGGAAAAGACTCCACAGGGGGCGCTGTTTTCTGAGGACTCGGAGATTTCACTAGAAAATGCAGATCAAAAAGAAAAAAAAAAAAGGTGTAAATACTAATAAATACCTCCATAATGCTAGAAGTTAAAATAATTACGCACCGTTTGTTATGTCTTGGTACAGCGCCGTCTTCTTCCTGACTGGTGCCAGGTCCAGCCCGTCAAACAGCCCGTCATCGCTGTCCGAGTCTGAGCAGAGAAAAACAGGCCGCAAGTCCTTTCAGAAGTTTGTTAGTTTATAAAAGCGGATATTGACCGTAAAATGTCATTTTCCCCACATGTGAAAGAATTCTAAATGATGAAATATATTCCTAATCTGAGTTTCAGTTGTATCTATTTGGCTTAAAAAAAAAAAAAAAACCTGATTTAAGGATATTGACTATTGGCAGAAAATACAACAATTACAATCTAGCTAATCTGAAAGTATTCATTAAATGATGTATTTTTGTTATCACATGACATCAACATAGTTTAATTATTGTATATCCTGCAGATCCAGTAAAATAAATAAAAATATGTTAAATAATACGATTTAAAATGTTTTTTTGGTAAAAGGAAAATAGCATTATTTGTAATATTGTCATAAATATTGAAAACTATTCTTTCAATTTATGCAAATACAGACACATTACAGGTCATTAGAGGTCATTAGAGGTCGGTGTAGCAGACAAAGTTAGTCCCAAACAAAATGTTTCAAACAGCAAAACAGAAAAAAAACTGCAAATGTCAAACTTTCAGCAGCTTTTTTAACTTACGTTCAGCGCAAAGCAAACGGTTTCTCTTTCATACCCCAACACGGTGACCCAAAAAACCCCAAGACACCTGTTGTGGTTCCACAGGTGTGTGTGTGTGTGTGTGTGTGTGTGTGTGTGTGTGTGAGTCTCACCGTATGTAGGTCTCTCCGCCACGCAGCGTTTGAGGACCCCCAGAGGTTTGTATACGGACGCCGCTTGATCCGACCAGTTCCTGCACATCAGCTTCAACCTGCTCACACACAGAGACGTCGTCGTCGTGTGATCAACACACAGAGCTGGTTACAGCTCCTAAATTCTTGTTGCATCACAGATGTAATGTTCTCTTACTTTATTAAATTACGAAAGTCTACAAAAAGGGAGACGTCGGCCTCCAATTTTACAGCTTGAAAAGTGATCACATGTGGTTTAGTGACTTATTAACGAGTGCAGCTCGTTCCCTGGTTAATTATTCGGTCTGCATAATAATGAAAAATGCTCCGTTAGACCTTTCTAGAACATCTTTAATTTGCTTGTTTTGTCCAAATCAAGAAAGGAAAAGAAAAGCATGTAAAGCAAATCCTCACAACTAAAACAAGAAAATGTTTTGCGTTTTGTCTTGAAGATAGCTATCCAGATAGCTGCGGATACATTCCACTAATCTGTTCAGCTCAGTGTAGTTTCATCATAACCTCACACTCACATCTGAGTCACCTCAGTCAGAGTCCGACCGATGGGGATAACACTCGGGTGGATGTTGGCCGGCTGGAGGTACGACAGGAAGTGTTTGATCTGACAATCAGAGAGGAAGCTTCAACATGTGAGTGGATAAACAAAGACATTATTCATTAAAAATACATAAAAGTATGTAAATGAGGAAATAAAAGTGTCTTGTTTACGCTTCTGTATGTAGCAAACTAATGGTTTAATAATCTAAATAAATAATGGAGGTACCTCCGAGTAGGAGGAGTGGAAGCTGAAGCAGGCTCTGAAGGAACTGGCTCCGGTTCTGGAAACGCAACAAAAAAAAAACGCTTGAAAACTAAACTCAATGTGATTCATGATGAATCCTTCCTTCACAAGGTGAGTTTGTGTAATCAGACCTCAGAGCTCGCTCACTTTATTATAACGTTGGTTTTCTTCATCCTCTCCCCGAACCACATGGTGGACGGTTTGATGCTGATGATGCGGAGAGGCGTCCCGTCAGAGGCCGAGCAGCCACACGGGAGCCGGCTGCCTTGTAAAAACTCCTCATCCTACACACACACACACACACAGACACACACACACACACAGACACACACACAAAACAGGGTTCAATGAATTACTTGACGAAGAACAACGGGCGTTAAATAGATCAAAATATGACGTCACTAGCAATGTTTACGACAGCAGGGTCACGATATGAGCTGGTTTTCGGGGCGTGTCTACACCCTGGATATGTGTGTGTGCGTGAGAGGCAAAGAGTAGCACCCTCGGGTGTCGACAGGCGTGGATCTGCGTCCTGCGGTCGGTCGTCACGTAGCTCAGGATCTCCGGCATCTTCTTGAACATCTCCAGACTTTTGACGTGGATCTGAGAGCACAAACAAACATTTAACACACACACACACACACGCGTGTGTGAATCTGCGAATGAAAGGACACGTGTGTGTGTGTGTGTGCGTTACCTGTGTGTTGAACTCCTCTCCCAGGTTGGTGAACAGGTATTCGTATCCATACGCGGCTTTACAGTTGAGCCACACGACGTGATACGGACTCTGACTGATCCAGTTTCCAACGAGCTCCGAGATACCGTTCAGACAGACCTCCTACACACACACACACACACACACACACACACACACACACACACACACACACACACACACACACACACACACACACACACACACACACACACACACACACACACACACACACACACACACACACACACACAACCACTTTAATTAAAGATTTTCTTGTTTTATATTTTCTTAAAATGAAGAGAACCTTTTGTTCAGCTCAGAAATAAATCAGACCGACGTTAAGACAAGAACTAGTCATGTGACGTGAGACGTCTTTCAACTAAACACGTTTGTAATGGCTCGAAAAAAAACAACCTGTTTGTGAACACAAAGTCCAACCTAAATCTGGCTCAACGCCGGCAGCAGCTACATTTTATGTTGCGCAACTTCAAAACTCCAGTTCTGAAGCTCATGCCACGATCCTCCACAACGTTTTAATTCTCCTCCGCATCCCTTCGTTGAATCCCGTCTCCAGAACTCACCCGAGTGGGAATCTGGTAGAACCGTGGGTCGTAGAAAGTGGAGTCCAGATAAACACTCTGAATATCCTTCACTCTGCGTGTGAAACAAGAAGGTTCAGTTGTTCAACAGCTATAATAAAACTGTAAATAATAATAATATAATAACTCTCCAGAACTTCTGTTACTACTGAGAGAATCTGTGAGAGAGGAAACGGTGACGGGGCTCATCGGGACCGACCGGCTGCCGGAGTGCAGGTGTTCGATCCTCGAGACGTCTCCGGCTGCGAACCTGAAGTCTCCAGTGTACAGCACGTTGCCACGGCAACCCTCAAACAGGAACCTGCACGCAGGAAAACGCACCGTTTCACGTTTGACGACCGTTTTTTCTCTCCAAAAAAGACAAAATATGCCTTCCTCAACAGATCATAATATTATTTTCTGTGTTTGTATATATTCTTTGGTATCTTGAGATGAGTTATAAATGTGTATTTTTAATGCACATTGGAGCCAATTAACAAATAACATTTCAAGATCTGGATGTCTGAGTGGGGGGGGGATCAGTGGTTTATCTTTCCTGCATGTTGAGGAAACACGTATAAACAAACACACAGAACATGAAGAAGACTTTAAAAATGTTTTGACTTGCATAACGGAGCCGGGACAGTGGCCTGCAGGAAGCAACGTGACCACAACCTCTTCTTTCTGTCAAGGAAACACCGGACAAGATGGTTAAAGACAGTCGGAGGGAAGAGGACTAAAAGGAAACAATCCTCCGTTGTTACCTCTCCGGATGTTTCGTCCACCAGAGAGATCTGAGTTGGGCTCTCCACCTCTAAGGGAACCTGAAACAGATCGTTCACCAGGAGAAAAAGCAAAAAGCATTCATGGAAGAGGAGACAAAACTTCTTATTCCGACACCCCGAAACCTCGCCGCCCTTAAAAATACCAACAACGCAAAGCAACCATAAAACATGACAAGTAACAAGAGAGCCGTGACATTCAACAGCGTACAAATATCCAAATGTTTTTGAGGACGTCTTAATTGACTTTGATTGTGGTATTCAGTTACTCAGCAGTAGATAATACTCTTAATTACCACCTGCAGGCACAAAAGAAGGTAATAGAGGGGACTTACAATGTATTCCTCCCAGAAGGAGTACCTGGGATTGCTCAGCAGAAGCTCTTTGGTCACAAAGGAGCAGTAAAGCCTGACTGTGTGACTACAAAGAGAGAATACATTATTACAGCTAATTAAAAGTGTTATTATTACAACTGTTTACAGAAGGAAATCACTGCTTTCACCCAGAACTGATAGTTGCTTATTCTAATCTTTGTTTGGGTTACAAATCACTTTTACTGTGCAGAGGAAGAAGTACTCGGCTGTTGTATTTAAGTAAAACAACCAATACTACAGTGTAGAAATACTCAGTTTCAAGTAAAAGTCCTGCAATCAAAATCTTACCAATGTAAACTTAAAAAAGTACCAATATTCACTTAAGTATTAGAGCAAAAATATTCATTTTCATTATAATATATATTATATTACTGGATTATAATTATTGACGCGTTCATGTGTTTATAATTTTAATGTTGAAGCAGGTTACGTCACTACATCTGCTGAGTTTCAGCTTAATATATAATACTACATCATTTATTTGTTGCTCCATTTATTATTATTATTATTATCTGAAACTGCACAGCTACTAAAATTACAGTACAATGTTTTTGTATAAAGTCGCAGAAAATGGAAATACTCAAGTAACTCAAACATGTACTTAAATACTGTACTTCAGTAAAAACATAGTAAAAGAAAAAAAGAAAAGAAGCTTAAATAACATTATAGTTCAAAGGTCAAGTAAACTTCACCTGAACTTCAGTTTCCTCTTCAGTATTGGTCCTTTCAGTCCTTTCATGTGATCTGTGAATAAGATAAAAACAGATGGACATCAGCTATGTTTTATTTAACTAATATTACCAGTTCAAGACTCACATTTGTTTGTATATATTCTGCATTTTTCTTATTATTCTATTTTTGTTTTTATATATTCTGCATTTTTGTATTGCTTACCTGCATGTATAAATTATGCATCTATCTATCTATCTATCTATCTATCTATCTATCTATCTATCTATCTATCTATCTATCTATCTATTATACACCAGTTGGAGATGCAAGCTGGCAAACGTTACCAGTGTTACGGTTTAACAGGTGACCGTGTTAACCGACGACGTTCAGCCGTAACGCGTCTGTTGCTGTCGTAGTTACGACAACTCTTGAAAACAGGAGGAGAACACGTAACGTTAGCTGTACTCCTGAATTGTTTAATTTTTCAATACAGCATCAACCCCTCTCATATACATCGTGTATATCATACAAAAATTAAACAATTCACGAGGACAGCTACGTTACGACAGCAACAGACGCCTTACGTCCGTATGCCAGGCAACACGGTCGCCTGTTAAGCCGTTACACCGTCCTCACCTTTGTGGCAGTGGGAGAGGAAATAAGCCCGGGAATGTAGGTTATCCCGGTCGAACCGGTCCAGAGAGACGGAGGGGTACTCCTTCATGCGACCCGCGAAGGAGCTCATCTTCCCGCCGAACGTTTCTGAGATGTCGTGTCAGAGTTGTTTCCACAGAAAGAGCATGTTTACTTCACGTCGCCTGTGTTTTCTTTTAGTCCCGCCCACCATTTTCAGTTCATCTTCTTCTTCGTTTCTTTTTTTTTTACAGGCGGTTCAGATGCTTTAAATGGGTGCTGCCGCCATCTAGTGGCTATGGAGGCCCATTACTGCAGTAAAATAAAAAATGAGATGAAATTTAGCCGTGATAATAAAAATATCCCCTTGCTAAATTATAATTATGAGATAAAGTCATAATTATGAGATAGTAAGTCATAATTATGTGATAAAGTTTCTGAGATAAAAAGTCATAATTATGAGATGCTAAGATAGATAGATAAGTAGATGACTGATATATGACTTTATCTCATAATTATGACTTAGAATCTCATAATTATGAGTTTATCTCAAAATTATGACTTACCAAGGGGACATTTTTATTATTTATTTTCACGTCTAAATTTTCATCTAATTGTTTTATTTTCCTTCCATACCTACTTAACATATGCGTCCCTTCTTTCCTTCTCACACACCTGCTTCATGTCTACACCAGAGTCGTGTGTGTGGTTTAGCGGACGCTTCCGGCTTCGGTCCTCCGACACAGAAGAAGAAGGCTGACGGTAACCAGGCAACCAAAGAGCAGCCAGCTCAACCGACTGGCGTCTGGAAACAAACCAATACCAAAAAGAAAGAAACTAAAGTAAGTAAACTGTGACCAGTCTTTTGATTAAAACAAGAAAAGGGTACATTTGTTTAAACGTGAGTAATTTTATGAGACAAAAATAAAAAAAAGGTTATTTATCGTTTTTGTTTCAGAGCATAAAACTCCATTCAAGACTGTTGTACTTTAAAGTATTAACGCTACTGCTTATATTCAGATTTTCTATCACAATATAAATGTTCTTTTAGATTTCCTGCAATGTTTAACTTAGTGTCCGTTATTTAGTTCGGCATGCATTAAAATATCAAGCAGCTCTTGTTTATTTGTAAAATGTCCCTTTTTATGAGCCTGTGACACCCTCATGACGTCATCCACATGAAGGGTGCAGAGAAAAGAAGTGTTTTGTTTGTGTTATGGCAATAATAATAATAGTTCAACTCCTTTAACCTCAATATACTGTTGTTTATTTCCTGCTCCAGCATGATTATTAGATATTTAGTAATAATTCTGATATAGAAAGTCATAATTATGAGATAAAGTCATAATTATGAGATATTTAGTCATAATTATGAGATATTTAGTCATAATTATGAGATAGTAAGTCATAATTATGAGATAGTAAGCCATAATGAGATAGAATGTCATAATTATGAGATAGAAAGTCATAATTATGAGGTATTAAGTCATAATTATGAGATATGAAGTCATAATTATGAGTTAGAAAGTCATAATTATGAGATAGTAAGTCATTATGAGATATTAAGTCATAATTATGAGATAGAAAGTCATAATTATGAGATATTAAGTCATAATTATGAGATATTAAGTCACAATTATGAGATGGAGGTGAAGTAAGACTAACTGACTCATCAGTTATGACTTTAATTAAGAGTCATTTTCTTGTCATTGTCTGGTTTCAGCATCACCACCATGTCCTGGACCTCCGATAACAACTCCAAGCCCAAGTCCATGAGCCGAGCCAGAGGATGGACGGCAGAGGTGGAAAATCTGTTCAGATTCCAGCAGGCCGGCTACAGAGACGAAATGGAGTACATCCAAGTCAAACAAGGGGCCTCGGTAAATATTATGATCCGAATGCGTCGTTGGGACATTGATTTACAAATACGAGCTCCGTTCTCACACTTTTCTTTATCAAACGTTTCTTAGTGACTGTTTGTAAATGGCAGGCTATATTGGAGACTGTGTGTATGCAAAACAAGAATAAAAATGTGTATATATACATATGTATATATATACATATATATATATATATATATATATATGTATATATATACAATATATATATATATATATATATATATATATATATATATATATATGTGCATATGACAGAAATGATTCATATAATGAGAGTCGTAGGCATGATGAAAAAGTTACAACTACCAAAAATAACAGCAGCAGTGGATATAGTAGAATAGGAATGATAATAAAAGTAGTAATAGTGTTGGCAATACTAATAGCAACGCAACTATAACAATGATAATAGCAGTATGTGTCGGGCAGGACCAGGGTCCAGATAAAACCACGATCCACGTAAACCTGTGAGGAGAGAAAGCACAAAGACTCCGGAGAAGGAGCAAAGTTAGTAACGTGCATTAATGATGCATGAACTGAACAAAAGGAGAGAGAGAAGGGTGGGTGTCAGCAGGGCCACGGCAGGAGGCAAATAACAGATGTTACATACATTTAAGAGGTAAAATAAGCTCTAAATATCATCCGATTCTTTGCTTCTGCTTCTGTCTCAGATCGACAAATGGCCCGAGAGCGGCTTTGTGAAGAAGCTCCAGCGTCGAGACGACACGTTTTATTACTACAGCAGAAAGAGGGAATGTGAGGACCGTGACATCAACAAAGTCAAAGTCTATGCCTATTAAGGTGTTCTGGACTCCACCCACTTATCATTATAATAACATAACATATACATATATATATATACTGTATATATATATATATATATATATATATATATATATATACGGCCTGTCAACACATATTATAGGCACAGATACGCACTCTTTTAAGAAGAAGGTGACCTCTCTGTTTTGTTTCCAATAAAGGATTTTTTTTAAACTGCACATGATAATTGGTTTGTAGACACCTGGTGTGTGATTGTGTTTCTCTGTGTTTTCCACAGAGTGAACATGATTATTCCCCTGCATGGTTTTGCTAAAGGAATAGTTACCCTAAAAGAATGCCTTTCACTCTCTATTAGTAAACCTGACCGAAGTCTGTCGCACCAAAAATAGCAAGCAGGCCCCTTTAATTTTGCCCCTATAAATGAGACTTTTTTTTACATTTTATAGATTTTTGTAGCTGAAGATGTCATGAACTAGTTAATAAAACTACGTCATGTTTGCCTGAAGTTGTTTTGATTCTTCTAGCAAAAGTTTGAATGAGATCAATTCTGTGAGTTGAGTAATACTTAAGTTTTAAATACATTATTACAGTAAGAACATTTCTATTTTACTATATTTAGCTTTAATGAGGGGATTCCACTCACTATAACTCATCAAAAACTGTTTGAAAATGTGACTGAAGTTTTAGTTTTCTGGGATTAAGCACTCGGCCTGTCACACTCTCCTCATGTGATGGTACCATGAGGGGGGAGATTATCCATGAAACCCACTTGCTCTCAGATCTGAGGTTGTTTTTTTTCCAGATCGAGAACAAATTGCTTTACTTAGCTGCTTGGAGAATGAGAGATTCATGCTTTATTAACTTGTAATTTTAAAAGTTGACCTCTTGGTGCTGCACAGATAAATATACAAGCTGGTGGGACAGCAGGGCAGGTGAGAGGGCTTATACTAAATTACATTATACTACTTTACATTAAATTTATAGCTATATAAAATGTATATATAAATGTATGTCAGACCACTTTTAAATTCCTGTTGGTTATTAAATCACATATTATGATTACATTAAAGTTAGTCTGTTATTTCCACTTTGTTCTTTGAGAAAGTATCAGATATCCTCACACCAAATTCCTTTGTGTCCCAGAAAATGCACTAAAACTGACTCAAACTTGTACTTTTCTGTTTTATTGTGTGGCAAGTCTCTCTTTTAACAGTAGAAAACAGCGGTTGGAAATTAAAACACTTGATAAACGGCCGTTAAACTTAAAAAACTACAGCCACAGGTCCTCACGCCAAACCTCGTGCAGAATTCTGACGATTTAAAGCCTATAAATTATTTATTTATTTAACTCCGATAAGTTTACACAGGTGCTGCATCCAGGATAAATACATTATAAATAATAATAATAAGACCACCAGGTGATCCGTATATTTACACAATTTAGAAAAACACAGAAAAACATTTATTTTTAAAGTGAGTCATGATAAATTAGCATATGAGCGTCTGCTGTTAAATGGCCTCATTTCTAAATGAAGTCTGGCGAGCGGCGCGTGCGTCAGAGACCCAGCGGGCTTCGTCCGCGTGTCGGTTAAACAGTAACGTCCCCTTTAAGAGCTCGACCTGAAGCCACCGGGCTCGTTCCCTTCAATTCCCTTCTATCTGGAGTTATGTGTCCAGCGGAGTCAAAACGAGGCGGTTTAAGGCGAGTAAAGTAAAAATAATATAACTATTATCTCTTCTTCTTCTTCTTCTTCTTCTTCTTCTTCACCGGGTCTTTTTAAACGTACCGGTTATCGGACGGTTAGCCGTGTTTTGCGACCTCTTCACCGCTTTACGTGCAGAGCTCAAGTTTACGACAGCTCACAGTGACGTAAGTGAAGGTGTAACGTCAACGTTAGCTGCTCGTTTACGGGCTTCTTCTACCTGGTTTGTTGCGTTAATAACTTCACTTAACGGGTGTTTTATCGGCTTGTACTGCACTCCGCGGCCACACAGACGGCGAGGGAGCGTTTGACCCCTCTGGGTGTAACTCACAGGACTCACGAGCCGTTTGGGTGAAAGGTAAAGGTGTGTGTTAGCTAGGTGAGATATTTACCTGTCAGTGGCTGTGTCAGGTGTTTATCTCTTAACTTCTCAACCAAAACACGCTGCTGATGTTTCTACTGCAGCTGCGCGAAGTCTCCTTTGAGTCTAAGGGATCTCTGAAGCTTTAATGTTGATTTAAACCCTCGCTATTTGCTCGTGAGGCTTTATATACTTGCCTTTTTTCATTTATTTACAGTGTTTATACAGTAAATATGGGACTGAACCAATTCTGTGTTGACATTAATTGAGAAAGTGGTTGAAATGCACCTAAAACCAGGTTGTTTACAAGTTCTTACACTGTTTTTAAACCTGTAAATCCAAGAAAAAGGCATCCAATTATCTTTTTTTAATTGAATTGCAGCTTGTTTTCAACATTTATTTGACAGAATTGGTAACGGAGCTGAAAGGAGCAGTTGATTAACCGATTAGTCGATCGACAGAAAACTAATAAGCAACTATTTGTGTTTTTTTTAACTTAAACATTCAAAGACAACAGTGGTTTTTGATTCCTAACTGTGATCTACTGAGTTTAACATGATGGTGAATTGAGTTTTGGACTGTTTTTCACACATTCATTGTTTTTCTTTAAATCGTCTATAATTGGAAAAGTGAATATCTTTGGGTCGTTGTGTGTTGGTGAGACAAAACAAGACGTTTTCAATACTTGTATGAGGCATATTTCGCTGCTGTTTTATGGATTATCTGAAGATTTAAGGAAATAATCCCCACATTAATCGATAAGGAAGTATTTAAATGAAGTGAATATGTTGAGCAACAGATTAAGATGATGGTTTTCTAACAACAACAACTTTTCTAAAGCTTATACCTATTGGCTCAAATGGACATAGTCACCTTTGTATTTACTTTCCACATTAACCTGCAAGGAAACGACTGAATAAATAGCTTTGTTTTCTGGATTTGTTTAGTTTAAACGGCTTATGGAGGTGTCATTGCACTCCGGTTTCTACTGTTGGCCACATGTGAAACAAATCTTAGTTAAGTCTTGTTTTTAAGGAGCCTAGTGAATCACAAGGCTCTGGAGGAATTTAGCTTTAGGACAGTTTTATGTTGCTTCATAATGAAGCTCTTGTTTTCCACTGTGTGTGTTTTTCTGCTGAGAAAGCTCTGCGAGGGTTTTGTTTCCTTTCCTGCTGCCTCCTGACCCAGAAAGGAAGCAGCCGTCTTTGTGCAGCCGGGTGTTCAACCCTGCGTGAAGACTCGGTGTGAAACTCGTGTCGGAGTAATATATTTTAACCTCTCCAGAGATGTTGTCTTCCCCATCTCCTGTGAAGTTTTCCCTCCAGGTATTATGTTCTTCATACGGCTTCCTTTTAGGGTTTTTGTTGTGTCTGAACATGAGCCAATGCCACCAGCTGTGCAAAGAGAAATGGGATGTGCGTCAGTTCAACAAGCTGAGCTTAAACTTTCCCCCGGCCCGCTCTGCGGTCAGGTTGTGTCACTTGGATTTCTGAGAGTTGGCAGCGGAAAAAGAAACTTGAAATTTCTCCAGGGGAATTTTGGCAATATCAAAGATTAGGATGTACAACAGGAGAATGTATTACACACATTTATTGCTTTAAATCAGGGCTCAAACTGAAAATTACTCATTGTTTTTTCACCCAAGCCTTAAACACTTGGCGGATTAAAAAAAACATCCAGTTTATTATTGTTTAATATTGGAGGTGAGAGGAAAACAGAAGGCAAAGTACTTTTACATCATCTTTATGTTGTTCAGGTAAAATCTTTTTATATATTTCTATTTACAGTTTATATTATTTATCCTATTTCAGGCAGTACAAGACTGTTCCTGTCTCTTTTTAAATACATCATCTATTGTATGATACACTATAATCTACTCTATCAAGGAAACTAAACAGAATTTTAATAGAAGGCCAAAGTTCATTCTTGACGTTAGACACCAAAACAGTCTCATCACAGTGTCTGTTGTCTGTTCTGGAGCTTGTGGAGGGAAAGTTTTTGTAGAGTAAGTAGATTTAAATAGCCTTTTTATTTCTATTAATGTCGGCTAACAATTATTTTCATCATCGATTTGATTTGCTCTTTATTTTCTTAATTAATCAATTTAATCATTTGGTCTAAGAAATCTGAAAAAAACCGAGTTCCCAGAGCTCGGTGTTGCGTCTTCAAATGTCTCGTTCTGTGTTCTTGGTCCAAACCCAAATATATTCAGTTTATCAGATAAATATAACATGTATGTGATTTAATGTTCGTGGAGTTTTTGCTCAAAAAGAGACGATCTTAAACGATCGAATCAATTATCGACGCAGTCGCTGAATCAAAGATCTGTTTTTGTTGGAGTTCAGGTTTAAAAAAAAAAATGACAATCTAACTTATAAATAACCAGATGGTTTAACAGAAAAATATACTTTTACATTTTCGCGGAATCAGAATGCAGCTGGACTCTGGTTTCATGTCGGCTTCCTCTTTTAAACCGCTGTCATCGTCATCATCATCATCATCATCATCATCATCATCGTCACTACTACTCTTTTTTTTTGGTTTGCTTTGAAAGATGGAACTGACTTGTGGTCGTTATCGCACCTGAAAATAAAGGAAGTGAAGCCGAAAGAGCTGCACTGAAAATTTGTTTTCTGTTTATTAACCAGCAATAAAAGACCGACAGCTTCATCTGTGAGAGAAACTGTTTATTTATTATTTATAAAAACACAACGTAACTTTGAGCGTCTTTTATATAATTACTGTGTTGTCTAAAGTTTTAATGTTGTTAAAGTAGATTCGAACTCTAAATACTTTGTTCATTGCTTTTTATTTGGATCCACTTAATCTCCTACTGAGGTTCACGCAAAAAAAATACATTTATGGCAGAAAATAACAATTATTACGATCTACAAACTGTCTATAAAATGTCCCAAAGTAGTAAAAGAAAAGGTGATGTCTCCAAATGTTTTGTCTGATCAAAACACAAATATGTAAAATTTATGATAAAATAAAGAGAAAAGCAGCAAATCTTCACATTTTGAGGCAAGAAACAGCAAAAATGTCATAATTTTAGCTTCATAAATGACCTTAAAGATTAATCAATCATTAATTTTGAATTGTTTCAGCTCTAATGAAAACAAACATGTTACAATAACACAGTAGCTAATGCAGAAGTTAAATCCTTTTTAAATATGTGAAAGTAAACAAGGGAAAAACATTGTCAAAGTAAATAAATTAAAACAAAAATAGCCTCTTTTTCTACAAGTTTTTGTCACGTGGAATGTTAGAAATAAAATAAAACATTTGATGAGCTCCTAAACTCGTGTTACTTGTGAAAATGTTGCTTTTTTTTTTTAATGAATGAAGGCAGGAAGTTGCAGGAAACCCTTGACGTTGTTTTGAGGGACTTTCTGTGGAGTTCACCCTTTTGTGAGCGTTTCCTGTTGTGATTTTTATTTAGTTTTTTTTGTTTCACAGGTAAAGTAACTCACCCACCTGGCCACCAGTCGCCCTCCGCGATGTCCCCATCAGCCTGTTGACGCCGACGGCTTCCCTCGACACCGCGCGGAGGGACGCGGCTCCGCTAACATGCAGCACTGGCCCGGCGTCTCCAGGAGGCGGCGCTGCTGAGGCGCTGAGTGTTTGGGCCATGGACGACTTCACCACCAGGACGTACGGCACCAGCGGCATGGACAACAGACCTCTGTTCGGGGAGACCTCGGCACGGGTAGGAGCCTGGGTTCAAAATAGAAAAACAAAGGATATATATATATATATAAAACAAAATAAGATAAGATATCCTTTATTAGTCCCGCAAGGGGAAATTTGCAGGATCACAGCAGCGAAGTTAAAGTGCACACAGATGCATAATAAAAGAAACATAAGTATTATAAATAAGCAAATACACATTAAACAGTAGTAAAAAGACAGACAGTAAATTGAAATGAAATAAAGAAATTATGTACAGACAGTGTAAGTGTTATTGCACAGTGTATTTATATTTATATTGCACAGGTTTTAAGTGTTTTTGTGAAACATATATAAAACAAAGAATATATAAAATGACGAAGGGATGAGATTCTGAACGTGGGCGTGAACCGCAACTTGACCGGTTGTCGGCGGCAACCATTATTGTAGTTCTGACTGTGGACTCGTTTCTGACCAAGAGCGGAGTTTTTAATGAAGGAGAAACGTCAGGCTAAAAGTTCCTGTCACAATAAAAGGTTGTTTCATAAAGAGATGCATCACGGTTTATCATGTTTACTCAATAAACACACAGTCTGTATGAAATGACCTCATGGTCTTGTGTGAATTCAATACTTGAACCGAATATTTTCTCATTTAATGAAGAACTTAAGTGCAAAACAATCTGATCTTTTTGAGGAATTTTACTCCGTATGTGCTCGATATAAAGATATAAAACGATAAAGATATAAAACGATATAAAGTTAGGCGACGCCGAGACGTGATGGAAGTTATTATCACAAACACAGCAGAGAGATTTTAATGTTTTATTTAAATATTTTTATTAATGCTTTTTCTTTTCTCGCAGGATCGGATCATCAACCTGGCAGTGGGGGGGTTCACGTCTCTGGTGGTTCTGGTGAGTACTGTGTGTGTGTGTGTGTGTGTGTGTGTGTGTGTGTGTGTGTGTGTGTGTGTGTGATATCATGAAATCCTCTCATGATTTTACCACTTGCAGCAAATATAGATGTAGCAGCAAAGTAAAAGCTCACTAAAATGTGTTTTAGCTTTCTGAATCATTCAATGAACAAATATTTCTTCATAATATTAAAAAACTGACTTTCTTCAAACACTTTCTTCCACTTTTAGCTGTTTGTTTTTTTTTTTATAAATGACTGAAGTGAATTTGATCCGTTGGGGATCGAAGAGTTAATCGTAATAAATATTTCTGAGCTGCAGCGTAACTTTGGAAATGCAAACGTCGAGGCATTCATTACATTACTTGGAATGCGTTCATGCTTTTTATTTCCACTATCGCCATTAGACGCGATTAGTGTGGGTTCCTTTTCAAGTCTCGAACGGTGATAAACGATTATAAGCGTTTCTCCTTTTTATGGCCATTAAAACGTGCGACATGCTGATGTTCTGTATTTTGTTTTAGTTCAGCTATTTCTCTTCACCGAACGCGTCTCGGGCCCCGTGAACAACCGCTTTCCTCACGGTGTATTTTCATATTCTACTAATTTTATTGCTCCAGTCGGCATTAAACGGTGGCGCCGCGAGACACGATCACACTTTTATTTATGTTTTTATTGTCTATAAAAAACATGTAAAATCTATGTATCTCTAACTTTGATGACTAACGTAAGAGGAAAAGGGTGTTTGCAGTTAAAACAATGACTCAACCGCTTTGGTTTTTTACTTCTCCAAAAGTGGAAAGTGCTGCTGCACACAGACGTTCTGTAGAGACACACTCTCACTCTCTCACACACACACACACACACACACACACACACACTTGGTCTCTCACACACTCACTCACTCTCTCACTCACTCACTCTCTCACACACACACACACACACACTCACGCTTGGTCTCTCTCTCTCTCTCACTCTCTCTCTCACTCACTCACTCACTCACTCACTCATACACACACACACACGCTTGGTCTCTCTCACACACACACACACACACGCTTGGTCTCTCTCACACACACACACACGCTTGGTCTCTCTCACACACACACACACACACACGCTTGGTCTCTCTCACACACACACACACGCTTGGTCTCTCTCTCTCTCTCTCTCTCTCTCTCTCTCTCTCTCTCTCTCTCTCTCTCTCTCTCTCTCTCTCTCACTCACTCACTCACTCACTCACACACACACACACACACACACACACGACTCCTTTATCTGCTCTTGTGCTTATTTTGCTTTTATGTAACTTGATTAAAACAAATTCTGGATAAAAGATAAGTTATTGTACTAGAAGATCTGCTTGTTGATCAGGTTCTGCTGGGTGGGTTTGGTATTCGGGACTGTGTGTGTGTGTGTGTGTGTGTGTGTGTGTGTGTGTGTGTGTGTGTTGTGTGTGTTGTGTGTGTGTGTGTGTGTGTGTGTGTGTGTGTGTGTGTGTGTGTGTGAGAGAGACACGATTCAGCGCCTCTGGAAAATATTTTATTTTTGCCGTCTGAAGGAGTTTTGTTGAGTGAACGTGTTTCATGTTGACGTGTCTTTAACGTGGGTCCTGTTCCGTCTCCTAGGTAACGGTCATCAGCTCTTTCCTGTTCCCCTCGTTGCCGCCACGACCGCTCAATGTCTTCTTCGCCGTGTGCGTCCTGTTGGCATGCGGATCCGCTATAGTGCTGGTAAACCCATCTTTCTCCTTTTTAAGGCTCATTTATTATAACCTAGAGAGGAGGAGTGCTGTAGGACGACATACTTATTATTTTAATATTAGTTATTGCCAGGTTTTTGCATACTTTTGTATTTTCTGCTGATTATTGTAATGTTTATATTTATTTTTTATTATAGTTGGATATCTTTATTTTCGCCCAACCCTCGTGGGTTTATAAGACACCAAAAACACAGCTGTAGTGGACACACTTTTCATTAAGTTTCATTCAAGTACAAAATTACAGGTTATTTATGATTGCTGCAAGAAAATGACAGTCGGGCACAATTTACATTTTGAGTATTTAATTAAAAAAAAACTGAAAACAGTTACAGGATCCAGGAGGATTTGCGGCTTTTAACTGTTTTAAATCATTTAAAATTGAACATTTGGGGATTTTTTTTGGCTGTGGAGCTGACGAAATAAGTAATTTTAGGAAATTTCTTTCACTATTTTTAGACTAAATTACTAATCAATTAATCGTGAAAAATTATAATTTGTGATTTAAAAACTATTATTCTGAGCGGATACCTTCTTGTCAGACTGTAATTAACAGTGGAAAAGAACATTTTGTAGATTAGTGATATAGAAATGTCTGTGAAATCAGTTTAAGCCTTTTAATATATATATATATATATATATATATATATA
>JACSYO010000675.1:10000-347778 GCA_016806645.1 Ophiodon elongatus | reverse complement strand
CCTTACAGCTGCATTTTCAGTTTTTATGCTCTCAAAAGGTGTTTCAGCCTTCGTACATGCCAAAAGTGGATTTTGTTGCAGAATACACAGTTTACTCTTTATTCCTCTATAAAGTCTCCCAGAACAGCCAACTTTCAAGGTTCATGTTATGTACATGAAGATATGATGTTTCCATCACTTTATTGCCTTACAACTGCATTTTCAGTTTTTATGCTCTCAAAAGGCGTTTCAGCCTGCAAACATGCCAAAAGTGGATTTTGTTGCATAATACACAGTTTACTCTTTATTCCTCTATAAAGTCTCCCAGAACAGCCATCTTTCAAGTTTCATATTATGTACATGAATATATGATGTTTCCATCACTTTATTGCCTTACAAATGAATTTTCAGTTTTTATGCTCTCAAAAGACGTTTCATCCTTCGTACATGCCAAAAGTGGATTATGTTACAAAGTACACAGTTTACTTGATATTCATCTAGAAAGTCTCCCAGAACAGCCGACTTTAAAGGTTCATGTTATGTACATGAAGATATGATGTTTCCATCACTTTATTGCCTTACAAATGAATTTTCAGTTTTTATGGTCTCAAAAGGCGTTTCAATCTGCATACATGCCAAAAGTTGATTTTGTTGCAAAATACACAGTTTACTCTTTATTCCTCTATAAAGTCTTCAAGAACAGCAAACTTTCAAGTTTCATGTCATGAACATGAATATATGATGTTTCCATCACTTTCTTGCCTTACAGCTGCATTTTCAGTTTTTATGCTCTCAAAAGACGTTTCAGCCTTCGTACATGCCAAAAGTGGATTTTGTTGCAGAATACACAGTTTACTTGATATTCCTCTATAAAGTCTCCCAAAACAGCAAACTTTCAAGTTTCATGTCATGTACATGAATATATGATGTTTCCATCACTTTTTTGCCTTACAGCTGCATTTTCAGTTTTTATGGTCTCAAAAGGCGTTTCAGCCTTCGTACATGCCAAAAGTGGATTTTGTTGCAGAATACAAAGTTTACTTGATATTCCTCTATAAAGTCTCCCAAAACAGCAAACGTTCAAGTTTCATGTCATGTACATGAATATATGATGTTTCCATCACTTTTTTGCCTTACAGCTGCATTTTCAGTTTTTATGGTCTCAAAAGGCGTTTCAGCCTTCGTACTTGCCAAAAGTGGATTTTGTTGCAGAATACACAGTTTACTCTTTATTCCTCTATAAAGTCTCCCAGAACAGCCATCTTTCAAGTTTCATATTATGTACATGAATATATGATGTTTCCATCACTTTCTTGCCTTACAGCTGCATTTTCAGTTTTTATGCTCTCAAAAGGCGTTTCAGCCTTCGTACATGCCAAAAGTGGATTTTGTTGCAGAATACACAGTTTACTCTTTATTCCTCTATAAAGTCTCCCAGAACAGCCATCTTTCAAGTTTCATGTCATGTACATGAATATATGATGTTTCCATCACTTTTTTGCCTTACAAATGAATTTTCAGTTTTTATGCTCTCAAAAGACGTTTCAGCCTTCGTACATGCCAAAAGTGGATTATGTTACAAAGTACACAGTTTACTTGAAATTCCTCTGTAAAGTCTCCCAAAACAGCAAACATTCAAGTTTCATGTCATGTACATGAATATATGATGTTTCCATCACTTTCTTGCCTTACAGCTGCAATTTCAGTTTTTATGCTCTCAAAAGACGTTTCAGTCTACGTACATGCCAAAAGTTGATTTTGTTGCAGAATACACAGTTTACTCTTTATTCCTCTATAAAGTCTCCCAAAACAGCAAACTTTCAAGTTTCATGTCATGTACATGAATATATGATGTTTCCATCACTTTCTTGCCTTACAGCTGCAATTTCAGTTTTTATGCTCTCAAAAAGTGTTTCAGCCTTCGTACATAACAAAAGTGGATTATGTTGCAAAGTACAGAGTTTACTTGATATTCTTCTAGAAAGTCTCCCAGAACAGCCGACTTTCAAGGTTCATGTTATGTACATGAAGATATGATGTTTCCATCACTTTCTTGCCTTACAGCTGCATTTTCAGTTTTTATGCTCTCAAAAGACGTTTCAGCCTTCGTACATGCCAAAAGTGGATTTTGTTGCAGAATACACAGTTTACTCTTTATTCCTCTATAAAGTCTCCCAGAACAGCAAACTTTCAAGTTTCATGTCATGTACATGAATATATGATGTTTCCATCACTTTTTTGCCTTACAGCTGCATTTTCAGTTTTTATGGTCTCAAAAGGCGTTTCAGCCTTCGTACATGCCAAAAGTGGATTTTGTTGCAGAATACACAGTTTACTTGATATTCCTCTATAAAGTCTCCCAAAACAGCAAACTTTCAAGTTTCATGTCATGTACATGAATATATGATGTTTCCATCACTTTATTGCCTTACAAATGAATTTTCAGTTTTTATGGTCTCAAAAGGCGTTTCAATCTGCATACATGCCAAAAGTTGATTTTGTTGCAAAATACACAGTTTACTCTTTATTCCTCTATAAAGTCTTCAAGAACAGCAAACTTTCAAGTTTCATGTCATGAACATGAATATATGATGTTTCCATCACTTTCTTGCCTTACAGCTGCATTTTCAGTTTTTATGCTCTCAAAAGGCGTTTCAGCCTTCGTACATGCCAAAAGTGGATTTTGTTGCAGAATACACAGTTTACTTGATATTCCTCTATAAAGTCTCCCAAAACAGCAAACTTTCAAGTTTCATGTCATGTACATGAATATATGATGTTTCCATCACTTTTTTGCCTTACAGCTGCATTTTCAGTTTTTATGGTCTCAAAAGGCGTTTCAGCCTTCGTACATGCCAAAAGTGGATTTTGTTGCAGAATACAAAGTTTACTTGATATTCCTCTATAAAGTCTCCCAAAACAGCAAACTTTCAAGTTTCATGTCATGTACATGAATATATGATGTTTCCATCACTTTTTTGCCTTACAGCTGCATTTTCAGTTTTTATGGTCTCAAAAGGCGTTTCAGCCTTCGTACTTGCCAAAAGTGGATTTTGTTGCAGAATACACAGTTTACTTGATATTCCTCTATAAAGTCTCCCAAAACAGCAAACTTTCAAGTTTCATGTCATGTACATGAATATATGATGTTTCCATCACTTTTTTGCCTTACAGCTGCAATTTCAGTTTTTATGCTCTCAAAAAGTGTTTCAGCCTTCGTACATAACAAAAGTGGATTATGTTGCAAAGTACAGAGTTTACTTGATATTCTTCTAGAAAGTCTCCCAGAACAGCCGACTTTCAAGGTTCATGTTATGTACATGAAGATATGATGTTTCCATCACTTTCTTGCCTTACAGCTGCATTTTCAGTTTTTATGCTCTCAAAAGGCGTTTCAGCCTTCGTACATGCCAAAAGTGGATTTTGTTGCAGAATACACAGTTCACTCTTTATTGCTCTATAAAGTCTCCCAGAACAGCCATCTTTCAAGTTTCATATTATGTACATGAATATATGATGTTTCCATCACTTTCTTGCCTTACAGCTGCATTTTCAGTTTTTATGCTCTCAAAAGATGTTTCAGCCTTCGTACATGCCAAAAGTGGATTTTGTTGCAGAATACACAGTTTACTCTTTATTCCTCTATAAAGTCTCCCAGAACAGCCATCTTTCAAGTTTCATATTATGTACATGAATATATGATGTTTCCATCACTTTATTGCCTTACAAATGAATTTTCAGTTTTTATGGTCTCAAAAGGCGTTTCAATCTGCATACATGCCAAAAGTTGATTTTGTTGCAGAATACACAGTTTACTCTTTATTGCTCTATAAAGTCTCCCAGAACAGCCATCTTTCAAGTTTCATATTATGTACATGAAGATATGATGTTTCCATCACTTTATTGCCTTGCAAATGAATTTTCAGTTTTTATGGTCTCAAAAGACGTTTCAGCCTGCAAACATGCCAAAAGTGGATTTTGCTGCAAAATACACAGTTTACTCTTTATTCCTCTATAAAGTCTCCATGAAAAGCAAACTTTCAAGTTTCATGTCATGTACATGAATATATGATGTTTCCATCACTTTTCTGCCTTAAAAAAGAATTTTCAAATTTTATGGTCTCAAAAGGTTTTTCAGGCTGCAAAAATGCCAAAAGTTTTTTTCTTGCAAAATACACAGTTTACTTGATATTCCTCTATAAAGTCTCCCAGAACAGCAGACTTTCAAGGTTCATGTTATATTCATGAATACATGATGTTTCCATCACGTTTCTGCCTTACAGCTGCATTTTCAGTTTTTATGGTCTCAAAAGACATTTCAGGCTCGGAACATCTGATCTTACCTTACCACGGTAAGCGTATTCCCTCACTTCCGATTGCCAGCGTGTCACCTGTTGTCCGATAGCGTACTTTCACAGCTCCAGCTAAACCAAGTTAATTGTGTGATATTGTGTGATATTCTTCAGTACAAGCGGTTAATTACCTGCTGTACATCTTAACCCTCGTAATGTCCTCCCGACTGCCATACACCTTTTGTCCTCTGGGGTCTAAAATAACCCCACCTGGTTTGACTGTTTTTTAAAGCATATAGTATAAATTGTCAATCAATTCTGTCTTACTTCAGACCAACCCATTACCACACATTTTTCCCTTTGTTTTGGAATTCAGGGCCAATAGACCTTGTTTACATAAAAGTATACCCTGTTTTTGAGTGAAAATTAAATGAAACAATGAATATATTATTTTGACCTATCACAGAGTGGTATATGTCAAAGTTTAGTGAGGATGCTGTTTTTGAATCATTTACATTTTTCTCATGGCAGCACATAATCACACATTTTGTCCTCTGGGGTCAAAATTGACCCCGTCTGGTTTGACTGTTATTGAAAGAATATAAAGTGGATACATCACCCAATTCTGTGTTACACCTTTAATACCAACTTCATTCAAACACAATAACACCATTTATTTATTCCATTTGAAATTTAAGGCCAATAAGACCTCATTTACATGAACCTTTACCTTGTTTTTGAGTAAAAATAAATAAAATCATCATTTATTCTGACTATAGTTAACAATCCGAGTCCCATGAGTTGATAGATCATCACAGACTTGTAAATGTCAAAGTTAAGATAGGATGCTGTTTTTAAAGCGCTTCAATTTTTTTAATGGCAACACCTGTTGTTCTCCCGTGTCAAAAATGACCCCGTCTGGTTTGACTGTTTATAAAGCATTAAGTAGAAATTATCACCCAGCTCTCTGTTTCAACTTTTTAGTCAACTTTATTCCAACTCATTTCCTGACATATAAAACATGTCAACATTCATTTCCAAAATAAATTCACTTTTCAAAACTAACTTTTCAGAATAAAAACAGTCTGAATGTGCCCTCAGTTGCATGCGAGGCAGGTAGTAATGGTGTGATCTTTAAAGATGTATGCATTGCATTTTTGGCACATTTTCGATGTTTTGAGATCACTTTGGCGAGGGCAGAATTTGCACCTACTCCTTTTGGGTGATGGGCCAGGAGGGGCGGCTGGGTGAGGGGCGGCTGGGCAAGGGGCAGTGGCTGCAGAGGTAGAGCTGGAGCAGAACTCTTTTTCTCATATTCTTCCTCATCATCATGTTCAATTTTCCTTCACTTCATAGCCTTCTTCCATTTCTTCAGCGGGTGATGTGGGGGCTTCTTCAGAGGAAGAAGTAGCATGTGGTCTGTATGTTGGATCTATCACCTCATCAATATTCTCCTTCTCTTCTGATCTTGAATCCTCCTCATCAGTTGATTCTTCATCCTCCTCATGTTCAGCATTGTCCTCCTGCTCATTCTTTTCCCCAACATAGTTTAAAATGAGCTCACAAGCCTCCTGTGCAGTATAGCGCTTCTGCCTCCTCATTGTGCTGCCTGTCTCTCTAAAATGTGAAATGCAATGCTCCAATAAAGGTTCCCAGAACAGCAGACTTCAAGTTTGATGTTATATTCATGAATACATGATGTTCTCATCAGTTTTCTGCCTTAATACTGCATCTTCAGTATTTATGGTCTGAAAAGACGTTTCAGCTGGGAAGAGGCCAAAAGTGGATTTTGTTGAAAAATACACAGTTTACTTGATTTTCCTCAATAAAGGTTCCCAGAACAGCAGTCTTCAAGTTTGATGTTATATCCATGAATACATGATGTTCTCATCACTTTCCTGCCTTAAAGCTGCATTTCCACGTTGTATACTCTTAAAAGACATTTCAGCTGGGAAGAGGCCAAAAGTGGATTTTGTTGAAAAACTACACAGTTTAATTGATTTTCCTCAAAATTTCTTCCCAGAAAAGCAGACTTTGAAGTTTCATGTTAATTTCACGAATACATGATGTTCTCATCACTTTTCTGCCTTAAAGCTGCATTTCCACGTTGTATGCTCTTAAAAGACGTTTCGGCTGGGAAGAGGCCAAAAGTAAAATTTATTGAAAAACTACACAGTTTATTTGATTTTACTCAATACATTATCCCAGAACAGCAGACTCTCAAGTTTCATGTTAATTTCATGAATACATGATGTTTTCATCACTTTTCTGTTTTAAAGCTGCATTTTCAGTATTTACGGTCTCAAAAGACGTTTCGGCTGGGTCGAGGCCAAAAGTGGATTTTGTTGAAAAATACACAGTTTACTTGATTTTCTTCAATAAAAGGTTCCCAGAACAGCAGACTTCAAGTTTGATGTTATATTCATGAATACATGATGTTCTCATCAGTTTTCTGCCTTAATGCTGCATCTTCAGTATTTATAGTCTGAAAAGACGTTTCAGCTGGTAAGAGGCCAAAAGTGGATTTTGTTGAAAAATACACAGTTTACTTGATTTTCCTCAATAAAGGTTCCCAGAACAGCAGACTTCAAGTTTCATGTTGTATTCATGAATACATGATGTTCTCATCACTTTTCTGCCTTAAAGCTACATTTTCAGTATTTACGGTCTCAAAAGACGTTTCGGCTGGGTCGAGGCCAAAAGTGGATTTCTTTCAAAAATACTCAGTTTACTTGATTTTCCTCAAAATTTCTTCCCAGAACAGCAGACTTTGAAGTTTCATGTTAATTTCATGAATACATGATGTTATCATCACTTTTCTGATTTAAAGCTGCATTTCCACGTTGTATGCTCTTAAAAGACGTTTCAGCTGGGAAGAGGCCAAAAGTGGATTTTGTTGAAAAATACACAGTTCACTTGATTTTCCTCAAAATTTCTTCCCAGAACAGCAGACTTTGAAGTTTCATGTTAATTTCATGAATGCATGATGTTCTCATCACTTTTCTACCTTAAAGCTGCATTTCCACGTTGTATGCTCTTAAAAGACGTTTCAGCTGGAAAGAGGCCAAAAGTGGATTTTGTTGAAAAATACACAGTTCACTTGATTTTCCTCCATACATTATTCCAGAACAGCAGACTCTCAAGTTTCATGTTAATTTCATGAATACATGATGTTTTCAACACTTTTCTGCCTTAAAGCTGCATTTCCACGTTTTATACTCTTAAAAGACATTTCAGCTTGGAAGAGGCCAAAAGTGGATTTTGTTGAAAAATACACAGTTTACTTGATTTTCCTCAATAAAGGTTCCCAGAACAGCAGACTTCAAGTTTGATGTTATATTCATGAATACATGATGTTCTCATCAGTTTTCTGCCTTAATGCTGCATCTTCAGTATTTATGGTCTGAAAAGACGTTTCAGCTGGTAAGAGGCCAAAAGTGGATTTTGTTGAAAAATACACAGTTTACTTGATTTTCCTCAATAAAGGTTCCCAGAACAGCAGACTTCAAGTTTGATGTTGTATTCATTAATACATGATGTTCTCATCACTTTTCTGCCTTAAAGCTACATTTTCAGTATTTACGGTCTCAAAAGACGTTTCGGCTGGGTCGAGGCCAAAAGTGGATTTCTTTCAAAAATACTCAGTTTACTTGATTTTCCTCAAAATTTCTTCCCAGAACAGCAGACTTTGAAGTTTAATGTTAATTTCATGAATACATGATGTTTTCATCACTTTTCTGACTTAAAGCTGCATTTCCACGTTGTATGCTCTTAAAAGACGTTTCAGCTGGGAAGAGGCCAAAAGTGGATTTTGTTGAAAAATACACAGTTCACTTGATTTTCCTCAAAATTTCTTCCCAGAACAGCAGACTTTGAAGTTTAATGTTAATTTCATGAATACATGATGTTTTCATCACTTTTCTGCCTTAAAGCTGCATTTTCAGTAATTATGGTCTCAAAAGACGTTTCGGCTGGGTCGAGGCCAAAAGTGGATTTTGTTGAAAAATACACAGTTTACTTGATTTTCTTCAATAAAAGGTTCCCAGAACAGCAGTCTCTCAAGTTTCATGTTAATTTCATGAATACATGATGTTTTCAACAATTTTCTGCCTTAAAGCTGCATTTCCACGTTGTACACTCTTAAAAGACATTTCAGCTTGGAAGAGGCCAGAAGTGGATTTTTTTGAAAAATACACAGTTCACTTGATTTTCCTCCATACATTATTCCAGAACAGCAGACTCTCAAGTTTCATGTTAATTTCATGAATACATGATGTTTTCAACACTTTTCTGCCTTAAAGCTGCATTTCCACGTTGTATACTCTTAAAAGACATTTCAGCTTGGAAGAGGCCAAAAGTGGATTTTGTTGAAAAATACACAGTTTACTTGATTTTCCTCAATAAAGGTTCCCAGAACAGCAGACTTCAAGTTTGATGTTATATTCATGAATACGTGATGTTCTCATCACTTTTCTGCCTTAAAGCTGCATTTTCAGTATTTACGGTCTCAAAAGACGTTTCGGCTGGGAAGAGGCCAAAAGTGGATTTTTTTGAAAAATACACAGTTTACTTGATTTTCCTCAAAATATCTTCCCAGAACAGCAGACTCTCAAGTTTCATGTTAATTTCATGAATACATGATGTTCTCATCACTTTTCTGCCTTAAAGCTGCATTTCCACGTTGTATGCTCTTAAAAGACGTTTCAGCTGGGAAGAGGCCAAAAGTGGATTTTGTTGAAAAATACACAGTTCACTTGATTTTCCTCCATAAATTATTCCAGAACAGCAGACTCTCAAGTTTCATGTTAATTTCATGAATACATGATGTTTTCATCACTTTTCTGCCTTAAAGCTGCATTTCCACGTTGTATACTCTCAAAAGACATTTCGGCTTGGAAGAGGCCAAAAGTGGATTTTGTTGAAAAATACACAGTTTACTTGATTTTCCTCAATAAAGGTTCCCAGAACAGCAGACTTCAAGTTTGATGTTAAATTCATGAATACATGATGTTTTCAACACTTTTCTGCCTTAAAGCTGCATTTCCACGTTGTATACTCTTAAAAGACATTTCAGCTTGGAAGAGGCCAAAAGTGGATTTTGTTGAAAAATACACAGTTTACTTGATTTTCCTCAATAAAGGTTCCCAGAACAGCAGACTTCAAGTTTGATGTTATATTCATGAATACATGATGTTCTCATCAGTTTTCTGCCTTAATGCTGCATCTTCAGTATTTATGGTCTGAAAAGACGTTTCAGCTGGTAAGAGGCCAAAAGTGGATTTTGTTGAAAAATACACAGTTTACTTGATTTTCCTCAATAAAGGTTCCCAGAACAGCAGACTTCAAGTTTGATGTTGTATTCATTAATACATGATGTTCTCATCACTTTTCTGCCTTAAAGCTACATTTTCAGTATTTACGGTCTCAAAAGACGTTTCGGCTGGGTCGAGGCCAAAAGTGGATTTCTTTCAAAAATACTCAGTTTACTTGATTTTCCTCAAAATTTCTTCCCAGAACAGCAGACTTTGAAGTTTAATGTTAATTTCATGAATACATGATGTTATCATCACTTTTCTGACTTAAAGCTGCATTTCCACGTTGTATGCTCTTAAAAGACGTTTCAGCTGGGAAGAGGCCAAAAGTGGATTTTGTTGAAAAATACACAGTTCACTTGATTTTCCTCAAAATTTCTTCCCAGAACAGCAGACTTTGAAGTTTAATGTTAATTTCATGAATACATGATGTTTTCATCACTTTTCTGCCTTAAAGCTGCATTTTCAGTATTTATGGTCTCAAAAGACGTTTCGGCTGGGTCGAGGCCAAAAGTGGATTTTGTTGAAAAATACACAGTTTACTTGATTTTCTTCAATAAAAGGTTCCCAGAACAGCAGTCTCTCAAGTTTCATGTTAATTTCATGAATACATGATGTTTTCAACAATTTTCTGCCTTAAAGCTGCATTTCCACGTTGTACACTCTTAAAAGACATTTCAGCTTGGAAGAGGCCAGAAGTGGATTTTTTTGAAAAATACACAGTTCACTTGATTTTCCTCCATACATTATTCCAGAACAGCAGACTCTCAAGTTTCATGTTAATTTCATGAATACATGATGTTTTCAACATTTTTCTGCCTTAAAGCTGCATTTCCACGTTGTATACTCTTAAAAGACATTTCAGCTTGGAAGAGGCCAAAAGTGGATTTTGTTGAAAAATACACAGTTTACTTGATTTTCCTCAATAAAGGTTCCCAGAACAGCAGACTTCAAGTTTGATGTTATATTCATGAATACGTGATGTTCTCATCACTTTTCTGCCTTAAAGCTGCATTTTCAGTATTTACGGTCTCAAAAGACGTTTCGGCTGGGTCGAGGCCAAAAGTGGATTTTTTTGAAAAATACTCAGTTTACTTGATTTTCCTCAAAATATCTTCCCAGAACAGCAGACTTTGAAGTTTCATGTTAATTTCATGAATGCATGATGTTCTCATCACTTTTCTACCTTAAAGCTGCATTTCCACGTTGTATGCTCTTAAAAGACGTTTCAGCTGGAAAGAGGCCAAAAGTGGATTTTGTTGAAAAATACACAGTTCACTTGATTTTCCTCCATACATTATTCCAGAACAGCAGACTCTCAAGTTTCATGTTAATTTCATGAATACATGATGTTTTCAACATTTTTCTGCCTTAAAGCTGCATTTTCAGTATTTACGGTCTCAAAAGACGTTTCGGCTGGGTCGAGGCCAAAAGTGGATTTTGTTGAAAAATACACAGTTTACTTGATTTTCTTCAATAAAAGGTTCCCAGAACAGCAGTCTCTCAAGTTTCATATTAATTTCATGAATACATGATGTTTTCAACACTTTTCTGCCTTAAAGCTGCATTTCCACATTGTATACTCTTAAAAGACATTTCAGCTTGGAAGAGGCCAAAAGTGGATTTTTTTGAAAAATACTCAGTTTACTTGATTTTCCTCAAAATATCTTCCCAGAACAGCAGACTTTGAAGTTTCATGTTAATTTCATGAATGCATGATGTTCTCATTACTTTTCTACCTTAAAGCTGCATTTCCACGTTGTATGCTCTTAAAAGACGTTTCAGCTGGAAAGAGGCCAAAAGTGGATTTTGTTGAAAAATACACAGTTTACTTGATTTTCCTCAATAAAGGTTCCCAGAACAGCAGACTTCAAGTTTGATGTTATATTCATGAATACATGATGTTCTCATCACTTTCCTTCCTTAAAGCTGCATTTCCACGTTGTATATTCTTAAAAGACATTTCAGCTTGGAAGAGGCCAAAAGTGGATTTTTTTGAAAAATACACAGTTTACTTGATTTTCCTCAATAAAGGTTCCCAGAACAGCAGACTTCAAGTTTGATGTTATATTCATGAATACGTGATGTTCTCATCACTTTTCTGCCTTAAAGCTGCATTTTCAGTATTTACGGTCTCAAAAGACGTTTCGGCTGGGTCGAGGCCAAAAGTGGATTTTTTTTAAAAATACTCAGTTTACTTGATTTTCCTCAAAATATCTTCCCAGAACAGCAGACTTTGAAGTTTCATGTTAATTTCATGAATACATGATGTTCTCATCACTTTTCTACCTTAAAGCTGCATTTCCACGTTGTATGCTCTTAAAAGACTTTTCAGCTGGGAAGAGGCCAAAAGTGGATTTTGTTGAAAAATACACAGTTCACTTGATTTTCCTCAAAATTTCTTCCCAGAACAGCAGACTTTGAAGTTTAATGTTAATTTCATGAATACATGATGTTTTCAACACTTTTCTGCCTTAAAGCTGCATTTCCACGTTGTACACTCTTAAAAGACATTTCAGCTTGGAAGAGGCCAAAAGTGGATTTTTTTGAAAAATACTCAGTTTACTTGATTTTCCTCAAAATATCTTCCCAGAACAGCAGACTTTGAAGTTTCATGTTAATTTCATGAATGCATGATGTTCTCATCACTTTTCTACCTTAAAGCTGCATTTCCACGTTGTCTGCTCTTAAAAGACGTTTCAGCTGGAAAGAGGCCAAAAGTGGATTTTGTTGAAAAATACACAGTTCACTTGATTTTCCTCCATACATTATTCCAGAACAGCAGACTCTCAAGTTTCATGTTAATTTCATGAATACATGATGTTTTCAACACTTTTCTGCCTTAAAGCTGCATTTTCAGTATTTACGGTCTCAAAAGACGTTTCGGCTGGGTCGAGGCCAAAAGTGGATTTTTTTGAAAAATACTCAGTTTACTTGATTTTCCTCAAAATATCTTCCCAGAACAGCAGACTTTGAAGTTTCATGTGAATTTCATGAATGCATGATGTTATCATCACTCTTCTGACTTAAAGCTGCATTTCCACGTTGTATGCTCTTAAAAGACTTTTCAGCTGGGAAGAGGCCAAAAGTGGATTTTGTTGAAAAATACACAGTTCACTTGATTTTCCTCAAAATTTCTTCCCAGAACAGCAGACTTTGAAGTTTAATGTTAATTTCATGAATACATGATGTTTTCATCACTTTTCTACCTTAAAGCTGCATTTTCAGTATTTACGGTCTCAAAAGACGTTTCGGCTGAGTCGAGGCCAAAAGTGGATTTTGTTGAAAAATACACAGTTTACTTGATTTTCCTCAATAAAGGTTCCCAGAACAGCAGACTTCAAGTTTGATGTTATATTCATGAATACATGATGTTCTCATCACTTTCCTGCCTTAAAGCTGCATTTCCAAGTTGTATACTCTTAAAAGACATTTCAGCTTGAAGAGGCCAGTGATTTTGTTGAAAAATACACAGTTTACTTGATTTTCCTCAATAAAGGTTCCCAGAACAGCAGACTTCAAGTTTGATGTTATATTCATGAATACCGTGATGTTCTCATCACTTTTCTGCCTTAAAGCTGCATTTTCAGTATTTACGGTCTCAAAAGACGTTTCGGCTGGGTCGAGGCCAAAAGTGGATTTTTTTGAAAAATACTCAGTTTACTTGATTTTCCTCAAAATATCTTCCCAGAACAGCAGACTTTGAAGTTTCATGTTAATTTCATGAATGCATGATGTTCTCATCACTTTTCTACCTTAAAGCTGCATTTCCACGTTGTATGCTCTTAAAAGACGTTTCAGCTGGAAAGAGGCCAAAAGTGGATTTTGTTGAAAAATACACAGTTCACTTGATTTTCCTCCATACATTATTCCAGAACAGCAGACTCTCAAGTTTCATGTTAATTTCATGAATACATGATGTTTTCAACACTTTTCTGCCTTAAAGCTGCATTTTCAGTATTTACGGTCTCAAAAGACGTTTCGGCTGGGTCGAGGCCAAAAGTGGATTTTTTTGAAAAATACTCAGTTTACTTGATTTTCCTCAAAATATCTTCCCAGAACAGCAGACTTTGAAGTTTCATGTGAATTTCATGAATGCATGATGTTATCATCACTCTTCTGACTTAAAGCTGCATTTCCACGTTGTATGCTCTTAAAAGACTTTTCAGCTGGGAAGAGGCCAAAAGTGGATTTTGTTGAAAAATACACAGTTCACTTGATTTTCCTCAAAATTTCTTCCCAGAACAGCAGACTTTGAAGTTTAATGTTAATTTCATGAATACATGATGTTTTCATCACTTTTCTACCTTAAAGCTGCATTTTCAGTATTTACGGTCTCAAAAGACGTTTCGGCTGGGTCGAGGCCAAAAGTGGATTTTGTTGAAAAATACACAGTTTACTTGATTTTCCTCAATAAAGGTTCCCAGAACAGCAGACTTCAAGTTTGATGTTATATTCATGAATACATGATGTTCTCATCACTTTCCTGCCTTAAAGCTGCATTTCCAAGTTGTATACTCTTAAAAGACATTTCAGCTTGGAAGAGGCCAAAAGTGGATTTTGTTGAAAAATACACAGTTTACTTGATTTTCCTCAATAAAGGTTCCCAGAACAGCAGACTTCAAGTTTGATGTTATATTCATGAATACGTGATGTTCTCATCACTTTTCTGCCTTAAAGCTGCATTTCCAGTATACTCTCAAAAGACATTTCAGCTTGGAAGAGGCCAAAAGTGGATTTTTTTGAAAAATACTCAGTTTACTTGATTTTCCTCAAAATATCTTCCCAGAACAGCAGACTTTGAAGTTTCATGTTAATTTCATGAATGCATGATGTTCTCATCACTTTTCTACCTTAAAGCTGCATTTCCACGTTGTATGCTCTTAAAAGACGTTTCAGCTGGTAAGAGGCCAAAAGTGGATTTTGTTGAAAAATACACAGTTTACTTGATTTTCCTCAATAAAGGTTCCCAGAACAGCAGACTTCAAGTTTGATGTTATATTCATGAATACATGATGTTCTCATCATTTTTCTGCCTTAAAATTACATTTCTACGTTGTATGCTCTTGAAAGATGTTTCGGGCTGGGTAGTGGGCAAAAGTTGATTTTGTTGAAAAATACACAGTTTACTTGATTTTCTTCAATAAAAGGTTCCCAGAACAGCAGTCTCTCAAGTTTCATGTTAATTTCATGAATACATGATGTTTTCAACACTTTTCTGCCTTAAAGCTGCATTTTCAGTATTTACGGTCTCAAAAGACGTTTCGGCTGGGTCGAGGCCAAAAGTGGATTTTTTTGAAAAATACTCAGTTTACTTGATTTTCCTCAAAATATCTTCCCAGAACAGCAGACTTTGAAGTTTCATGTGAATTTCATGAATGCATGATGTTATCATCACTCTTCTGACTTAAAGCTGCATTTCCACGTTGTATGCTCTTAAAAGACTTTTCAGCTGGGAAGAGGCCAAAAGTGGATTTTGTTGAAAAATACACAGTTCACTTGATTTTCCTCAAACTTTCTTCCCAGAACAGCAGACTTTGAAGTTTAATGTTAATTTCATGAATACATGATGTTTTCATCACTTTTCTACCTTAAAGCTGCATTTTCAGTATTTACGGTCTCAAAAGACGTTTCGGCTGGGTCGAGGCCAAAAGTGGATTTTGTTGAAAATACACAGTTTACTTGGTTTTCCTCAATAAAGGTTCCCAGAACAGCAGACTTCAAGTTTGATGTTATATTCATGAATACATGATGTTCTCATCACTTTCCTGCCTTAAAGCTGCATTTCCAAGTTGTATACTCTTAAAAGACATTTCAGCTTGGAAGAGGCCAAAAGTGGATTTTGTTGAAAAATACACAGTTTACTTTATTTTCCTCAATAAAGGTTCCCAGAACAGCAGACTTCAAGTTTGATGTTATATTCATGAATACGTGATGTTCTCATCACTTTTCTGCCTTAAAGCTGCATTTTCAGTATTTACGGTCTCAAAAGACGTTTCGGCTGGGTCGAGGCCCAAAGTGGATTTTTTTGAAAAATACTCAGTTTACTTGATTTTCCTCAAAATATCTTCCCAGAACAGCAGACTTTGAAGTTTCATGTTAATTTCATGAATGCATGATGTTCTCATCACTTTTCTACCTTAAAACTGCATTTCCACGTTGTATGCTCTTAAAAGACGTTTCAGCTGGAAAGAGGCCAAAAGTGGATTTTGTTGAAAAATACACAGTTCACTTGATTTTCCTCAATACATTATCCCAGAACAGCAGACTCTCAAGTTTCATGTTAATTTCATGAATACATGATGTTCTCAACACTTTTCTGCCTTAAAGCTGCATTTCCACGTTGTATACTCTTAAAAGACATTTCAGCTTGGAAGAGGCCAAAAGTGGATTTTGTTGAAAAATACACAGTTCACTTGATTTTCCTCAATAAATTATCCCAGAACAGCAGACTTCAAGTTTCATGTTAAATTCATGAATACATGATGTTCTCAACACTTTCCTGCCTTAAAGCTGCATTTCCAAGTTGTATACTCTTAAAAGACATTTCAGCTTGGAAGAGGCCAAAAGTGGATTTTGTTGAAAAATACACAGTTTACTTGATTTTCCTCAATAAAGGTTCCCAGAACAGCAGACTTCAAGTTTGATGTTATATTCATGAATACGTGATGTTCTCATCACTTTTCTGCCTTAAAGCTGCATTTTCAGTATTTACGGTCTCAAAAGACGTTTCGGCTGGGTCGAGGCCAAAAGTGGATTTTTTTGAAAAATACTCAGTTTACTTGATTTTCCTCAAAATATCTTCCCAGAACAGCAGACTTTGAAGTTTCATGTTAATTTCATGAATGCATGATGTTCTCATCACTTTTCTACCTTAAAGCTGCATTTCCACGTTGTATGCTCTTAAAAGACGTTTCAGCTGGAAAGAGGCCAAAAGTGGATTTTGTTGAAAAATGCACAGTTCACTTGATTTTCCTCCATACATTATTCCAGAACAGCAGACTCTCAAGTTGCATGTTAATTTCATGAATACATGATGTTTTCAACACTTTTCTGCCTTAAAGCTGCATTTCCAGGTTGTATACTCTTAAAAGACATTTCAGCTTGGAAGAGGCCAAAAGTGGATTTTGTTGAAAAATACACAGTTTACTTGATTTTCCTCAATAAAGGTTCCCAGAACAGCAGACTTCAAGTTTGATGTTATATTCATGAATACATGATGTTCTCATTACTTTCCTGCCTTAAAGCTGCATTTCCATGTTGTATACTCTTAAAAGACATTTCAGCTTGGAAGAGGCCAAAAGTGGATTTTGTTGAAAAATACACAGTTTACTTGATTTTCCTCAATAAAGGTTCCCAGAACAGCAGACTTCAAGTTTGATGTTATATTCATGAATGCGTGATGTTCTCATCACTTTTCTGCCTTAAAGCTGCATTTTCAGTATTTACGGTCTCAAAAGACGTTTCGGCTGGGTCGAGGCCAAAAGTGGATTTCTTTCAAAATAGACAGTTTACTTGATTTTCCTCAAAATTTCTTCCCAGAACAGCAGACTTTGAAGTTTCATGTTAATTTCATGAATACATGATGTTATCATCACTCTTCTGACTTAAAGCTGCATTTCCACGTTGTATGCTCTTAAAAGACTTTTCAGCTGGGAAGAGGCCAAAAGTGGATTTTGTTGAAAAATACACAGTTCACTTGATTTTCCTCAAAATTTCTTCCCAGAACAGCAGACTTTGAAGTTTAATGTTAATTTCATGAATACATGATGTTTTCATCACTTTTCTACCTTAAAGCTGCATTTTCAGTATTTACGGTCTCAAAAGACGTTTCGGCTGGGTCGAGGCCAAAAGTGGATTTTGTTGAAAAATACACAGTTTACTTGATTTTCCTCAATAAAGGTTCCCAGAACAGCAGACTTCAAGTTTGATGTTATATTCATGAATACATGATGTTCTCATCACTTTCCTGCCTTAAAGCTGCATTTCCAAGTTGTATACTCTTAAAAGACATTTCAGCTTGGAAGAGGCCAAAAGTGGATTTTGTTGAAAAATACAGTTTACTTGATTTTCCTCAATAAAGGTTCCCAGAACAGCAGACTTCAAGTTTGATGTTATATTCATGAATACGTGATGTTCTCATCACTTTTCTGCCTTAAAGCTGCATTTTCAGTATTTACGGTCTCAAAAGACGTTTCGGCTGGGTCGAGGCCAAAAGTGGATTTTTTTGAAAAATACTCAGTTTACTTGATTTTCCTCAAAATATCTTCCCAGAACAGCAGACTTTGAAGTTTCATGTTAATTTCATGAATGCATGATGTTCTCATCACTTTTCTACCTTAAAGCTGCATTTCCACGTTGTATGCTCTTAAAAGACGTTTCAGCTGGAAAGAGGCCAAAAGTGGATTTTGTTGAAAAATACACAGTTTACTTGATTTTCCTCAATACATTTTCCCAGAACAGCAGACTCTCAAGTTTCATGTTAATTTCATGAATACATGATGTTTTCATCACTTTTCTGCCTTAAAGCTGCATTTCCACGTTGTATACTCTTAAAAGACATTTCAACTTGGAAGAGGCCAAAAGTGGATTTTGTTGAAAAATACACAGTTTACTTGATTTTCCTCAATAAAGGTTCCCAGAACAGCAGACTTCAAGTTTGATGTTATATTCATGAATACATGATGTTCTCATCACTTTTCTGCCTTAAAGCTACATTTTCAGTATTTACAGTCTCAAAAGACGTTTCGGCTGGGTCGAGGCCAAAAGTGGATTTTGTTGAAAAATACACAGTTTACTTGATTTTCCTCAAAATTTCTCCCAGAACAGCAGACTTTGAAGTTTCATGTTAATTTCATGAATACATGATGTTATCATCACTTTTCTGCCTTAAAGCTGCATTTTCAGTATTTATGGTCTTAAAAGACGTTTCGGCTGGGAAGAGGCCAAAGTGGATTTTGTTGAAAATACACAGTTCACTTGATTTTCCTCAAAATTCTCTTCCCAACAGTCAGACTTTGAAAGTTTTCAATGTTAATTTCATGAATACATGATGTTTTCATCACTTTTCTGCCTTAAAGCTGCATTTTCAGTATTTACGGTCTCAAAAGACGTTTCGGCTGGGTCGAGGCCAAAAGTGGATTTTGTTGAAAAATACACAGTTTACTTGATTTTCTTTAATAAAAGGTTCCCAGAACAGCAGACTTCAAGTTTGATGTTATATTCATGAATACATGATGTTCTCATAACTTTTCTGCCTTAAAGCTACATTTTCAGTATTTACAGTCTCAAAAGACGTTTCGGCTGGGTCGAGGCCAAAAGTGGATTTCTTTCAAAAATACTCAGTTTACTTGATTTTCCTCAAAATTTCTTCCCAGAACAGCAGACTTTGAAGTTTAATGTTAATTTCATGAATACATGATGTTTTCATCACTTTTCTGCCTTAAAGCTGCATTTTCAGTATTTACGGTCTCAAAAGACGTTTCGGCTGGGTCGAGGCCGAAAGTGGATTTCTTTCAAAATACTCAGTTTACTTGATTTTCCTCAAAATTTCTTCCCAGAACAGCAGACTTTGAAGTTTCATGTTAATTTCATGAATACATGATGTTATCATCACTTTTCTGACTTAAAGCTGCATTTCCACGTTGTATGCTCTTAAAAGATGCTGGGAAGAGGCTGCAAAAGCGGATTTTAAGGAAAACAGTTCACTGATTTTTCTCAAATTTCTTCCAAGAACAGGCATTTTGAAGCTTAATGTTACTCAAGGAATACATGACAGCCATCAATTTTTCGCCTTGAAGCTGTATTTTCAGTATTTAATGCTCAAAAAGACGCCAAGCTAATGTGAGGCCAAAAGTGGGGATTTGTTGAAAATACATGTAAGCTGATTGACTTAATAAAAGGCCTCAGAACAGCAGACTTCCAAGTTGATAAAGATTCATGAATCGCATGATGTTCATCAACTTTTCGCTTTTTAAATACGATTTTCAGTGATTTATAGCCTCAAAAGATGGCTTGTTGTCAACAGGCCGTAAGTGCGGATTAAAAATACTAGGCTTACTGATTAAAAATTTTTCCCAGAACAGCGGTATTCTTGAAGTTAATGAAAGTAATTTCATATCAAGCAGAGAGTTAATACTTCTGCTCAAAGCTGTATTTTCTGTAGTATTACGGTTCAAAAGATGCTGCCGGGAGCCAGGCCAAAAGGATTTCTTTTCAAATAAGCTACTTAGATTTTCTCTCAAAAATTCTTCCAGAATGAAAGGTGGATTTTGAAGTTTCACAAAGACTATGAATACATGATGTTATCATCACTTTTCTGACTTAAAGCTGCATTTCCACGTTGTATGCTCTTAAAAGACGTTTCAGCTGGGAAGAGGCCAAAAGTGGATTTTGTTGAAAAATACACAGTTCACTTGATTTTCCTCAAAATTTCTTCATAGAACAGCAGACTTTGAAGTTTAATGTTAATTTCATGAATACATGATGTTTTCATCACTTTTCTGCCTTAAAGCTGCATTTTCAGTATTTACGGTCTCAAAAGACGTTTCGGCTGGGTCGAGGCCAAAAGTGGATTTTGTTGAAAAATACACAGTTTACTTGATTTTCTTTAATAAAAGGATCCCAGAACAGCAGTCTCTCAAGTTTCATGTTAATTTCATGAATACATGATGTTTTCAACACTTTTCTGCCTTAAAGCTGCATTTCCACGTTGTACACTCTTAAAAGACATTTCAGCTTGGAAGAGGCCAGAAGTGGATTTTTTTGAAAATACTCAGTTTACTTGATTTTCCTCAAAATATCTTCCCAGAACAGCAGACTTTGAAGTTTACAGCTAATTTCATGAATACATGATGTTATCATCACTTTTCTGACTTAAAGCTGCATTTTCACGTTGTATGCTCTTAAAAGACTTTTCAGCTGGGAAGAGGCCAAAAGTGGATTTTGTTGAAAAATACACAGTTCACTTGATTTTCCTCAAAATTTCTTCCCAGAACAGCAGACTTTGAAGTTTAATGTTAATTTCATGAATACATGATGTTTTCATCACTTTTCTACCTTAAAGCTGCATTTTCAGTATTTACGGTCTCAAAAGACGTTTCGGCTGAGTCGAGGCCAAAAGTGGATTTTGTTGAAAAATACACAGTTTACTTGATTTTCCTCAATAAAGGTTCCCAGAACAGCAGACTTCAAGTTTGATGTTATATTCATGAATACATGATGTTCTCATCACTTTTCTGCCTTAAAGCTACATTTTCAGTATTTACAGTCTCAAAAGACGTTTCGGCTGGGTCGAGGCCAAAAGTGGATTTCTTTCAAAAATACTCAGTTTACTTGATTTTCCTCAAAATATCTTCCCAGAACAGCAGACTTTGAAGTTTCATGTTAATTTCATGAATGCATGATGTTCTCATCACTTTTCTACCTTAAAGCTGCATTTCCACGTTGTATGCTCTTTAAAGACGTTTCAGCTGGAAAGAGGCCAAAAGTGGATTTTGTTGAAAAATACACAGTTCACTTGATTTTCCTCCATACATTATTCCAGAACAGCAGACTCTCAAGTTGCATGTTAATTTCATGAATACATGATGTTTTCAACACTTTTCTGCCTTAAAGCTGCATTTCCATGTTGTATACTCTTAAAAGACATTTCAGCTTGGAAGAGGCCAAAAGTGGATTTTGTTGAAAAATACACAGTTTACTTGATTTTCCTCAATAAAGGTTCCCAGAACAGAAGGCTTCAAGTTTGATGTTATATTCATGAATACATGATGTTCTCATCACTTTTCTGCCTTAATGCTGCATCTTCAGTATTTATGGTCTGAAAAGACGTTTTAGCTGGGAAGAGGCCAAAAGTGGATTTTGTTGAAAAATACACAGTTTACTTGATTTTCCTCAATAAAGGTTCCCAGAACAGCAGACTTCAAGTTTGATGTTATATTCATGAATACATGATGTTCTCATTACTTTCCTGCCTTAAAGCTGCATTTCCATGTTGTATACTCTTAAAAGACATTTCAGCTTGGAAGAGGCCAAAAGTGGATTTTGTTGAAAAATACACAGTTTACTTGATTTTCCTCAATAAAGGTTCCCAGAACAGCAGACTTCAAGTTTGATGTTATATTTATGAATACATGATGTTCTCATCACTTTTCTGCCTTAAAGCTGCATTTTCAGTATTTACGGTCTCAAAAGACGTTTCGGCTGGGTCGAGGCCAAAAGGGGATTTTTTTGAAAAATACTCAGTTTACTTGATTTTCCTCAAAATATCTTCCCAGAACAGCAGACTTTGAAGTTTCATGTTAATTTCATGAATGCATGATGTTCTCATCACTTTTCTACCTTAAAGCTGCATTTCCACGTTGTATGCTCTTAAAAGACGTTTCAGCTGGCAAGAGGCCAAAAGTGGATTTTGTTGAAAAATGCACAGTTCACTAGATTTTCCTCCATACATTATTCCAGAACAGCAGACTCTCAAGTTGCATGTTAATTTCATGAATACATGATGTTTTCAACACTTTTCTGCCTTAAAGCTGCATTTCCACGTTGTATACTCTTAAAAGACATTTCAGCTTGGAAGAGGCCAAAAGTGGATTTTGTTGAAGAATACACAGTTTACTTGATTTTCCTCAATAAAGGTTCCCAGAACAGCAGACTTCAAGTTTGATGTTATATTCATGAATACATGATGTTCTCATTACTTTCCTGCCTTAAAGCTGCATTTCCACGTTGTATACTCTTTAAAGACATTTCAGCTTGGAAGAGGCCAAAAGTGGATTTTGTTGAAAAATACACAGTTTACTTGATTTTCCTCAATAAAGGTTCCCAGAACAGCAGACTTCAAGTTTGATGTTATATTTATGATAACGTGATGTTCTCATCACTTTTCTGCCTTAAAGCTGCATTTTCAGTATTTACGGTCTCAAAAGACGTTTCGGCTGGGTCGAGGCCAAAAGTGGATTTCTTTCAAAAATACTCAGTTTACTTGATTTTCCTCAAAATTTCTTCCCAGAACAGCAGACTTTGAAGTTTCATGTTAATTTCATGAATACATGATGTTATCATCACTTTTCTGACTTAAAGCTGCATTTCCACGTTGTATGCTCTTAAAAGACATTTCAGCTGGGAAGAGGCCAAAAGTGGATTTTGTTGAAAAATACACAGTTCACTTGATTTTCCTCAAAATTTCTTCCCAGAACAGCAGACTTTGAAGTTTAATGTTAATTTCATGAATACATGATGTTTTCATCACTTTCCTGCCTTAAAGCTGCATTTTCAGTATTTACGGTCTCAAAAGACGTTTCGGCTGGGTCGAGGCCAAAAGTGGATTTTGTTGAAAAATACACAGTTTAGTTGATTTTCTTTAATAAAAGGTTCCCAGAACAGCAGTCTCTCAAGTTTCATGTTAATTTCATGAATACATGATGTTTTCAACACTTTTCTGCCTTAAAGCTGCATTTCCACGTTGTACACTCTTAAAAGACATTTCAGCTTGGAAGAGACCAAAAGTGGATTTTTTTGAAAAATACTCAGTTTACTTGATTTTCCTCAAAATATCTTCCCAGAACAGCAGACTTTGAAGTTTCATGTTAATTTCATGAATGCATGATGTTCTCATCACTTTTCTACCTTAAAGCTGCATTTCCACGTTGTATGCTCTTTAAAGACGTTTCAGCTGGAAAGAGGCCAAAAGTGGATTTTGTTGAAAAATACACAGTTCACTTGATTTTCCTCCATACATTATTCCAGAACAGCAGACTCTCAAGTTTCATGTTAATTTCATGAATACATGATGTTTTCAACACTTTTCTGCCTTAAAGCTGCATTTCCACGTTGTATACTTTAAAAAGACATTTCAGCTTGGAAGAGGCCAAAAGTGGATTTTGTTGAAAAATACACAGTTTACTTGATTTTCCTCAATAAAGGTTCCCAGAACAGCAGACTTCAAGTTTGATGTTATATTCATGAATACATGATGTTCTCATCAGTTTTCTGCCTTAATGCTGCATCTTCAGTATTTATGGTCTGAAAACACGTTTCAGCTGGTAAGAGGCCAAAAGTGGATTTTGTTGAAAAATACACAGTTTACTTGATTTTCCTCAATAAAGGTTCCCAGAACAGCAGACTTCAAGTTTGATGTTATATTCATGAATACGTGATGTTCTCATCACTTTTCTGCCTTAAAGCTGCATTTTCAGTATTTACGGTCTCAAAAGACGTTTCGGCGTGGTCGAGGCCAAAAGTGGATTTTGTTGAAAAATACACAGTTCACTTGATTTTCCTCAATACATTATCCCAGAACATCAGTCTCTCAAGTTTCATGTTAATTTCATGAATACATGATGTTTTCAACACTTTTCTGCCTTAAAGTTGCACTTTCAGTATTTACGGTCTCAAAAGACGTTTCGGCTGGGTCGAGGCCAAAAGTGGATTTTGTTGAAAAATACACAGTTTACTTGATTTTCTTCAATAAAAGTTTCCCAGAACAGCAGTCTCTCAAGTTTCATGTTAATTTCATGAATACATGATGTTTTCAACACTTTTCTGCCTTAAAGCTGCATTTCCACATTGTACACTCTTAAAAGACATTTCAGCTTGGAAGAGGACAAAAGTATATTTTGTTTATAAAAATACACAGTTCACTTGATTTTCCTCAATAAAGGTTCCCAGAACAGCAGACTTCAAGTTTGATGTTATATTCATGAATACGTGATGTTCTCATCACTTTTCTGCCTTAAAGCTGCATTTTCAGTATTTACGGTCTCAAAAGACGTTTCGGCTGGGTCGAGGCCAAAAGTGGATTTTTTTTAAAAAATACTCAGTTTACTTGATTGTCCTCAAAATTTCTTCCCAGAACAGCAGACTTTGAAGTTTCATGTTAATTTCATGAATACATGATGTTATCATCACTTTTCTGACTTAAAGCTGCATTTCCACGTTGTATGCTCTTAAAAGACGTTTCAGCTGGGAAGAGGCCAAAAGTGGATTTTGTTGAAAAATACACAGTTTACTTGATTTTCCTAAATAAAGGTTCCCAGAACAGCATACTTCAAGTTTGATGTTATATTCATGAATACATGATGTTCTCATCAGTTTTCTGCCTTAATGCTGCATCTTCAGTATTTATGGTCTGAAAAGACGTTTCAGCTGGGAAGAGGCCAAAACTGGATTTTTTTGAAAAATACTCAGTTTACTTGATTTTCCTCAAATTTCTTCCCAGAACAGCAGACTTTGAAGTTTCATGTTAATTTCATGAACACATGATATTCTCAGCACTTTTCTGACTTAAATCTGAACTTCCACATTGAATGCTATTAAAACACGTTTCGGCTGGCAAGAGGGCAAAAGTGGAATTTGTTGAAAAATACACAGTTCACTTGATTTTACTCAATACATTGTCCCAGAACAGCAGACTCTCAAGTTTCATGTTAATTTCATGAATACATGATGTTCTCCTCATTTTTCTGCCTTAAAATTACATTTCTACGTTGTATGCTCTTGAAAGATGTTTCGGGCTGGGTAGAGGGCAAAAGTGGATTTTGTTGTAAAACTACACAGTTTATTTGATTTTCCTAAGTACTTTGTCCCAGAACAGCAAACTTTCAAGTCATGTTAATTTCTTGAAAACATGATGTTCTCATGACTTTTCGGCCTTACAGCTAGATTTTCAGTTTTTATGCTCTCAAAAGGCGTTTCAGCCTGCAAACATGCCAAAAGTGGATTTTGTTGCAAAATACACAGTTTACTCTTTATTCCTCTATAAAGTGTCCCAGAACAGCAAACTTTCAAGTTTCATGTCATGTACATGAATATGTGATGTTTCCATCACTTTTTTGCCTTACAGCTGCATTTTCAGTTTTTATGCTCTCAAAAGGCGTTTCAGCCTTCGTACATGCCAAAAGTGGATTTTGTTGCAAAATACACAGTTTACTTGATATTCCTCTATAAAGTCTCCCAGAACAGCAAACTTTCAAGGTTCATGTTATATTCATGAATACATGATGTTTCCATCACGTTTCTGCCTTACAGCTGCATTTTCAGTTTTTATGGTCTCAAAAGACATTTCAGGCTCGGAACATCTTATCTTATCTTACCACGGTAAGCGTATTCCCTCACTTCCGATTGCCAGCGTGTCACCTGTTGTCCGATAGCGTACTTTCACAGCTCCAGCTAAACCAAGTTAATTGTGTGATGTTGTGTGATATTCTTCAGTACAAGCGGTTAATTACCTGCTGTACATCTTAACCCTCGTAATGTCCTCCCGACTGCCATACACCTTTTGTCCTCTGGGGTCTAAAATAACCCCACCTGGTTTGACTGTTTTTTAAAGCATATAGTATAAATTGTCAATCAATTCTGTTTTACACCTTTAGTCTTACTTCAGACCAACCCATTACCACACATTTTTCCCTTTGTTTTGGAATTCAGGGCCAATAGACCTTGTTTACATAAAAGTATACCCTGTTTTTGAGTGAAAATTAAATGAAACAATGAATATATTATTTTGACCTATCACAGAGTGGTATATGTCAAAGTTTAGTGAGGATGCTGTTTTTGAATCATTTACATTTTTCTCATGGCAGCACATAATCACACATTTTGTCCTCTGGGGTCAAAATTGACCCCGTCTGGTTTGACTGTTATTTAAAGAATATAAAGTGGATACATCACCCAATTCTGTGTTACACCTTTAATACCAACTTCATTCAAACACAATAACACCATTTATTTATTCCATTTGAAATTTAAGGCCAATAAGACCTCATTTACATGAACCTTTACCTTGTTTTTGAGTAAAAATAAATAAAATCATCATTTATTCTGACTATAGTTAACAATCCGAGTCCCATGAGTTGATAGATCATCACAGACTTGTAAATGTCAAAGTTAAGATAGGATGCTGTTTTCAAAGCGCTTCAATTTTTTTAATGGCAACACCTGTTGTCCTCCCGTGTCAAAAATGACCCCGTCTGGTTTGACTGTTTATAAAGTATTAAGTAGAAATTATCACCCAGCTCTCTGTTTCAACTTTTTAGTCAACTTTATTCCAACTCATTTCCTGACATATAAAACATGTCAACATTCATTTCCAAAATAAATTCACTTTTCAAAACTAACTTTTCAGAATAAAAACAGTCTGAATGTGCCCTCAGTTGCATGCGAGGCAGGTAGTAATGGCGTGATCTTTACAGATACATGCATTGCATTTTTGGCACATTTTCGATGTTTTGAGATCACTTTGGCGAGGGCAGAATTTGCACCTACTCCTTTTGGGTGATGGGCCAGGAGGGGCGGCTGGGTGAGGGGCGGCTGGGCAAGGGGCAGTGGCTGCAGAGGTAGAGCTGGAGCAGAACTCTTTTTCTCATATTCTTCCTCATCATCATGTTCAATTTTCCTTCACTTCATACCCTTCTTCCATTTCTTCAGCGGGCGATGTGGGGGCTTCTTCAAAGGAAGAAGTAGCATGTGGTCTGTATGTTGGATCTATCACCTCATCAATATTCTCCTTCTCTTCTGATCCTGAATCCTCCTCATCAGTTGATTCTTCCTCCTCCTCATGTTCAGCATTGTCCTCCTGCTCATTCTTTTCCCCAACATAGTTTAAAATGAGCTCACAAGCCTCCTGTGCAGTATAGCGCTTCTGCCTCCACATTGTGCTGCCTGTCTCTCTAAAATGTGAAATGCAATGCTCCAACACCTGTGAGAAAAGACCTGTTTGTTTTTTGTTGTTGTCATAACCATTGCTTGACCCCAGACATCAAACATCCAAGATCAAAGATGTTTTGGAAAGCAGTATGGGGTGACAATTTGCCCCATTGCACCACTTTGTGCTGCAGGTTCTTTTTGACCCCAGAGGACAACAGAAGTTATTAAATTCAATAAATCACCCATAATTCAATCAAATGACTTAAAATATATATTAATCATGAAGAGCATAGTATCCAACAACCCCCATTTTTTCAGACCATTTGATGAATAAAAAACATATTTTAATGGCAAAATATTTAATTTGGGGTCAGAATGACCCCAGGACAACACAAGGTTAAACCCTAATATCTCCCTCCTTCTTGTAGCGGCTTCTCGCTTAATCCTACAGTTTTATTTACACTTTGTTTGGTTTTTGCTAACGTTAGCCACTGTACTTTAGCTTAGCAGCTTACAATGACTGCCTTCTCTTCCTCTCCCTCTCCTTCTCCCCCTTGCTCAGTGTGTCACCTGCTTAGCCATTCCTCTGCCTCCCTTAATGATAATGATACATGTAATAAGTGTAGTTTGTTTGCTAGGGTGGAGGCGAGGCTCAGTGAGTTAGAGGTACGGCTCCGCACCATGGAAGCTCAGTCGTTAGCTACATTAGTTAGCCTGCCCCCCCACCCCCATAGTCGGTGCGGGCCATCCAGCCGTAGCTTCAGCTAGCTGTCCCCTGGCAGTCCCCGAGGAGCCGGGAGGCTGGGTAACTGTCCGAAGGAATCGGAAGTCAACGCAGAAGCGCACGGTGCACCACCAATCTCTTCACGTTTCTAACCGGTTCTCCCCACTCAGCAAGACACCCGCTGAGGAACCGACTCTGGTTATGGGTAGCTCCATAGTCAGAAACGTGAAGATAGCGAAGCCACAGTCACATACATTCCGGGGGACAGAGCGGGCGATTTTTAATCCTATTTCAAACTGCTGGCTAAGGATAAACGTGAATACATTTCATGAATACATGATGTTTTCAACACTTTTCTGCCTTAAAGCTGCATTTCCACGTTGTATACTCTTAAAAGAAATTTCAGCTTGGAAGAGGCCAAAAGTGGATTTTGTTGAAAAATACACAGTTTACTTGATTTTCCTCAATAAAGGTTCCCAGAACAGCAGACTTCAAGTTTGATGTTATATTCATGAATACATGATGTTCTCATCATTTTTCTGCCTTAAAATTACATTTCTACGTTGTATGCTCTTGAAAGATGTTTCGGGCTGGGTAGTGGGCAAAAGTTGATTTTGTTGAAAAACTACACAGTTTATTTGATTTTCCTAAGTACTTTGTCCCAGAACAGCAAACTTTCAAGTTTCATGTTAATTTCTTGAAAACATGATGTTCTCATGACTTTTCGGCCTTAAAGCTGCATTTTCAGTATTTATGGTCTGAAAAGACGTTTCAGTCTGGGAAGAGGCCAAAAGTGGATTTTGTTGAAAACTCACAGTTTACTTGATTTTCCTCCATACATTATTCCAGAACAGCAGACTCTCAAGTTTAATGTTAATTTCATGAATACATGATGTTTTCAACACTTTTCTGCCTTAAAGCTGCATTTCCACGTTGTATACTCTTAAAAGACATTTCAGCTTGGAAGAGGCCAAAAGTGGATTTTGTTGAAAAATACACAGTTCACTTGATTTTCCTCAAAATATCTTCCCAGAAAAGCAGACTTTGAAGTTTCATGTTAATTTCATGAATACATGATGTTTTCATCACTTTTCTGCCTTAAAGCTGCATTTTCTTTATTTACGGTCTCAAAAGACGTTTCGGCTGGGTCGAGGCCAAAAGTGTATTTTGTTGAAAAATACACAGTTTACTTGATTTTCTTCAATAAAAGGTTCACAGAACAGCAGTCTCTCAAGTTTCATGTTAATTTCATGAATACATGATGTTTTCAACACTTTTCTGCCTTAAAGCTGCATTTCCACGTTGTATACTCTTAAAAGACATTTCAGCTTGGAGAGGCCAAAAGTGGATTTTGTTGAAAAATACACAGTTTACTTGATTTTCCTCAATAAAGGTTCCCAGAACAGCAGACTTCAAGTTTGATGTTATATTCATGAATACATGATGTTCTCATCACTTTTCTGCCTTAAAGCTGCATCTTCATTATTTATGGTCTCAAAAGCTAAAAACTAAGAGAAGAGATCATATTACTCCTGTATTAGCTTCTCTTCACTGGCTCCCTGTAAAATCCAGAGTCAAATTTAAAATCCTTCTCCTCACCTACAAAGCCTTAATTGGTGAGGCACCATCATATCTTAAGGATCTCATAGTACCATATTTCCCCACTAGAGAGCTGCGCTCACTAAATGCGGGGCTGCTTGTGGTTCCTAGAGTCTTAAAAAGTAGGATGGGAGCCAGAGCCTTCACTTATCAAGCTCCTCTTCTATGGAACCAGCTTCCACTTTCAGTCCGGGGGGCAGACACAGTGACCACATTTAAGAGTAGACCTAAGACTCTTTGATAGCGCTAATAGTTAGGGCTGGCTCAGGTTTGCCCTGGTCCATTCTTTCCAGCCCCTTGATATGCTGCTATATGCCTAGACTGCTGGGGGACAACTTAGGATACACTGAGCTCCTCTATCCTTTTCTCTCTCCTTCTGTATGAATTCATGTTCTATAAATGCACATTACTAACTCTACTTCTTCCCTCGGAGTCTTTGTGCTTTCTCGCCTCGCAGGTTTCCACGAATCGTGGTTGCATCTGGACCCTGGTCCTGCCTCCTGGATCCTTCCGTGGAACTGCTGACGCACATTCTTTTCTATTTTATGTGAATTCAACGTGTTGTAACTCTGTTATGCTGTTCATTCTGTACACATGACATCTATTTTCGTACTCTGTCCATCCTGGGAGAGGGATCCTCCTCTGCTGCTCTCCTGAAGGTTTCTTCCATTTTTCTCCCTGTTGATAGGGTTTTTGGGGGAGTTTTTCCTGAGTCGATGAGAGGTTCTGGGACAGAGGATGTCAGTGTGTACAGATTTGTAAAGCCCTTTGAGGCAAATTTGTAATTTGTGATTTTGGGCTATACAAAAATGAATTGAATTGAATTGAATTGAATTGAAAAGACGTTTTGGCTGGGTCGAGGCCAAAAGTGGATTCTTTTGAAAAATACTCAGTTTACTTGATTTTCCTCAAAATTTCTTCCCAGAACAGCAGACTTTGAAGTTTCATGTTAATTTCATGAATACATAATGTTATCATCACTTTTCTGACTTAAAACTGCATTTCCACGTTGTATGCTCTTAAAAGACGTTTCAGCTGGGAAGAGGCCAAAAGTGGATTTTGTTGAAAAATACACAGTTCACTTGATTTTCCTCAAAATTTCTTCCCAGAAAAGCAGACTTTGAAGTTTCATGTTAATTTCACGAATGCATGATGTTCTCATCACTTTTCTGCCTTAAAGCTGCATTTCCACGTTGTATGCTCTTAAAAGACGTTTCAGCTGGGAAGAGGCCAAAAGTGGAATTTATTGAAAAACTACGCAGTTTACTTAATTTTCTTCAATACATTATCCCAGAACAGCAGTCTCTCAAGTTTCATGTTAATTTCATGAATACATGATGTTTTCAACACTTTTCTGCCTTAAAGATGCATTTCCACGTTGTATGCTCTTAAAAGACATTTCAGCTTGGAAGAGGCCAAAAGTGGATTTTGTTGAAAAATACACAGTTTTGAAGTTTCATGTTAATTTCACGAATGCATGATGTTCTCATCACTTTTCTGCCTTAAAGCTGCATTTCCACGTTGTATGCTCTTAAAAGACGTTTCAGCTGGGAAGAGGCCAAAAGTGGAATTTATTGAAAAACTACGCAGTTTACTTAATTTTCTTCAATACATTATCCCAAACTAAACAGTTTACTTGATTTTCCTAAGTACTCCCAGAACATGTTTTCAAGAAATTAACATGAAACTTTCAAGTTTCATGTTAATTTCATGAAAACATGATGTTTTCATCACTTTTCTGCCTTACAGCTGCATTTTCAGTTTTTATGCTCTCAAAAGACGTTTCAGCCTTCGTAAATGCCAAAAGTGGATTTTGTTGCAGAATACACAGTTTACTCTTTATTCCTCTATAAAGTCTCCCAGAACAGCAAACTTTCAAGTTTCATGTCATGAACATGAATATATGATGTTTCCATCACTTTCCTGCCTTACAGTTGCATTTTCAGTTTTTATGCTCTCAAAAGACGTTTCAGCCTTCGTACATGCCAAAAGTGGATTTTGTTGCAGAATACACAGTTTACTTGATATTCCTCTATAAAGTCTCCCAGAACAGCCATCTTTCAAGTTTCATATTATGTACATGAATATATGATGTTTCCATCACTTTATTGCCTTACAAATGAATTTTCAGTTTTTATGCTCTCAAAAGACGTTTCAGCCTTCGTACATGCCAAAAGTGGATTATGTTACAAAGTACACAGTTTACTTGATATTCATCTAGAAAGTCTCCCAGAACAGCCGACTTTAAAGGTTCATGTTATGTACATGAAGATATGATGTTTCCATCACTTTATTGCCTTACATCTGCATTTTCAGTTTTTATGCTCTCAAAAGGCGTTTCAGCCTACGTACATGCCAAAAGTGGATTTTGTTGCAGAATACACAGTTTACTTGATATTCCTCTATAAAGTCTCCCAAAACAGCAAACTTTCAAGTTTCATGTCATGTACATGAATATATGATGTTTCCATCACTTTATTGCCTTACAGCTGCATTTTCAGTTTTTATGCTCTCAAAAGGCGTTTCAGCCTTCGTACATGCCAAAAGTGGATTTTGTTGCAGAATACACAGTTTACTTGATATTCCTCTATAAAGTCTCCCAAAACAGCAAACATTCAAGTTTCATGTCATGTACATGAATATATGATGTTTCCATCACTTTCTTGCCTTACAGCTGCATTTTCAGTTTTTATGGTCTCAAAAGGCGTTTCAGCCTTCGTACATGCCAAAAGTGGATTTTGTTGCAGAATACACAGTTTACTCTTTATTCCTCTATAAAGTCTCCCAGAACAGCCATCTTTCAAGTTTCATATTATGTACATGAATATATGATGTTTCCATCACTTTATTGCCTTACAAATGAATTTTCAGTTTTTATGCTCTCAAAAGGCGTTTCAGCCTTCGTACATGCCAAAAGTGGATTTTGTTGCATAATACACAGTTTACTCTTTATTCCTCTATAAAGTCTCCCAGAACAGCCATCTTTCAAGTTTCATATTATGTACATGAATATATGATGTTTCCATCACTTTATTGCCTTACAAATGAATTTTCAGTTTTTATGCTCTCAAAAGACGTTTCATTCTTCGTACATGCCAAAAGTGGATTATGTTACAAAGTACACAGTTTACTTGATATTCATCTAGAAAGTCTCCCAAAACAGCAAACTTTCAAGTTTCATGTCATGTACATGAATATATGATGTTTCCATCACTTTCTTGCCTTACAGCTGCAATTTCAGTTTTTATGCTCTCAAAAAGTGTTTCAGCCTTCGTACATAACAAAAGTGGATTATGTTGCAAAGTACACAGTTTACTTGATATTCTTCTAGAAAGTCTCCCAGAACAGCCAACTTTCAAGGTTCATGTTATGTACATGAAGATATGATGTTTCCATCACTTTCTTGCCTTACAGCTGCATTTTCAGTTTTTATGCTCTCAAAAGACGTTTCAGCCTTCGTACATGCCAAAAGTGGATTTTGTTGCAGAATACACAGTTTACTTGATATTCCTCTATAAAGTCTCCCAAAACAGCAAACTTTCAAGTTTCAAGTCATGTACATGAATATATGATGTTTCCATCACTTTTTTGACTTACAGCTGCATTTTCAGTTTTTATGCTCTCAAAAGGCGTTTCAGCCTTCGTACATGCCAAAAGTGGATTTTGTTGCAAAGTACACAGTTTACTTGATATTCCTCTATAAAGTCTCCCAGAACAGCCATCTTTCAAGTTTCATATTATGTACATGAATATATGATGTTTCCATCACTTTCTTGCCTTACAGCTGCATTTTCAGTTTTTATGCTCTCAAAAGGCGTTTCAGCCTTCGTACATGCCAAAAGTGGATTATGTTACAAAGTACACAGTTTACTTGAAATTCCTCTGTAAAGTCTCCCAAAACAGCAAACATTCAAGTTTCATGTCATGTACATGAATATATGATGTTTCCATCACTTTCTTGCCTTACAGCTGCATTTTCAGTTTTTATGCTCTCAAAAGGCGTTTCAGCCTTCGTACATGCCAAAAGTGGATTTTGTTGCAGAATACACAGTTTACTCTTTATTCCTCTATAAAGTCTCCCAGAACAGCCAACTTTCAAGTTTCATGTTATGTACATGAATATATGATGTTTCCATCACTTTCTTGCCTTACAGCTGCATTTTCAGTTTTTATGCTCTCAAAAGGCGTTTCAGCCTTCGTACATGCCAAAAGTGGATTTTGTTGCAGAATACACAGTTTACTTGATATTCCTCTATAAAGTCTCCCAGAACAGCCAACTTTCAAGTTTCATGTTATGTACATGAATATATGATGTTTCCATCACTTTATTGCCTTACAAATGAACTTTCAGTTTTTATGGTCTCAAAAGGCGTTTCAGCCTGCAAACATGCCAAAAGTGGATTTTGTTGCAGAATACACAGTTTACTCTTTATTCCTCTATAAAGTCTCCCAGAACAGCAAACTTTCAAGTTTCATATCATGTACATGAATATATGATGTTTCCATCACTTTATTGCCTTACAGCTGCATTTTCAGTTTTTATGCTCTCAAAAGACGTTTCAGCCTTCGTACATGCCAAAAGTGGATTTTGTTGCAAAGTACACAGTTTACTTGATATTCCTCTATAAAGTCTCCCAGAACAGCCAACTTTCAAGTTTCATGTTATGTACATGAATATATGATGTTTCCATCACTTTATTGCCTTACAAATGAATTTTCAGTTTTTATGGTCTCAAAAGGCGTTTCAATCTGCATACATGCCAAAAGTTGATTTTGTTGCAAAATACACAGTTTACTCTTTATTCCTCTATAAAGTCTTCAAGAACAGCAAACTTTCAAGTTTCATGTCATGAACATGAATATATGATGTTTCCATCACTTTCTTGCCTTACAGCTGCATTTTCAGTTTTTATGGTCTCAAAAGGCGTTTCAGCCTTCGTACATGCCAAAAGTGGATTTTGTTGCAGAATACACAGTTTACTTGATATTCCTCTATAAAGTCTCCCAAAACAGCAAACTTTCAAGTTTCATGTCATGTACATGAATATATGATGTTTCCATCACTTTTTTGCCTTACAGCTGCATTTTCAGTTTTTATGGTCTCAAAAGGCGTTTCAGCCTTCGTACATGCCAAAAGTGGATTTTGTTGCAGAATACAAAGTTTACTTGATATTCCTCTATAAAGTCTCCCAAAACAGCAAACTTTCAAGTTTCATGTCATGTACATGAATATATGATGTTTCCATCACTTTTTTGCCTTACAGCTGCATTTTCAGTTTTTATGGTCTCAAAAGGCGTTTCAGCCTTCGTACATGCCAAAAGTGGATTTTGTTGCAGAATACACAGTTTACTCTTTATTCCTCTATAAAGTCTCCCAGAACAGCCATCTTTCAAGTTTCATATTATGTACATGAATATATGATGTTTCCATCACTTTCTTGCCTTACAGCTGCATTTTCAGTTTTTATGCTCTCAAAAGGCGTTTCAGCCTTCGTACATGCCAAAAGTGGATTTTGTTGCAGAATACACAGTTTACTTGATATTCCTCTATAAAGTCTCCCAGAACAGCCATCTTTCAAGTTTCATGTCATGTACATGAATATATGATGTTTCCATCACTTTATTGCCTTACAAATGAATTTTCAGTTTTTATGCTCTCAAAAGACGTTTCAGCCTTCGTACATGCCAAAAGTGGATTATGTTACAAAGTACACAGTTTACTTGAAATTCCTCTGTAAAGTCTCCCAAAACAGCAAACATTCAAGTTTCATGTCATGTACATGAATATATGATGTTTCCATCACTTTCTTGCCTTACAGCTGCAATTTCAGTTTTTATGCTCTCAAAAGACGTTTCAGTCTACGTACATGCCAAAAGTTGATTTTGTTGCAGAATACACAGTTTACTCTTTATTCCTCTATAAAGTCTCCCAAAACAGCAAACTTTCAAGTTTCATGTCATGTACATGAATATATGATGTTTCCATCACTTTCTTGCCTTACAGCTGCAATTTCAGTTTTTATGCTCTCAAAAAGTGTTTCAGCCTTCGTACATAACAAAAGTGGATTATGTTGCAAAGTACACAGTTTACTTGATATTCTTCTAGAAAGTCTCCCAGAACAGCCGACTTTCAAGGTTCATGTTATGTACATGAAGATATGATGTTTCCATCACTTTCTTGCCTTACAGCTGCATTTTCAGTTTTATCTCCGTTTCAGCCTTCACGCCAAAAGTGGATTTGTTGCAATACACAGTTTACTTGATATTCCTCTATAAAGTCTCCCAGAACAGCCACTTTCAAGTTTCATTATGTACATGAATATATGATGTTTCCATCACTTTCTTGCCTTACAGCTGCATTTTCAGTTTTTATGCTCTCAAAAGGCGTTTCAGCCTTCGTACATGCCAAAAGTGGATTTTGTTGCAGAATACACAGTTTACTTGATATTCCTCTATAAAGTCTCCCAAAACAGCAAACTTTCAAGTTTCATGTCATGTACATGAATATATGATGTTTCCATCACTTTCTTGCCTTACAGCTGCATTTTCAGTTTTTATGCTCTCAAAAGGCGTTTCAGCCTTCGTACATGCCAAAAGTGGATTTTGTTGCAGAATACACAGTTTACTCTTTATTCCTCTATAAAGTCTCCCAGAACAGCCATCTTTCAAGTTTCATATTATGTACATGAATATATGATGTTTCCATCACTTTCTTGCCTTACAGCTGCATTTTCAGTTTTTATGCTCTCAAAAGATGTTTCAGCCTTCGTACATGCCAAAAGTGGATTTTGTTGCAGAATACACAGTTTACTCTTTATTCCTCTATAAAGTCTCCCAGAACAGCCATCTTTCAAGTTTCATATTATGTACATGAATATATGATGTTTCCATGACTTTATTGCCTTACAAATGAACTTTCAGTTTTTATGGTCTCAAAAGGCGTTTCAGCCTGCAAACATGCCAAAAGTGGATTTTGTTGCAAATACACAGTTTACTCTTTATTCCTCTATAAAGTCTCCCAGAACAGCCATCTTTCAAGTTTCATATTATGTACATGAATATATACCACACCACAAAACCCAAAACCACCACACCAAAAACAAACACAACACCAAAACCCCAAAACCCAATTCATGTTATGTACATGAAGATATGATGTTTCCATCACTTTATTGCCTTACAAATGAATTTTCAGTTTTTATGGTCTCAAAAGGCGTTTCAATCTGCATACATGCCAAAAGTTGATTTTGTTGCAAAATACACAGTTTACTCTTTATTCCTCTATAAAGTCTTCAAGAACAGCAAACTTTCAAGTTTCATGTCATGAACATGAATATATGATGTTTCCATCACTTTCTTGCCTTACAGCTGCATTTTCAGTTTTTATGCTCTCAAAAGGCGTTTCAGCCTTCGTACATGCCAAAAGTGGATTTTGTTGCAGAATACACAGTTTACTTGATATTCCTCTATAAAGTCTCCCAAAACAGCAAACTTTCAAGTTTCATGTCATGTACATGAATATATGATGTTTCCATCACTTTTTTGCCTTACAGCTGCATTTTCAGTTTTTATGGTCTCAAAAGGCGTTTCAGCCTTCGTACATGCCAAAAAAAGTGGATTTTGTTGCAGAATACAAAGTTTACTTGATATTCCTCTATAAAGTCTCCCAAAACAGCAAACTTTCAAGTTTCATGTCATGTACATGAATATATGATGTTTCCATCACTTTTGCCTTACAGCTGCATTTTCAGTTTTTATGGTCTCAAAAGGCGTTTCAGCCTTCGTACATGCCAAAAGTGGATTTTGTTGCAGAATACACAGTTTACTCTTTATTCCTCTATAAAGTCTCCCAGAACAGCCATCTTTCAAGTTTCATATTATGTACATGAATATATGATGTTTCCATCACTTTCTTGCCTTACAGCTGCATTTTCAGTTTTTATGCTCTCAAAAGGCGTTTCAGCCTTCGTACATGCCAAAAGTGGATTTTGTTGCAGAATACACAGTTTACTCTTTATTCCTCTATAAAGTCTCCCAGAACAGCCATCTTTCAAGTTTCATATCATGTACATGAATATATGATGTTTCCATCACTTTATTGCCTTACAAATGAATTTTCAGTTTTTATGCTCTCAAAAGACGTTTCAGCCTTCGTACATGCCAAAAGTGGATTATGTTACAAAGTACACAGTTTACTTGAAATTCCTCTGTAAAGTCCCCAAAACAGCAAACATTCAAGTTTCATGTCATGTACATGAATATATGATGTTTCCATCACTTTCTTGCCTTACAGCTGCATTTTCAGTTTTTATGCTCTCAAAAGACGTTTCAGCCTACGTACATGCCAAAAGTGGATTTTGTTGCAGAATACACAGTTTACTCTTTATTCCTCTATAAAGTCTCCCAAAACAGCAAACTTTCAAGTTTCATGTCATGTACATGAATATATGATGTTTCCATCACTTTTTAGCCTTACAGCTGCAATTTCAGTTTTTATGCTCTCAAAAAGTGTTTCAGCCTTCGTACATAACAAAAGTGGATTATGTTGCAAAGTACAGAGTTTACTTGATATTCTTCTAGAAAGTCTCCCAGAACAGCCGACTTTCAAGGTTCATGTTATGTACATGAAGATATGATGTTTCCATCACTTTCTTGCCTTACAGCTGCATTTTCAGTTTTTATGCTCTCAAAAGGCGTTTCAGCCTTCGTACATGCCAAAAGTGGATTTTGTTGCAGAATACACAGTTCACTCTTTATTGCTCTATAAAGTCTCCCAGAACAGCCATCTTTCAAGTTTCATATTATGTACATGAATATATGATGTTTCCATCACTTTCTTGCCTTACAGCTGCATTTTCAGTTTTTATGGTCTCAAAAGAGTTTCAGCCTTCGTACATGCCAAAAGTGGATTTTGTTGCAGAATACACAGTTTACTCTTTATTCCTCTATAAAGTCTCCCAGAACAGCCATCTTTCAAGTTTCATATTATGTACATGAATATATGATGTTTCCATCACTTTATTGCCTTACAAATGAATTTTCAGTTTTTATGGTCTCAAAAGGCGTTTCAATCTGCATACATGCCAAAAGTTGATTTTGTTGCAAAATACACAGTTTACTCTTTATTCCTCTATAAAGTCTTCAAGAACAGCAAACTTTCAAGTTTCATGTCATGAACATGAATATATGATGTTTCCATCACTTTCTTGCCTTACAGCTGCATTTTCAGTTTTTATGCTCTCAAAAGGCGTTTCAGCCTTCGTACATGCCAAAAGTGGATTTTGTTGCAGAATACACAGTTTACTTGATATTCCTCTATAAAGTCTCCCAAAACAGCAAACTTTCAAGTTTCATGTCATGTACATGAATATATGATGTTTCCATCACTTTTTTGCCTTACAGCTGCATTTTCAGTTTTTATGCTCTCAAAAGGCGTTTCAGCCTTCGTACATGCCAAAAGTGGATTTTGTTGCAGAATACAAAGTTTACTTGATATTCCTCTATAAAGTCTCCCAAAACAGCAAACTTTCAAGTTTCATGTCATGACATGAATATATGATGTTTCCATCACTTTCTTGCCTTACAGCTGCATTTTCAGTTTTTATGGTCTCAAAAGGCGTTTCAGCCTTCGTACATGCCAAAAGTGGATTTTGTTGCAGAATACACAGTTCACTCTTTATTGCTCTATAAAGTCTCCCAGAACAGCCATCTTTCAAGTTTCATATTATGTACATGAATATATGATGTTTCCATCACTTTCTTGCCTTACAGCTGCATTTTCAGTTTTTATGCTCTCAAAAGATGTTTCAGCCTTCGTACATGCCAAAAGTGGATTTTGTTGCAGAATACACAGTTTACTCTTTATTCCTCTATAAAGTCTCCCAGAACAGCCATCTTTCAAGTTTCATATTATGTACATGAATATATGATGTTTCCATCACTTTATTGCCTTACAAATGAATTTTCAGTTTTTATGGTCTCAAAAGGCGTTTCAATCTGCATACATGCCAAAAGTTGATTTTGTTGCAGAATACACAGTTTACTCTTTATTGCTCTATAAAGTCTCCCAGAACAGCCATCTTTCAAGTTTCATATTATGTACATGAAGATATGATGTTTCCATCACTTTATTGCCTTGCAAATGAATTTTCAGTTTTTATGGTCTCAAAAGACGTTTCAGCCTGCAAACATGCCAAAAGTGGATTTTGCTGCAAAATACACAGTTTACTCTTTATTCCTCTATAAAGTCTCCATGAAAAGCAAACTTTCAAGTTTCATGTCATGTACATGAATATATGATGTTTCCATCACTTTTCTGCCTTAAAAAAGAATTTTCAAATTTTATGGTCTCAAAAGGTTTTTCAGGCTGCAAAAATGCCAAAAGTTTTTTTCTTGCAAAATACACAGTTTACTTGATATTCCTCTATAAAGTCTCCCAGAACAGCAGACTTTCAAGGTTCATGTTATATTCATGAATACATGATGTTTCCATCACGTTTCTGCCTTACAGCTGCATTTTCAGTTTTTATGGTCTCAAAAGACATTTCAGGCTCGGAACATCTGATCTTACCTTACCACGGTAAGCGTATTCCCTCACTTCCGATTGCCAGCGTGTCACCTGTTGTCCGATAGCGTACTTTCACAGCTCCAGCTAAACCAAGTTAATTGTGTGATATTGTGTGATATTCTTCAGTACAAGCGGTTAATTACCTGCTGTACATCTTAACCCTCGTAATGTCCTCCCGACTGCCATACACCTTTTGTCCTCTGGGGTCTAAAATAACCCCACCTGGTTTGACTGTTTTTTTAAAGCATATAGTATAAATTGTCAATCAATTCTGTCTTACTTCAGACCAACCCATTACCACACATTTTTCCCTTTGTTTTGGAATTCAGGGCCAATAGACCTTGTTTACATAAAAGTATACCCTGTTTTTGAGTGAAAATTAAATGAAACAATGAATATATTATTTTGACCTATCACAGAGTGGTATATGTCAAAGTTTAGTGAGGATGCTGTTTTTGAATCATTTACATTTTTCTCATGGCAGCACATAATCACACATTTTGTCCTCTGGGGTCAAAATTGACCCCGTCTGGTTTGACTGTTATTGAAAGAATATAAAGTGGATACATCACCCAATTCTGTGTTACACCTTTAATACCAACTTCATTCAAACACAATAACACCATTTATTTATTCCATTTGAAATTTAAGGCCAATAAGACCTCATTTACATGAACCTTTACCTTGTTTTTGAGTAAAAATAAATAAAATCATCATTTATTCTGACTATAGTTAACAATCCGAGTCCCATGAGTTGATAGATCATCACAGACTTGTAAATGTCAAAGTTAAGATAGGATGCTGTTTTTAAAGCGCTTCAATTTTTTTAATGGCAACACCTGTTGTTCTCCCGTGTCAAAAATGACCCCGTCTGGTTTGACTGTTTATAAAGCATTAAGTAGAAATTATCACCCAGCTCTCTGTTTCAACTTTTTAGTCAACTTTATTCCAACTCATTTCCTGACATATAAAACATGTCAACATTCATTTCCAAAATAAATTCACTTTTCAAAACTAACTTTTCAGAATAAAAACAGTCTGAATGTGCCCTCAGTTGCATGCGAGGCAGGTAGTAATGGTGTGATCTTTAAAGATGTATGCATTGCATTTTTGGCACATTTTCGATGTTTTGAGATCACTTTGGCGAGGGCAGAATTTGCACCTACTCCTTTTGGGTGATGGGCCAGGAGGGGCGGCTGGGTGAGGGGCGGCTGGGCAAGGGGCAGTGGCTGCAGAGGTAGAGCTGGAGCAGAACTCTTTTTCTCATATTCTTCCTCATCATCATGTTCAATTTTCCTTCACTTCATAGCCTTCTTCCATTTCTTCAGCGGGTGATGTGGGGGCTTCTTCAGAGGAAGAAGTAGCATGTGGTCTGTATGTTGGATCTATCACCTCATCAATATTCTCCTTCTCTTCTGATCTTGAATCCTCCTCATCAGTTGATTCTTCATCCTCCTCATGTTCAGCATTGTCCTCCTGCTCATTCTTTTCCCCAACATAGTTTAAAATGAGCTCACAAGCCTCCTGTGCAGTATAGCGCTTCTGCCTCCTCATTGTGCTGCCTGTCTCTCTAAAATGTGAAATGCAATGCTCCAATAAAGGTTCCCAGAACAGCAGACTTCAAGTTTGATGTTATATTCATGAATACATGATGTTCTCATCAGTTTTCTGCCTTAATACTGCATCTTCAGTATTTATGGTCTGAAAAGACGTTTCAGCTGGGAAGAGGCCAAAAGTGGATTTTGTTGAAAAATACACAGTTTACTTGATTTTCCTCAATAAAGGTTCCCAGAACAGCAGTCTTCAAGTTTGATGTTATATCCATGAATACATGATGTTCTCATCACTTTCCTGCCTTAAAGCTGCATTTCCACGTTGTATACTCTTAAAAGACATTTCAGCTGGGAAGAGGCCAAAAGTGGATTTTGTTGAAAAACTACACAGTTTAATTGATTTTCCTCAAAATTTCTTCCCAGAAAAGCAGACTTTGAAGTTTCATGTTAATTTCACGAATACATGATGTTCTCATCACTTTTCTGCCTTAAAGCTGCATTTCCACGTTGTATGCTCTTAAAAGACGTTTCGGCTGGGAAGAGGCCAAAAGTAAAATTTATTGAAAAACTACACAGTTTATTTGATTTTACTCAATACATTATCCCAGAACAGCAGACTCTCAAGTTTCATGTTAATTTCATGAATACATGATGTTTTCATCACTTTTCTGTTTTAAAGCTGCATTTTCAGTATTTACGGTCTCAAAAGACGTTTCGGCTGGGTCGAGGCCAAAAGTGGATTTTGTTGAAAAATACACAGTTTACTTGATTTTCTTCAATAAAGTTCCCAGAACAGCAGACTTCAAGTTTGATGTTATATTCATGAATACATGATGTTCTCATCAGTTTTCTGCCTTAATGCTGCATCTTCAGTATTTATGGTCTGAAAAGACGTTTCAGCTGGTAAGAGGCCAAAAGTGGATTTTGTTGAAAAATACACAGTTTACTTGATTTTCCTCAATAAAGGTTCCCAGAACAGCAGACTTCAAGTTTCATGTTGTATTCATGAATACATGATGTTCTCATCACTTTTCTGCCTTAAAGCTACATTTTCAGTATTTACGGTCTCAAAAGACGTTTCGGCTGGGTCGAGGCCAAAAGTGGATTTTGTTGAAAAATACACAGTTTACTTGATTTTCTTCAATAAAAGGTTCCCAGAACAGCAGTCTCTCAAGTTTCATGTTAATTTCATGAATACATGATGTTTTCAACAATTTTCTGCCTTAAAGCTGCATTTCCACGTTGTACACTCTTAAAAGACATTTCAGCTTGGAAGAGGCCAGAAGTGGATTTTTTTGAAAAATACACAGTTCACTTGATTTTCCTCCATACATTATTCCAGAACAGCAGACTCTCAAGTTTCATGTTAATTTCATGAATACATGATGTTTTCATCACTTTTCTACCTTAAAGCTGCATTTCCAGTATTTACGGTCTCAAAAGACGTTTCGGCTGGGTAGAGGCCAAAAGTGGATTTTGTTGAAAAATACACAGTTTACTTGATTTTCTTCAATAAAAGGTTCCCAGAACAGCAGTCTCTCAAGTTTCATGTTAATTTCATGAATACATGATGTTTTCAACACTTTTCTGCCTTAAAGCTGCATTTCCACATTGTATACTCTTAAAAGACATTTCAGCTTGGAAGAGGCCAAAAGTGGATTTTTTTGAAAAATACTCAGTTTACTTGATTTTCCTCAAAATATCTTCCCAGAACAGCAGACTTTGAAGTTTCATGTTAATTTCATGAATGCATGATGTTCTCATTACTTTTCTACCTTAAAGCTGCATTTCCACGTTGTATGCTCTTAAAAGACGTTTCAGCTGGAAAGAGGCCAAAAGTGGATTTTGTTGAAAAATACACAGTTTACTTGATTTTCCTCAATAAAGGTTCCCAGAACAGCAGACTTCAAGTTTGATGTTATATTCATGAATACATGATGTTCTCATCACTTTCCTTCCTTAAAGCTGCATTTCCACGTTGTATACTCTTAAAAGACATTTCAGCTTGGAAGAGGCCAAAAGTGGATTTTGTTGAAAAATACACAGTTTACTTGATTTTCCTCAATAAAGGTTCCCAGAACAGCAGACTTCAAGTTTGATGTTATATTCATGAATACGTGATGTTCTCATCACTTTTCTGCCTTAAAGCTGCATTTTCAGTATTTACGGTCTCAAAAGACGTTTCGGCTGGGTCGAGGCCAAAAGTGGATTTCTTTCAAAATACTCAGTTTACTTGATTTTCCTCAAAATTTCTTCCCAGAACAGCAGACTTTGAAGTTTCATGTTAATTTCATGAATACATGATGTTATCATCACTTTTCTGACTTAAAGCTGCATTTCCACGTTGTATGCTCTTAAAAGACTTTTCAGCTGGGAAGAGGCCAAAAGTGGATTTTGTTGAAAAATACACAGTTCACTTGATTTTCCTCAAAATTTCTTCCCAGAACAGCAGACTTTGAAGTTTAATGTTAATTTCATGAATACATGATGTTTTCATCACTTTTCTACCTTAAAGCTGCATTTTCAGTATTTACGGTCTCAAAAGACGTTTCGGCTGGGTCGAGGCCAAAAGTGGATTTTGTTGAAAAATACACAGTTTACTTGATTTTCCTCAATAAAAGGTTCCCAGAACAGCAGACTCTCAAGTTTCATGTTAATTTCATGAATACATGATGTTTTCAACACTTTTCTGCCTTAAAGCTGCATTTCCAGTTTTACACTCTTAAAAGACGTTTCGGCTGGGAAGAGGCCAAAAGTGGATTTTTTTGAAAAATACTCAGTTTACTTGATTTTCCTCAAAATATCTTCCCAGAACAGCAGACTTTGAAGTTTCATGTTAATTTCATGAATGCATGATGTTATCATCACTTTTCTACCTTAAAGCTGCATTTCCACGTTGTATGCTCTTAAAAGACGTTTCAGCTGGAAAGAGGCCAAAAGTGGATTTTGTTGAAAAATACACAGTTCACTTGATTTTCCTCCATACATTATTCCAGAACAGCAGACTCTCAAGTTTCATGTTAATTTCATGAATACATGATGTTTTCAACACTTTTCTGCCTTAAAGCTGCATTTCCACGTTGTATACTCTTAAAAGACATTTCAGCTTGGAAGAGGCCAAAAGTGGATTTTGTTGAAAAATACACAGTTTACTTGATTTTCCTCAATAAAGGTTCCCAGAACAGCAGACTTCAAGTTTGATGTTATATTCATGAATACATGATGTTCTCATCACTTTCCTGCCTTAAAGCTGCATTTCCAAGTTGTATACTCTTAAAAGACATTTCAGCTTGGAAGAGGCCAAAAGTGGATTTTGTTGAAAAATACACAGTTTACTTGATTTTCCTCAATAAAGGTTCCCAGAACAGCAGACTTCAAGTTTGATGTTATATTCATGAATACGTGATGTTCTCATCACTTTTCTGCCTTAAAGCTGCATTTTCAGTATTTACGGTCTCAAAAGACGTTTCGGCTGGGTCGAGGCCAAAAGTGGATTTTTTTGAAAAATACTCAGTTTACTTGATTTTCCTCAAAATATCTTCCCAGAACAGCAGACTTTGAAGTTTCATGTTAATTTCATGAATGCATGATGTTCTCATCACTTTTCTACCTTGGGCACCACGTTGGAGGAGTGGATTTTGTTGAAAAATACACAGTTCACTTGATTTTCCTCAAAATTTCTTCCCAGAACAGCAGACTTTGAAGTTTAATGTTAATTTCATGAATACATGATGTTTTCATCACTTTTCTGCCTTAAAGCTGCATTTTCAGTATTTACGGTCTCAAAAGACGTTTCGGCTGGGTCGAGGCCAAAAGTGGATTTTGTTGAAAAATACACAGTTTACTTGATTTTCTTCAATAAAAGGTTCCCAGAACAGTAGTCTCTCAAGTTTCATGTTAATTTCATGAATACATGATGTTTTCAACACTTTTCTGCCTTAAAGCTGCATTTCCACGTTGTATACTCTTAAAAGACATTTCAGCTTGGAAGAGGCCAAAAGTGGATTTTGTTGAAAAATACACAGTTTACTTGATTTTCCTCAATAAAGGTTCCCAGAACAGCAGACTTCAAGTTTGATGTTATATTCATGAATACATGATGTTCTCATAACTTTCCTGCCTTAAAGCTGCATTTCCAAGTTGTATACTCTTAAAAGACATTTCAGCTTGGAAGAGGCCAAAAGTGGATTTTGTTGAAAAATACACAGTTTACTTGATTTTCCTCAATAAAGGTTCCCAGAACAGCAGACTTCAAGTTTGATGTTATATTCATGAATACGTGATGTTCTCATCACTTTTCTGCCTTAAAGCTGCATTTTCAGTATTTACGGTCTCAAAAGACATTTCGGCTGGGTCGAGGCCAAAAGTGGATTTTTTTGAAAAATACTCAGTTTACTTGATTTTCCTCAAAATATCTTCCCAGAACAGCAGACTTTGAAGTTTAATGTTAATTTCATGAATACATGATGTTTTCATCACTTTTCTGCCTTAAAGCTGCATTTTCAGTATTTACGGTCTCAAAAGACGTTTCGGCTGGGTCGAGGCCAAAAGTGGATTTTGTTGAAAAATACACAGTTTACTTGATTTTCCTCAATAAAGGTTCCCAGAACAGCAGACTTCAAGTTTGATGTTATATTCATGAATACATGATGTTCTCATCACTTTTCTGCCTTAAAGCTACATTTTCAGTATTTACAGTCTCAAAAGACGTTTCGTCTGGGTCGAGGCCAAAAGTGGATTTCTTTCAAAAATACTCAGTTTACTTGATTTTCCTCAAAATTTCTTCCCAGAACAGCAGACTTTGAAGTTTAATGTTAATTTCATGAATACATGATGTTTTCATCACTTTTCTGCCTTAAAGCTGCATTTTCAGTATTTACGGTCTCAAAAGACGTTTCGGCTGGTTCGAGGCCAAAAGTGGATTTCTTTCAAAAATACTCAGTTTACTTGATTTTCCTCAAAATTTCTTCCCAGAACAGCAGACTTTGAAGTTTCATGTTAATTTCATGAATACATGATGTTATCATCACTTTTCTGACTTAAAGCTGCATTTCCACGTTGTATGCTCTTAAAAGACGTTTCAGCTGGGAAGAGGCCAAAAGTGGATTTTGTTGAAAAATACACAGTTCACTTGATTTTCCTCAAAATTTCTTCCCAGAACAGCAGACTTTGAAGTTTAATGTTAATTTCATGAATACATGATGTTTTCATCACTTTTCTGCCTTAAAGCTGCATTTTCAGTATTTACGGTCTCAAAAGACGTTTCTGCTGGGTCGAGGCCAAAAGTGGATTTTGTTGAAAAATACACAGTTTACTTGATTTTCTTTAATAAAAGGTTCCCAGAACAGCAGTCTCTCAAGTTTCATGTTAATTTCATGAATACATGATGTTTTCAACACTTTTCTGCCTTAAAGCTGCATTTCCACGTTGTACACTCTTAAAAGACATTTCAGCTTGGAAGAGGCCAGAAGTGGATTTTTTTGAAAAATACTCAGTTTACTTGATTTTCCTCAAAATATCTTCCCAGAACAGCAGACTTTGAAGTTTCATGTTAATTTCATGAATGCATGATGTTCTCATCACTTTTCTACCTTAAAGCTGCATTTCCACGTTGTATGCTCTTAAAAGACGTTTCAGCTGGAAAGAGGCCAAAAGTGGATTTTGTTGAAAAATACACAGTTCACTTGATTTTCCTCCATACATTATTCCAGAACAGCAGACTCTCAAGTTTCATGTTAATTTCATGAATACATGATGTTTTCAACACTTTTCTGCCTTAAAGCTGCATTTCCACGTTGTATACTCTTAAAAGACATTTCAGCTTGGAAGAGGCCAAAAGTGGATTTTGTTGAAAAATACACAGTTTACTTGATTTTCCTCAATAAAGGTTCCCAGAACAGCAGACTTCAAGTTTGATGTTATATTCATGAATACATGATGTTCTCATCACTTTTCTGCCTTAAAGCTACATTTTCAGTATTTACAGTCTCAAAAGACGTTTCGGCTGGGTCGAGGCCAAAAGTGGATTTCTTTCAAAAATACTCAGTTTACTTGATTTTCCTCAAAATTTCTTCCCAGAACAGCAGACTTTGAAGTTTCATGTTAATTTCATGAATACATGATGTTATCATCACTTTTCTGACTTAAAGCTGCATTTCCACGTTGTATGCTCTTAAAAGACGTTTCAGCTGGGAAGAGGCCAAAAGTGGATTTTGTTGAAAAATACACAGTTCACTTGATTTTCCTCAAAATTTCTTCCCAGAACAGCAGACTTTGAAGTTTAATGTTAATTTCATGAATACATGATGTTTTCATCACTTTTCTGCCTTAAAGCTGCATTTTCAGTATTTACGGTCTCAAAAGACGTTTCGGCTGGGTCGAGGCCAAAAGTGGATTTTGTTGAAAAATACACAGTTTACTTGATTTTCTTTAATAAAAGGTTCCCAGAACAGCAGACTTCAAGTTTGATGTTATATTCATGAATACATGATGTTCTCATCACTTTTCTGCCTTAAAGCTACATTTTCAGTATTTACAGTCTCAAAAGACGTTTCGGCTGGGTCGAGGCCAAAAGTGGATTTTTTTGAAAAATACACAGTTTACTTGATTTTCCTCAAAATATCTTCCCAGAACAGCAGACTTTGAAGTTTCATGTTAATTTCATGAATGCATGATGTTCTCATCACTTTTCTACCTTAAAGCTGCATTTCCACGTTGTATGCTCTTAAAAGACGTTTCAGCTGAAAGAGGCCAAAAGTGGATTTTGTTGAAAAATACACAGTTCACTTGATTTTCCTCCATACATTATTCCAGAACAGCAGACTCTCAAGTTTCATGTTAATTTCATGAATGCATGATGTTTTCAACACTTTTCTGCCTTAAAGCTGCATTTCCACGTTGTATGCTCTTAAAAGACGTTTCAGCTTGGAAGAGGCCAAAAGTGGATTTTGTTGAAAAATACACAGTTTACTTGATTTTCCTCAATAAAGGTTCCCAGAACAGCAGACTTCAAGTTTGATGTTATATTCATGAATACATGATGTTCTCATCAGTTTTCTGCCTTAATGCTGCATCTTCAGTATTTATGGTCTGAAAAGACGTTTCAGCTGGTAAGAGGCCAAAAGTGGATTTTGTTGAAAAATACACAGTTTACTTGATTTTCCTCAATAAAGGTTCCCAGAACAGCAGACTTCAAGTTTGATGTTATATTCATGAATACATGATGTTCTCATCACTTTCCTGCCTTAAAGCTGCATTTCCACGTTGTATACTCTTAAAAGACATTTCAGCTTGGAAGAGGCCAAAAGTGGATTTTGTTGAAAAATACACAGTTTACTTGATTTTCCTCAATAAAGGTTCCCAGAACAGCAGACTTCAAGTTTGATGTTATATTTATGAATACATGATGTTCTCATCACTTTTCTGCCTTAAAGCTGCATTTTCAGTATTTACGGTCTCAAAAGACGTTTCGGCTGGGTCGAGGCCAAAAGTGGATTTTTTTGAAAAATACTCAGTTTACTTGATTTTCCTCAAAATATCTTCCCAGAACAGCAGACTTTGAAGTTTCATGTTAATTTCATGAATGCATGATGTTCTCATCACTTTTCTACCTTAAAGCTGCATTTCCACGTTGTATGCTCTTAAAAGACGTTTCAGCTGGAAAGAGGCCAAAAGTGGATTTTGTTGAAAAATACACAGTTCACTTGATTTTCCTCCATACATTATTCCAGAACAGCAGACTCTCAAGTTTCATGTTAATTTCATGAATACATGATGTTTTCAACACTTTTCTGCCTTAAAGCTGCATTTCCAGTTGTATACTCTTAAAAGACATTTCAGCTTGGAAGAGGCCAAAAGTGGATTTTGTTGAAAAATACACAGTTTACTTGATTTTCCTCAATAAAGGTTCCCAGAACAGCAGACTTCAAGTTTGATGTTATATTCATGAATACATGATGTTCTCATTACTTTCCTGCCTTAAAGCTGCATTTCCACGTTGTATACTCTTCAAAGACATTTCAGCTTGGAAGAGGCCAAAAGTGGATTTTGTTGAAAAATACACAGTTTACTTGATTTTCCTCAATAAAGGTTCCCAGAACAGCAGACTTCAAGTTTGATGTTATATTTATGAATACATGATGTTCTCATCACTTTTCTGCCTTAAAGCTGCATTTTCATATTTACTCTCAAAAGACGTTTCGGCTGGGTCGAGGCCAAAAGTGGATTTTTTTGAAAAATACTCAGTTTACTTGATTTTCCTAAATATCTTCCCAGAACAGCAGACTTTGAAGTTTCATGTTAATTTCATGAATGCATGATGTTCTCATCACTTTTCTACCTTAAAGCTGCATTTCCACGTTGTATGCTCTTAAAAGACGTTTCAGCTGGAAAGAGGCCAAAAGTGGATTTTGTTGAAAAATCACAGTTCACTTGATTTTCCTTCATACATTATTCCAGAACAGCAGACTCTCAAGTTTCATGTTAATTTCATGAATACATGATGTTTTCAACACTTTTCTGCCTTAAAGCTGCATTTCCACGTTGTATACTCTTAAAAGACATTTCAGCTTGGAAGAGGCCAAAAGTGGATTTTGTTGAAAAATACACAGTTTACTTGATTTTCCTCAATAAAGGTTCCCAAAACAGCAGACTTCAAGTTTGATGTTATATTCATGAATACATGATGTTCTCATCACTTTTCTGCCTTAAAGCTACATTTTCAGTATTTACAGTCTCAAAAGACGTTTCGGCTGGGTCGAGGCCAAAAGTGGATTTCTTTCAAAAATACTCAGTTTACTTGATTTTCCTCAAAATTTCTTCCCAGAACAGCAGACTTTGAAGTTTCATGTTAATTTCATGAATACATGATGTTATCATCACTTTTCTGACTTAAAGCTGCATTTCCACGTTGTATGCTCTTAAAAGACATTTCAGCTGGGAAGAGGCCAAAAGTGGATTTTGTTGAAAAATACACAGTTCACTTGATTTTCCTCAAAATTTCTTCCCAGAACAGCAGACTTTGAAGTTTAATGTTAATTTCATGAATACATGATGTTTTCATCACTTTCCTGCCTTAAAGCTGCATTTTCAGTATTTACGGTCTCAAAAGACGTTTCGGCTGGGTCGAGGCCAAAAGTGGATTTTGTTGAAAAATACACAGTTTACTTGATTTTCTTTAATAAAAGGTTCCCAGAACAGCAGTCTCTCAAGTTTCATGTTAATTTCATGAATACATGATGTTTTCAACACTTTTCTGCCTTAAAGCTGCATTTCCACGTTGTACACTCTTAAAAGACATTTCAGCTTGGAAGAGGCCAGAAGTGGATTTTTTTGAAAAATACTCAGTTTACTTGATTTTCCTCAAAATATCTTCCCAGAACAGCAGACTTTGAAGTTTCATGTTAATTTCATGAATGCATGATGTTCTCATCACTTTTCTACCTTAAAGCTGCATTTGCACGTTGTATGCTCTTAAAAGACGTTTCAGCTGGAAAGAGGCCAAAAGTGGATTTTGTTGAAAAATACACAGTTCACTTGATTTTCCTCCATACATTATTCCAGAACAGCAGACTCTCAAGTTTCATGTTAATTTCATGAATACATGATGTTTTCAACACTTTTCTGCCTTAAAGCTGCATTTCCACGTTGTATACTTTAAAAAGACATTTCAGCTTGGAAGAGGCCAAAAGTGGATTTTGTTGAAAAATACACAGTTTACTTGATTTTCCTCAATAAAGGTTCCCAGAACAGCAGACTTCAAGTTTGATGTTATATTCATGAATACATGATGTTCTCATCAGTTTTCTGCCTTAATGCTGCATCTTCAGTATTTATGGTCTGAAAACACGTTTCAGCTGGTAAGAGGCCAAAAGTGGATTTTGTTGAAAAATACACAGTTTACTTGATTTTCCTCAATAAAGGTTCCCAGAACAGCAGACTTCAAGTTTGATGTTATATTCATGAATACGTGATGTTCTCATCACTTTTCTGCCTTAAAGCTGCATTTTCAGTATTTACGGTCTCAAAAGACGTTTCGGCTGGGTCGAGGCCAAAAGTGGATTTTGTTGAAAAATACACAGTTCACTTGATTTTCCTCAATACATTATCCCAGAACATCAGTCTCTCAAGTTTCATGTTAATTTCATGAATACATGATGTTTTCAACACTTTTCTGCCTTAAAGTTGCACTTTCAGTATTTACGGTCTCAAAAGACGTTTCGGCTGGGTCGAGGCCAAAAGTGGATTTTGTTGAAAAATACACAGTTTACTTGATTTTCTTCAATAAAAGTTTCCCAGAACAGCAGTCTCTCAAGTTTCATGTTAATTTCATGAATACATGATGTTTTCAACACTTTTCTGCCTTAAAGCTGCATTTCCACATTGTACACTCTTAAAAGACATTTCAGCTTGGAAGAGGACAAAAGTATATTTTGTTTATAAAAATACACAGTTCACTTGATTTTCCTCAATAAAGGTTCCCAGAACAGCAGACTTCAAGTTTGATGTTATATTCATGAATACGTGATGTTCTCATCACTTTTCTGCCTTAAAGCTGCATTTTCAGTATTTACGGTCTCAAAAGACGTTTCGGCTGGGTCGAGGCCAAAAGTGGATTTTTTTAAAAAAATACTCAGTTTACTTGATTGTCCTCAAAATTTCTTCCCAGAACAGCAGACTTTGAAGTTTCATGTTAATTTCATGAATACATGATGTTATCATCACTTTTCTGACTTAAAGCTGCATTTCCACGTTGTATGCTCTTAAAAGACGTTTCAGCTGGGAAGAGGCCAAAAGTGGATTTTGTTGAAAAATACACAGTTTACTTGATTTTCCTAAATAAAGGTTCCCAGAACAGCATACTTCAAGTTTGATGTTATATTCATGAATACATGATGTTCTCATCAGTTTGACTTAAAGCTGCATTTCCACGTTGTATGCTCTTAAAAGACATTTCAGCTGGGAAGAGGCCAAAAGTGGATTTTGTTGAAAAATACACAGTTCACTTGATTTTCCTCAAAATTTCTTCCCAGAACAGCAGACTTTGAAGTTTAATGTTAATTTCATGAATACATGATGTTTTCATCACTTTCCTGCCTTAAAGCTGCATTTTCAGTATTTACGGTCTCAAAAGACGTTTCGGCTGGGTCGAGGCCAAAAGTGGATTTTGTTGAAAAATACACAGTTTACTTGATTTTCTTTAATAAAAGGTTCCCAGAACAGCAGTCTCTCAAGTTTCATGTTAATTTCATGAATACATGATGTTTTCAACACTTTTCTGCCTTAAAGCTGCATTTCCACGTTGTACACTCTTAAAAGACATTTCAGCTTGGAAGAGGCCAGAAGTGGATTTTTTTGAAAAATACTCAGTTTACTTGATTTTCCTCAAAATATCTTCCCAGAACAGCAGACTTTGAAGTTTCATGTTAATTTCATGAATGCATGATGTTCTCATCACTTTTCTACCTTAAAGCTGCATTTGCACGTTGTATGCTCTTAAAAGACGTTTCAGCTGGAAAGAGGCCAAAAGTGGATTTTGTTGAAAAATACACAGTTCACTTGATTTTCCTCCATACATTATTCCAGAACAGCAGACTCTCAAGTTTCATGTTAATTTCATGAATACATGATGTTTTCAACACTTTTCTGCCTTAAAGCTGCATTTCCACGTTGTATACTTTAAAAAGACATTTCAGCTTGGAAGAGGCCAAAAGTGGATTTTGTTGAAAAATACACAGTTTACTTGATTTTCCTCAATAAAGGTTCCCAGAACAGCAGACTTCAAGTTTGATGTTATATTCATGAATACATGATGTTCTCATCAGTTTTCTGCCTTAATGCTGCATCTTCAGTATTTATGGTCTGAAAACACGTTTCAGCTGGTAAGAGGCCAAAAGTGGATTTTGTTGAAAAATACACAGTTTACTTGATTTTCCTCAATAAAGGTTCCCAGAACAGCAGACTTCAAGTTTGATGTTATATTCATGAATACGTGATGTTCTCATCACTTTTCTGCCTTAAAGCTGCATTTTCAGTATTTACGGTCTCAAAAGACGTTTCGGCTGGGTCGAGGCCAAAAGTGGATTTTGTTGAAAAATACACAGTTCACTTGATTTTCCTCAATACATTATCCCAGAACATCAGTCTCTCAAGTTTCATGTTAATTTCATGAATACATGATGTTTTCAACACTTTTCTGCCTTAAAGTTGCACTTTCAGTATTTACGGTCTCAAAAGACGTTTCGGCTGGGTCGAGGCCAAAAGTGGATTTTGGTGAAAAATACACAGTTTACTTGATTTTCTTCAATAAAAGTTTCCCAGAACAGCAGTCTCTCAAGTTTCATGTTAATTTCATGAATACATGATGTTTTCAACACTTTTCTGCCTTAAAGCTGCATTTCCACATTGTACACTCTTAAAAGACATTTCAGCTTGGAAGAGGACAAAAGTATATTTTGTTTATAAAAATACACAGTTCACTTGATTTTCCTCAATAAAGGTTCCCAGAACAGCAGACTTCAAGTTTGATGTTATATTCATGAATACGTGATGTTCTCATCACTTTTCTGCCTTAAAGCTGCATTTTCAGTATTTACGGTCTCAAAAGACGTTTCGGCTGGGTCGAGGCCAAAAGTGGATTTTTTTAAAAAAATACTCAGTTTACTTGATTGTCCTCAAAATTTCTTCCCAGAACAGCAGACTTTGAAGTTTCATGTTAATTTCATGAATACATGATGTTATCATCACTTTTCTGACTTAAAGCTGCATTTCCACGTTGTATGCTCTTAAAAGACGTTTCAGCTGGGAAGAGGCCAAAAGTGGATTTTGTTGAAAAATACACAGTTTACTTGATTTTCCTAAATAAAGGTTCCCAGAACAGCATACTTCAAGTTTGATGTTATATTCATGAATACATGATGTTCTCATCAGTTTTCTGCCTTAATGCTGCATCTTCAGTATTTATGGTCTGAAAAGACGTTTCAGCTGGGAAGAGGCCAAAACTGGATTTTGTTGAAAAATACTCAGTTTACTTGATTTTCCTCAAATTTCTTCCCAGAACAGCAGACTTTGAAGTTTCATGTTAATTTCATGAACACATGATATTCTCAGCACTTTTCTGACTTAAATCTGAACTTCCACATTGAATGCTATTAAAACACGTTTCGGCTGGCAAGAGGGCAAAAGTGGAATTTGTTGAAAAATACAAAGTTCACTTGATTTTACTCAATACATTGTCCCAGAACAGCAGACTCTCAAGTTTCATGTTAATTTCATGAATACATGATGTTCTCCTCATTTTTCTGCCTTAAAATTACATTTCTACGTTGTATGCTCTTGAAAGATGTTTCGGGCTGGGTAGAGGGCAAAAGTGGATTTTGTTGTAAAACTACACAGTTTATTTGATTTTCCTAAGTACTTTGTCCCAGAACAGCAAACTTTCAAGTCATGTTAATTTCTTGAAAACATGATGTTCTCATGACTTTTCGGCCTTACAGCTAGATTTTCAGTTTTTATGCTCTCAAAAGGCGTTTCAGCCTGCAAACATGCCAAAAGTGGATTTTGTTGCAAAATACACAGTTTACTCTTTATTCCTCTATAAAGTGTCCCAGAACAGCAAACTTTCAAGTTTCATGTCATGTACATGAATATGTGATGTTTCCATCACTTTTTTGCCTTACAGCTGCATTTTCAGTTTTTATGCTCTCAAAAGGCGTTTCAGCCTTCGTACATGCCAAAAGTGGATTTTGTTGCAAAATACACAGTTTACTTGATATTCCTCTATAAAGTCTCCCAGAACAGCAAACTTTCAAGGTTCATGTTATATTCATGAATACATGATGTTTCCATCACGTTTCTGCCTTACAGCTGCATTTTCAGTTTTTATGGTCTCAAAAGACATTTCAGGCTCGGAACATCTTATCTTATCTTACCACGGTAAGCGTATTCCCTCACTTCCGATTGCCAGCGTGTCACCTGTTGTCCGATAGCGTACTTTCACAGCTCCAGCTAAACCAAGTTAATTGTGTGATGTTGTGTGATATTCTTCAGTACAAGCGGTTAATTACCTGCTGTACATCTTAACCCTCGTAATGTCCTCCCGACTGCCATACACCTTTTGTCCTCTGGGGTCTAAAATAACCCCACCTGGTTTGACTGTTTTTTAAAGCATATAGTATAAATTGTCAATCAATTCTGTTTTACACCTTTAGTCTTACTTCAGACCAACCCATTACCACACATTTTTCCCTTTGTTTTGGAATTCAGGGCCAATAGACCTTGTTTACATAAAAGTATACCCTGTTTTTGAGTGAAAATTAAATGAAACAATGAATATATTATTTTGACCTATCACAGAGTGGTATATGTCAAAGTTTAGTGAGGATGCTGTTTTTGAATCATTTACATTTTTCTCATGGCAGCACATAATCACACATTTTGTCCTCTGGGGTCAAAATTGACCCCGTCTGGTTTGACTGTTATTTAAAGAATATAAAGTGGATACATCACCCAATTCTGTGTTACACCTTTAATACCAACTTCATTCAAACACAATAACACCATTTATTTATTCCATTTGAAATTTAAGGCCAATAAGACCTCATTTACATGAACCTTTACCTTGTTTTTGAGTAAAAATAAATAAAATCATCATTTATTCTGACTATAGTTAACAATCCGAGTCCCATGAGTTGATAGATCATCACAGACTTGTAAATGTCAAAGTTAAGATAGGATGCTGTTTTCAAAGCGCTTCAATTTTTTTAATGGCAACACCTGTTGTCCTCCCGTGTCAAAAATGACCCCGTCTGGTTTGACTGTTTATAAAGCATTAAGTAGAAATTATCACCCAGCTCTCTGTTTCAACTTTTTAGTCAACTTTATTCCAACTCATTTCCTGACATATAAAACATGTCAACATTCATTTCCAAAATAAATTCACTTTTCAAAACTAACTTTTCAGAATAAAAACAGTCTGAATGTGCCCTCAGTTGCATGCGAGGCAGGTAGTAATGGCGTGATCTTTACAGATGTATGCATTGCATTTTTGACACATTTTCGATGTTTTGAGATCACTTTGGCGAGGGCAGAATTTGCACCTACTCCTTTTGGGTGATGGGCCAGGAGGGGCGGCTGGGTGAGGGGCGGCTGGGCAAGGGGCAGTGGCTGCAGAGGTAGAGCTGGAGCAGAACTCTTTTTCTCATATTCTTCCTCATCATCATGTTCAATTTTCCTTCACTTCATACCCTTCTTCCATTTCTTCAGCGGGCGATGTGGGGGCTTCTTCAGAGGAAGAAGTAGCATGTGGTCTGTATGTTGGATCTATCACCCCATCAATATTCTCCTTCTCTTCTGATCCTGAATCCTCCTCATCAGTTGATTCTTCCTCCTCCTCATGTTCAGCATTGTCCTCCTGCTCATTCTTTTCCCCAACATAGTTTAAAATGAGCTCACAAGCCTCCTGTGCAGTATAGCGCTTCTGCCTCCACATTGTGCTGCCTGTCTCTCTAAAATGTGAAATGCAATGCTCCAACACCTGTGAGAAAAGACCTGTTTGTTTTTTGTTGTTGTTGTCATAACCATTGCTTGACCCCCGACATCAAACATCCAAGATCAAAGATGTTTTGGAAAGCAGTATGGGGTGACAATTTGCCCCATTGCACCACTTTGTGCTGCAGGGTCTTTTTGACCCCCAGAGGACAACAGAAGTTATTAAATTCAATAAATCACCCATAATTCAATCAAATGACTTAAAGTATATATTAATCATGAAGAGCATAGTATCCAACAACCCCCATTTTTTCAGACCATTTGATGAATAAAAAACATATTTTGATGGCAAAATATTTAATTTGGGGTCAGAATGACCCCAGGACAACACAAGGTTAAACCCTAATATCTCCCTCCTTCTTGTAGCGGCTTCTCGCTTAATCCTACAGTTTTATTTACACTTTGTTTGGTTTTTGCTAACGTTAGCCACTGTACTTTAGCTTAGCAGCTTAAAATGACTGCCTTCTCTTCCTCTCACTCTCCTTCTCCCCCTTGCTCAGTGTGTCACCTGCTTAGCCATTCCTCTGCCTCCCTTAATGATAATGATACATGTAATAAGTGTAGTTTGTTTGCTAGGGTGGAGGCGAGGCTCAGTGAGTTAGAGGTACGGCTCCGCACCATGGAAGCTCAGTCGTTAGCTACAGTAGTTAGCCTGCCCCCCCCCCCCATAGTCGGTGCGGGCCATCCAGCCGTAGCTTCAGCTAGCTGTCCCCTGGCAGTCCCCGAGGAGCCGGGAGGCTGGGTAACTGTCCGAAGGAATCGGAAGTCAACGCAGAAGCGCACGGTGCACCACCAATCTCTTCACGTTTCTAACCGGTTCTCCCCACTCAGCAAGACACCCGCTGAGGAACCGACTCTGGTTATGGGTAGCTCCATAGTCAGAAACGTGAAGATAGCGAAGCCACAGTCACATACATTCCGGGGGACAGAGCGGGCGATTTTTAATCCTATTTAAAACTGCTGGCTAAGGATAAACGTGAATACATTTCATGAATACATGATGTTTTCAAAACTTTTCTGCCTTAAAGCTGCATTTCCACGTTGTATACTCTTAAAAGAAATTTCAGCTTGGAAGAGGCCAAAAGTGGATTTTGTTGAAAAATACACAGTTTACTTGATTTTCCTCAATAAAGGATCCCAGAACAGCAGACTTCAAGTTTGATGTTATATTCATGAATACATGATGTTCTCATCACTTTTCTGCCTTAAAGCTGCATTTCCACGTTGTATACTCTTAAAAGATGTTTCAGCTGGGAAGAGGACAAAAGTGGATTTTGTTGAAAAATACACAGTTCACTTGATTTTCCTCATAATTTCTACCCAGAAAAGCAGACTTTGAAGTTCCATGTTAATTTCATGATTACATGATGTTCTCATCATTTTTCTGCCTTAAAATTACATTTCTACGTTGTATGCTCTTGAAAGATGTTTCGGGCTGGGTAGTGGGCAAAAGTTGATTTTGTTGAAAAACTACACAGTTTATTTGATTTTCCTAAGTACTTTGTCCCAGAACAGCAAACTTTCAAGTTTCATGTTAATTTCTTGAAAACATGATGTTCTCATGACTTTTCGGCCTTAAAGCTGCATTTTCAGTATTTATGGTCTGAAAAGACGTTTCAGTCTGGGAAGAGGCCAAAAGTGGATTTTGTTGAAAACTCACAGTTTACTTGATTTTCCTCCATACATTATTCCAGAACAGTAGACTCTCAAGTTTCATGTTAATTTCATGAATACATGATGTTTTCAACACTTTTCTGCCTTAAAGCTGCATTTCCACGTTGTATACTCTTAAAAGACATTTCAGCTTGGAAGAGGCCAAAAGTGGATTTTGTTGAAAAATACACAGTTCACTTGATTTTCCTCAAAATTTCTTCCCAGAAAAGCAGACTTTGAAGTTTCATGTTAATTTCATGAATACATGATGTTTTCATCACTTTTCTGCCTTAAAGCTGCATTTTCAGTATTTACGGTCTCAAAAGACGTTTCGGCTGGGTCGAGGCCAAAAGTGTATTTTGTTGAAAAATACACAGTTTACTTGATTTTCTTCAATAAAAGGTTCCCAGAACAGCAGACTTCAAGTTTGATGTTATATTCATGAATACATGATGTTCTCATCACTTTTCTGCCTTAAAGCTGCATCTTCATTATTTATGGTCTCAAAAGCTAAAAACTAAGAGAAGAGATCATATTACTCCTGTATTAGCTTCTCTTCACTGGCTCCCTGTAAAATCCAGAGTCAAATTTAAAATCCTTCCCCTCACCTACAAAGCCTTAATTGGTGAGGCACCATCATATCTTAAGGATCTCATAGTACCATATTTCCCCACTAGAGAGCTGCGCTCACTAAATGCGGGGCTGCTTGTGGTTCCTAGAGTCTTAAAAAGTAGGATGGGAGCCAGAGCCTTCACTTATCAAGCTCCTCTTCTATGGAACCAGCTTCCACTTTCAGTCCGGGGGGCAGACACAGTGACCACATTTAAGAGTAGACCTAAGACTCTTTGATAGCGCTAATAGTTAGGGCTGGCTCAGGTTTGCCCTGGTCCATTCTTTCCAGCCCCTTGATATGCTGCTATAGGCCTAGACTGCTGGGGGACAACTTAGGATACACTGAGCTCCTCTATCCTTTTCTCTCTCTCCTTCGGTATGAATTCATGTTCTATAAATGCACATTACTAACTCTACTTCTTCCCTCGGAGTCTTTGTGCTTTCTCGCCTCGCAGGTTTCCACGAATCGTGGTTGCATCTGGACCCTGGTCCTGCCTCCTGATTCCTTCCGTGGAACTGCTGACGCACATTCTTTTCTATTTTATGTGAATTCAACGTGTTGTAACTCTGTTATGCTGTTCATTCTGTACACATGACATCTATTTTCGTACTCTGTCCATCCTGGGAGAGGGATCCTCCTTTGCTGCTCTCCTGAAGGTTTCTTCCATTTTTCTCCCTGTTGATAGGGTTTTTTGGGGGAGTTTTTCCTGAGTCGATGAGAGGTTCTGGGACAGAGGATGTCAGTGTGTACAGATTTGTAAAGCCCTTTGAGGCAAATTTGTAATTTGTGATTTTGGGCTATACAAAAATGAATTGAATTGAATTGAATTGAATTGAAAAGACGTTTTGGCTGGGTCGAGGCCAAAAGTGGATTCTTTTGAAAAATACTCAGTTTACTTGATTTTCCTCAAAATTTCTTCCCAGAACAGCAGACTTTGAAGTTTCATGTTAATTTCATGAATACATGATGTTATCATCACTTTTCTGACTTAAAACTGCATTTCCACGTTGTATGCTCTTAAAAGACGTTTCAGCTGAGAAGAGGCCAAAAGTGGAATTTATTGAAAAACTACACAGTTTACTTGATTTTCCTCAATACATTATCCCAGAACAGCAGTCTCTCAAGTTTCATGTTAATTTCATGAATACATGATGTTTTCAACACTTTTCTGCCTTAAAGCTGCATTTCCACGTTGTATGCTCTTAAAAGACATTTCAGCTTGGAAGAGGCCAAAAGTGGATTTTGTTGAAAAATACACAGTTTACTTGATTTTCCTCAATAAAGGTTCCCAGAACAGCAGACTTCAAGTTTGATGTTATATTCATGAATACATGATGTTCTCATCAGTTTTCTGCCTTAATGCTCCATCTTCATTATTTATGGTCTGAAAAGACGTTTCAGCTGGGAAGAGGCCAAAAGTGGATTTTGTTGAAAAATACACAGTTTACTTGATTTTCCTCAATAAAGGATCCCAGAACAGCAGACTTCACGTTTGATGTTATATTCATGAATACATGATGTTCTAATCACTTTTCTGCCTTAAAGCTGCATTTCCATGTTGTATGCTCTTAAAAGATGTTTCAGCTGGGAAGAGGCCAAAAGTGGATTTTGTTGAAAAATACACAGTTCACTTGATTTTCCTCAAAATTTCTTCCCAGAAAAGCACACTTTGAAGTTTCATGTTAATTTCATGAATACATGATGTTCTCATCATGTTTCTGCCTTGAAATTACATTTCTACGTTGGACGCTCTTGAAAGATGTTTCGGGCTGGGTAGAGGGCAAAAGTTGATTTTGTTGAAAAACTAAACAGTTTACTTGATTTTCCTAAGTACTTTGTCCCAGAACAGCAAACTTTCAAGTTTCATGTTAATTTCTTGAAAACATGATGTTCTCATGACTTTTCGGCCTTACAGCTGCATTTTCAGTTTTTATGCTCTCAAAAGACGTTTCAGCCTTCGTACATGCCAAAAGTGGATTTTGTTGCAAAATACACAGTTTACTTGATATTCCTCTATAAAGTCTCCCAGAACAGCCGAATTTCAAGGTTCAAGTTATGTACATGAAGATTTGATGTTTCCATCACTTTATTGCCTTACATCTGCATTTTCAGTTTTTATGCTCTCAAAAGGCATTTCAGCCTGCAAACATGCCAAAAGTGGATTTTGTTGCATAATACACAGTTTACTCTTTATTCCTCTATAAAGTCTTCCAGAACAGAAAACTTTCAAGTTTCATGTCATGAACATGAATATATGATGTTTCTATCAATTTCTTGCCTTACAGCTGCATTTTCAGTTTTTATGCTCTCAAAAGACGTTTCAGCCTTCGTACATGCCAAAAGTGGATTTTGTTGCAGAATACACAGTTTACTCTTTATTCCTCTATAAAGTCTCCCAGAACAGCCATCTTTCAAGTTTCATATTATGTACATGAATATATGATGTTTCCATGACTTTATTGCCTTACAAATGAACTTTCAGTTTTTATGGCCTCAAAAGGCGTTTCAGCCTGCAAACATGCCAAAAGTGGATTTTGTTGCATAATACACAGTTTACTCTTTATTCCTCTATAAAGTCTTCCAGAACAGAAAACTTTCAAGTTTCATGTCATGAACATGAATATATGATGTTTCTATCACTTTCTTGCCTTACAGCTGCATTTTCAGTTTTTATGCTCTCAAAAGACGTTTCAGCCTTCGTACATGCCAAAAGTGGATTATGTTGCTAAGTACACAGTTTACTTGATATTCCTCTAGAAAGTCTCCCAGAACAGCCGACTTTCAAGGTTCATGTTATGTACATGAAGATATGATGTTTCCATCACTTTATTGCCTTACATCTGCATTTTCAGTTTTTATGCTCTCAAAAGGCGTTTCAGCCTGCAAACATGCCAAAAGTGGATTTTGTTGCATAATACACAGTTTACTCTTTATTCCTCTATAAAGTGTCCCAGAACAGTAAACTTTCAAGTTTCATGTCATGAACATGAATATATGATTTTTCCATCACTTTCTTGCCTTACAGCTGCATTTTCAGTTTTTATGCTCTCAAAAGACGTTTCAGCCTTCGTACATGCCAAAAGTGGATTTTGTTGCAGAATACACAGTTTACTCTTTATTCCTCTATAAAGTCTCCCAGAAAAGCCATCTTTCAAGTTTCATATTATGTACATGAATATATGATGTTTCCATCACTTTATTGCCTTACAAATGAATTTTCAGTTTTTATGCTCTCAAAAGGCGTTTCAGCCTGCAAACATGCCAAAAGTGGATTTTGTTGCAAAATACACAGTTTACTCTTTATTCCTCTATAAAGTCTCCCAGAACAGTAAACTTTCAAGGTTCAAGTTATGTACATGAAGATTTGATGTTTCCATCACTTTATTGCCTTACATCTGCATTTTCAGTTTTTATGCTCTCAAAAGGCGTTTCAGCCTGCAAACATGCCAAAAGTGGATTTTGTTGCATAATACACAGTTTACTCTTTATTCCTCTATAAAGTCTTCCAGAACAGAAAACTTTCAAGTTTCATGTCATGAACATGAATATATGATGTTTCCATCACTTTCTTGCCTTACAGCTGCATTTTCAGTTTTTATGCTCTCAAAAGACGTTTCAGCCTTCGTACATGCCAAAAGTGGATTTTGTTGCAGAATACACAGTTTACTCTATATTCCTCTATAAAGTCTCCCAGAACAGCAAACTTTCAAGTTTCATATTATGTACATGAATATATGATGTTTCCATCACTTTATTGCCTTACAAATGAACTTTCAGTTTTTATGGTCTCAAAAGGCGTTTCAGCCTGCAAACATGCCAAAAGTGGATTTTGTTGCAAAATACACAGTTTACTCTTTATTCCTCTATAAAGTCTTCCAGAACAGCAAACTTTCAAGTTTCATGTCATGAACATGAATATATGATGTTTCCATCACTTTCTTGCCTTACAGTTGCATTTTCAGTTTTTATGCTCTCAAAAGACGTTTCAGCCTTCGTACATGCCAAAAGTGGATTTTGCTGCAGAATACACAGTTTACTCTTTATTCCTCTATAAAGTCTCCCAGAACAGCCATCTTTCAAGTTTCATATTATGTACATGAATATATGATGTTTCCATGACTTTATTGCCTTACAAATGAACTTTCAGTTTTTATGGTCTCAAAAGGCGTTTCAGCCTGCAAACATGCCAAAAGTGGATTTTGTTGCAAAATACACAGTTTACTCTATATTCCTCTATAAAGTCTCCCAGAACAGCCATCTTTCAAGTTTCATATTATGTACATGAATATATGATGTTTCCATCACTTTATTGCCTTACAAATGAATTTTCAGTTTTTATGCTCTCAAAAGACGTTTCAGTCTTCGTACATGCCAAAAGTGGATTATGTTGCAAAGTACACAGTTTACTTGATATTCCTCTAGAAAGTCTCCCAGAACAGCCGACTTTCAAGGTTCATGTTATGTACATGAAGATATGATGTTTCCATCACTTTATTGCCTTACATCTGCATTTTCAGTTTTTATGCTCTCAAAAGGCGTTTCAGCCTGCAAACATGCCAAAAGTGGATTTTGTTGCAAAATACACAGTTTACTCTTTATTCCTCTATAAAGTCTCCCAGAACAGTAAACTTTCAAGTTTCATGTCATGAACATGAATATATGATGTTTCCATCACTTTCTTGCCTTACAGCTGCATTTTCAGTTTTTATGCTCTCAAAAGACGTTTCAGCCTTCGTACATGCCAAAAGTGGATTTTGTTGCAGAATACACAGTTTACTTGATATTCCTCTATAAAGTCTCCCAGAACAGCCATCTTTCAAGTTTCATATTATGTACATGAATATATGATGTTTCCATCACTTTATTGCCTTACAAATGAATTTTCAGTTTTTATGCTCTCAAAAGGCGTTTCAGCCTGCAAACATGCCAAAAGTGGATTTTGTTGCAAAATACACAGTTTACTCTTTATTCCTCTATAAAGTCTCCCAGAACAGCAAACTTTCAAGGTTCATGTTATGTACATGAATATATGATGTTTCCATCACTTTATTGCCTTACATCTGCATTTTCAGTTTTTATGCTCTCAAAAGGCGTTTCAGCCTTCGTACATGCCAAAAGTGGATTTTGTTGCATAATACACAGTTTACTCTTTATTCCTCTATAAAGTCTCCCAGAACAGCAAACTTTCAAGTTTCATGTCATGTACATGAATATATGATGTTTCCATCACTTTCTTGCCTTACAGCTGCATTTTCAGTTTTTATGCTCTCAAAAGGCGTTTCAGCCTTCGTACATGCCAAAAGTGGATTTTGTTGCAGAATACACAGTTTACTCTTTATTCCTCTATAAAGTCTCCCAGAACAGCCATCTTTCAAGTTTCATATTATGTACATGAATATATGATGTTTCCATGACTTTATTGCCTTACAAATGAACTTTCAGTTTTTATGGTCTCAAAAGGCGTTTCAGCCTGCAAACATGCCAAAAGTGGATTTTGTTGCAAAATACACAGTTTACTCTTTATTCCTCTATAAAGTCTTCCAGAACAGCAAACTTTCAAGTTTCATGTCATGAACATGAATATATGATGTTTCCATCACTTTCTTAACTTACAGTTGCATTTTTAGTTTTTATGCTCTCAAAAGACGTTTCAGCCTTCGTACATGCCAAAAGTGGATTATGTTGCAAAGTACACAGTTTACTTGATATTCCTCTAGAAAGTCTCCCAGAACAGCCGACTTTCAAGGTTCATGTTATGTACATGAAGATATGATGTTTCCATCACTTTATTGCCTTACATCTGCATTTTCAGTTTTTATGCTCTCAAAAGGCGTTTCAGCCTGCAAACATGCCAAAAGTGGATTTTGTTGCATAATACACAGTTTACTCTTTATTCCTCTATAAAGTCTCCCAGAACAGTAAACTTTCAAGTTTCATGTCATGAACATGAATATATGATTTTTCCATCACTTTCTTGCCTTACAGCTGAATTTTCAGTTTTTATGCTCTCAAAAGACGTTTCAGCCTTCGTACATGCCAAAAGTGGATTTTGTTGCAGAATACACAGTTTACTCTTTATTCCTCTATAAAGTCTCCCAGAAAAGACATCTTTCAAGTTTCATATTATGTACATGAATATATGATGTTTCCATCACTTTATTGCCTTACAAATGAATTTTCAGTTTTTATGCTCTCAAAAGGCGTTTCAGCCTGCAAACATGCCAAAAGTGGATTTTGTTGCATAATACACAGTTTACTCTTTATTCCTCTATAAAGTCTCCCAGAACAGCAGACTTTCAAGGTTCATGTCATGAACATGTATATATTATGTTTCCATCACTTTCTTGCCTTACAGTTGCATTTTCAGTTTTTATGCTCTCAAAAGACGTTTCAGCCTTCGTACATGCCAAAATTGGATTATGTTGCAAAGTACACAGTTTACTTGATATTCCTCTTTAAAGTCTCCCAGAACAGTAAACATTCAAGTTTCATGTGATGAACATGAATATATGATGTGTCCATCACTTTCTTGCCTTACAGCTGCATTTTCAGTTTTTATGTTCTCAAAAGACGTTTCAGCCTACGTACATGCCAAAAGTGGATTTTGTTGCAGAATACACAGTTTACTTGATATTCCTCTATAAAGTCTCCCAAAACAGCAAACTTTCAAGTTTCATGTCATGTACATGAATATATGATGTTTCCATCACTTTTTTGCCTTACAGCTGCATTTTCAGTTTTTATGCTCTCAAAAGGCGTTTCAGCCTTCGTACATGCCAAAAGTGGATTTTGTTGCAGAATACACAGTTTACTTGATATTCTTCTATAAAGTCTCCAATAAAAGCCGACTTTCAAGGTCCATGTTATGTACATGAAGATATGATGTATCCATCGCTTTATTGCCTTAAAAATTAATTTTCAGTTTTTATGGTCTCAAAAGACGCTTCAGCCTGCAAACATGCCAAAAGTGGATTTTGTTGCAAAATACACAGTTTACTCTTTATTCCTCTATAAAGTCTCACAGAAAAGCAAACTTTCAAGTTTCATGTCATGTACATGAATATATGATGTTTCCATCACTTTTCTGCCTTAAAAAAGAATTTTCAAATTTTATGGTCTCAAAAGGTTTTTCAGCCTGCAAAAATGCCAAAAGTTGGTTTTGTTGCAAAATACACAGCTTACTTGATATTCCTCTATAAAGTCTCCCAGAACAGCAGACTTTCCAGGTTCATGTTATATTCATGAATACATGATGTTTCCATCACGTTTCTGACGTTTCTGGAACATCTTATCTTATCTGTGTGATATTGTGTGATATTCTTCAGTACAAGCGGTTAATTACCTGCTGTACATCTTAACCCTCGTAATGTCTTCCCGACTGCCATACACCTTTTGTCCTCTGGGGTCTAAAATAACCCCACCTGGTTTGACTGTTTTTTAAAGCATATAGTATAAATTGTCAATCAATTCTGTTTTACACCTTTAGTCTTACTTCAGACCAACCCATTACCACACATTTTTCCCTTTGTTTTGGAATTCAGGGCCAATAGACCTTGTTTACATAAAAGTATACCCTGTTTTTGAGTGAAAATTAAATGAAACAATTAATATATTATTTTGACCTATCACAGAGTGGTATATGTCAAAGTTTAGTGAGGATGCTGTTTTTGAATCATTTACGTTTTTCTCATGGCAGCACATAATCACACATTTTGTCCTCTGGGGTCAAAATTGACCCCGTCTGGTTTGACTGTTATTTAAAGAATATAAAGTGGATACATCACCCAATTCTGTGTTACACCTTTAATACCAACTTCATTCAAACACAATAACACCATTTATTTATTCCATTTGAAATTTAAGGCCAATAAGACCTCATTTTCATGAACCTTTACCTTGTTTTTGAGTAAAAATAAATAAAATCATCATTTATTCTGACTATAGTTAACAATCCGAGTCCCATGAGTTGATAGATCATCACAGACTTGTAAATGTCAAAGTTAAGATAGGATGCTGTTTTTAAAGCGCTTCAATTTTTTTAATGGCAACACCTGTTGTCCTCCCGTGTCAAAAATGACCCCGTCTGGTTTGACTGTTTATAAAGCATTAAGTAAAAATTATCACCCAGCTCTCTGTTTCAACTTTTTAGTCAACTTTATTCCAACTCATTTCCTGACATATAAAACATGTCAACATTCATTTCCAAAATAAATTCACTTTTCAAAACTAACTTTTCAGAATAAAAACAGTCTGAATGTGCCCTCAGTTGCATGCGAGGCAGGTAGTAATGGCGTGATCTTTACAGATATATGCATTGCATTTTTGGCACATTTTCGATGTTTTGAGAGCACTTTGGCGAGGGCAGAATTTGAACCTACTTCTTTTGGGTGATGGGCCAGGAGGGGTGGCTGGGTGAGGGGCCCGAGGGGCAGTGGCTGCATAGGTACAGCTGGAGCAGAACTCTTTTTCTCATATTCTTCCTCATCATCATGTTCATCATTTTCCTTCACTTCATACCCTTCTTCCATTTCTTCAGCGGGCGATGTGGGGGCTTCTTCAGAGGAAGAAGTAGCATGTGGTCTGTATGTTGGATCTATCACCTCATCAATATTCTCCTTCTCTTCTGATCTTGAATCCTCCTCATCAGTTGATTCTTCCTCCTCCTCATGTTCAGCATTTCCTCCTGCTCATTCCTTTCCCCAACATAGTTTAAAATGAGCTCACAAGCCTCCTGTGCAGTATAGCGCTTCTGCCTCCTCATTGTGCTGCCTGTCTCTCTAAAATGTGAAATGCAATGCTCCAATAAAGGTTCCCAGAACAGCAGACTTCAAGGATGTTATATTCATGAATACATGATGTTCTCATCAGTTTTCTGCCTTAAAGCTGCATTTCCACGTTGTATGCTCTTAAAAGACGTTTCGGCTGGCAAGAGGCCAAAAGTGGATTTTTTTGAAAAATACACAGTTTACTTGATTTTCCTCAAAACATTGTCCCAGAACAGCAGACTTTCAAGTTTAATGTTAATTTCATTAATACATGATGTTTTCATTACTATTCTGCCTTAAAACAGCATTTCCACGTTGTATGCTGTTAAAAGACATTTCAGCTTGCAAGAGGCCAAAAGTGGATTTTGTTGAAAAATACACAGTTTACTTGATTTTCCTCAATACATTGTCCCAGAACAGCAGACTCTCAAGTTTCATGTTAATTTCATGAATACATGATGTTCTCATCATTTTTCTGCCTTAAAATTACATTTCTACGTTGTATGCTCTTGAAAGATGTTTCGGGCTGGGTAGAGGGCAAAAGTGGATTTTGTTGTAAAACTACACAGTTTATTTGATTTTCCTAAGTACTTTGTCCTAGAACAGCAAACTTTCAAGTTTCATGTTAATTTCTCGAAAACATGATGTTCTCATCACTTTTCTGCCTTAAAGCTGCATTTCCACGTTGTATGCTCTTAAAAGACGTTTCAGCTGGGAAGAGGCCAAAAGTGGAATTTATTGAAAATCTACACAGTTTACTTGATTTTCCTCAATACATTATCCCAGAACAGCAGTCTCTCAAGTTTCATGTTAATTTCATGAATACATGATGTTTTCAACACTTTTCTGCCTTAAAGCTGCATTTTCAGTATTTACTCTCAAAAGACGTTTCGGTTGGGTCGAGGCCAAAATTGGATTTTTTTGAAAAATACACAGTTTACTTGATTTTCCTCAATAAAGGTTCCCAGAACAGCAGACTTCAAGTTTGATGTTATATTCATGAATACATGATGTTCTCATCACTTTTCTGCCTTAAAGCTGCATTTTCAGTATTTACGGTCTCAAAAGACGTTTCTGCTGGGTCGAGGCCAAAAGTTGATTTCTTTCAAAAATACTAAGTTTACTTGATTTTCCTCAAAATTTCTTCCCAGAACAGCAGACTTTTAAGTTTCATGTTAATTTCATGAATACATGATGTTATCATCACTTTTCTGACTTAAAGCTGCATTTCCACGTTGTATGCTCTTAAAAGACGTTTCAGCTGGGAAGAGGCCAAAAGTGGATTTTGTTGAAAAATACACAGTTCACTTGATTTTCCTCAAAATGTCTTCCCAGAACAGCAGACTTTGAAGTTTAATGTTAATTTCATGAATACATGATGTTTTCATCACTTTTCTGCCTTAAAGCTGTATTTTCAGTATTTACGGTCTCAAAAGACGTTTCGGCTGGGTCGAGGCCAAAAGTGGATTTTGTTGAAAAATACACAGTATACTTGATTTTCTTCAATAAAAGGTTCCCAGAACAGCAGTCTCTCAAGTTTCATGTTAATTTCATGAATACATGATGTTTTCAACACTTTTCTGCCTTAAAGCTGCATTTCCACGTTGTACACTCTTAAAAGACATTTCAGCTTGGAAGAGGCCAAAAGTGGATTTTGTTGAAAAATACACAGTTTACTTGAATTTCCTCAATAAAGGTTCCCAGAACAACAGACTTCAAGTTTGATGTTATATTCATGAATACATGATGTTCTCATCACTTTTCTGCCTTAATGCTGCATCTTCAGTATTTATGGTCTGAAAAGACGTTTCAGCTGGGAAGAGGCCAAAAGTGGATTTTGTTGAAAAATACACAGTTTACTTGATTTTCCTCAATAAAGGTTCCCAGAACAGCAGACTTCAAGTTTGATGTTATATTCATAAATACGTGATGTTCTCATCACTTTTATGCCTTAAAGCTGCATTTTCAGTATTTACGGTCTCAAAAGACGTTTCGGCTGGGTCGAGGCCAAAAGTGGATTTTTTTGAAAAATACTCAGTTTACTTGATTTTCCTCAAAATATCTTCCCAGGACAGCAGACTTTGAAGTTTCATGTTAATTTCATGAATGCATGATGTTCTCATCACTTTTCTACCTTAAAGCTGCATTTCCACGTTGTATGCTCTCAAAAGACGTTTCAGCTGGAAAGAGGCCAAAAGTGGATTTTGTTGAAAAATACACAGTTGACTTGATTTTCCTCCATACATTATTCCAGAACAGCAGACTCTCAAGTTTCATGTTAATTTCATGAATACATGATGTTTTCAACACTTTTCTGCCTGAAAGCTGCATTTCCACGTTGTATACTCTTAAAAGACATTTCAGCTTGGAAGAGGCCAAAAGTGGATTTTGTTGAAAAATACACAGTTTACTTGAATTTCCTCAATAAAGGTTCCCAGAACAACAGACTTCAAGTTTGATGTTATATTCATGAATACATGATGTTCTCATCACTTTTCTGCCTTAATGCTGCATCTTCAGTATTTATGGTCTGAAAAGACGTTTCAGCTGGGAAGAGGCCAAAAGTGGATTTTGTTGAAAAATACACAGTTTACTTGATTTTCCTCAATAAAGGTTCCCAGAACAGCAGACTTCAAGATTGATGTTATATTCATGAATACGTGATGTTCTCATCACTTTTCTGCCTTAATGCTGCATCTTCAGTATTTATGGTCTGAAAAGACGTTTCAGCTGGGAAGAGGCCAAAAGTGGATTTTGTTGAAAAATACACAGTTTACTTGATTTTCCTCAATAAAGGTTCCCAGAACAGCAGACTTCAAGATTGATGTTATATTCATGAATACGTGATGTTCTCATCACTTTTCTGCCTTAAAGCTGCATTTCCACGTTGTATGCTCTTAAAAGACGTTTCAGCTGGGAAGAGGCCAAAAGTGGAATTTATTGAAAATCTACACAGTTTACTTGATTTTCCTCAATACATTATCCCAGAACAGCAGTCTCTCAAGTTTCATGTTAATTTCATGAATACATGATGTTTTCAACACTTTTCCGCCTTAAAGCTGCATTTCCACGTTGTATACTCTTAAAAGACATTTCAATTTGGAAGAGGCCAAAAGTGGATTTTGTTGAAAAATACACAGTTTACTTGATTTTCCTCAATAAAGGTTCCCAGAACAGCAGACTTCAAGTTTGATGTTATATTCATGAATACATGATGTTCTCATCACTTTTCTGCCTTAAAGCTGCATTTTCAGTATTTACGGTCTCAAAAGACGTTTTGGCTGGGTCGAGGCCAAAAGTGGATTTTTTTGAAAAATACTCAGTTTACTTGATTTTCCTCAAAATATCTTCCCAGAACAGCAGACTTTGAAGTTTCATGTTAATTTCATGAATGCATGATGTTCTCATCACTTTTCTACCTTAAAGCTGCATTTCCACGTTGTATGCTCTTAAAAGACGTTTCAGCTGGAAAGAGGCCAAAAGTGGATTTTGTTGAAAAATACACAGTTCACTTGATTTTCCTCCATTCTTTCCAGAACAGCAGACTCTCAAGTTTCATGTTAATTTCATGAATACATGATGTTCTCATAATTTTTCTGCCTTAAAATTACATTTCTACGTTGTATGCTCTTGAAAGATGTTTCGGGCTGGGTAGAGGGCAAAAGTGGATTTTGTTGAAAAACTACACAGTTTATTTGATTTTCCTAAGTACTTTGTCCCAGAACAGCAAACTTTCAAGTTTCATTTTAATTTCTTGAAAAAATGATGTTCTCATGACTTTTCGGCCTTAAAGCTGCATTTTCAGTATTTACGGTCTCAAAAGACGTTTCGGCTGGGTCGAGGCCAAAAGTGGATTTTGTTGAAAAATACTCAGTTTACTTGATTTTCCTCAAAATATCTTCCCAGGACAGCAGACTTTGAAGTTTCATGTTAATTTCATGAATGCATGATGTTCTCATCACTTTTCTACCTTAAAGCTGCACTTCCACGTTGTATGCTCTTAAAAGACGTTTCAGCTGGAAAGAGGCCAAAATTGGATTTTGTTGAAAAATACACAGTTCACTTGATTTTCTTCCATACATTATTCCAGAACAGCAGACTCTCAAGTTTCATGTTAATTTCATGAATACATGATGTTTTCAACATTTTTCTGCCTTAAAGCTGCATTTCCATGTTGTATACTCTTAAAAGACATTTCAGCTTGGAAGAGGCCAAAAGTGGATTTTGTTGAAAAATACACAGTTTACTTGATTTTCCTCAATAAAGGTTCCCAGAACAGCAGACTTCAAGTTTGATGTTATATTCATGAATACATGATGTTCTCATCAGTTTTCTGCCTTAATGCTGCATCTTCAGTATTTATGGTCTGAAAAGACTTTTCAGCTGGGAAGAGGCCAAAACTGGATTCTGTTGAAAAATACACAGTTTACTTGATTTTCCTCAATAAAGGTTCCCAGAACAGCAGACTTCAAGTTTGATGTTATATTCATGAATACATGATGTTCTCATCAGTTTTCTGCCGTAATGCCGCATTTTCAGTATTTATGGTCTGAAAAGACTTTTCAACTGGGAAGAGGCCAAAAGTGGATTTTGTTGAAAAATACACAGTTTACTTGATTTTCCTCAATAAAGGTTCCCAGAACAGCAGACTTCAAGTTTGATGTTATATTCATGAATACATGATGTTCTCATCACTTTTCTGCCTTAAAGCTGCTTTTTCAGTATTTACGGTCTCAAAAGACGTTTCGGCTGGGTCGAGGCCAAAAGTGGATTTATTTGAAAAATACTTAGTTTACTTGATTTTCCTAAAAATATCTTCCCAGAAAAGCAGACTTTGAAGTTTCATGTTAATTTCATGAATGCATGATGTTCTCATCACTTTTCTACCTTAAAGCTGCATTTCCACATTGTATGCTCTGAAAAGACGTTTCAGCTGGTAAGAGGCCAAAAGTGGATTTTGTTGAAAAATACACAGTTCAATTGATTTTCCTCAAAATTTCTTCCCAGAACAGCAGACTCTCAAGTTTCATGTTAATTTCATGAATTCATGATGTTCTCATAATTTTTCTGCCTTAAAATTACATTTCTACGTTTTATGCTCTTGAAAGATGTTTCGGGCTGGGTAGAGGGCAAAAGTGGATGTTGTTGAAAAACTACACAGTTTATTTGATTTTCCTAAGTACTTTGTCCCAGAACAGCAAACTTTCAAATTTCATGTTAATTTCTTGAAAAAATGATGTTCTCATGACTTTTCGGCCTTAAAGCTGCATTTTCAGTATTTCTGGTCTGAAAAGACGTCTCAGTCTGGGAAGAGGCCAAAAGTGGATTTTGATGAAAACTCACAGTTTACTTGATTTTCCTCAATAAAGGTTCCCAGAACAGCAGACTTCAAGTTTGATGTTATATTCATGAATACATGATGTTCTCATCACTTTCCTGCCTTAAAGCTGCATTTCCACGTTGTATACTCTTAAAAGACATTTCAGCTTGGAAGATGCCAAAAGTGGATTTTGTTGAAAAATACACAGTTTACTTGATTTTCCTCAATAAAGGTTCCCAGAACAGCAGACTTCAAGTTTGATGTTATATTCATGAATACATGATGTTCTCATCACTTTCCTGCCTTAAAGCTGCATTTCCACGTTGTATACTCTTAAAAGACATTTCAGCTTGGAAGAGGCCAAAAGTGGATTTTGTTGAAAAATACACAGTTTACTGGATTTTCCTCAATAAAGGTTCCCAGAACAGCAGACTTCAAGTTTGATGTTATATTCATGAATACATGATGTTCTCATCACTTTCCTGCCTTAAAGCTGCATTTCCACGTTGTATACTCTTAAAAGACATTTCAGCTTGGAAGAGGCCAAAAGTGGATTTTTTTGAAAAATACTCAGTTTACTTGATTTTCCTCAAATATCTTCCCAGAACAGCAGACTTTGAAGTTTCATGTTAATTTCATGAATACATGATGTTCTCATCACTTTTCTACCTTAAAGCTGCATTTCCACGTTGTATGCTCTTAAAAGACGTTTCAGCCGGCAAGAGGCCAAAAGTGGATTTTGTTGAAAAATACACAGTTCACTTGATTTTCCTCCATTCATTATTCCAGAACAGCAGACTCTCAAGTTTCATGTTAATTTCATGAATACATGATGTTTTCAACACTTTTCTGCCTTAAAGCTGCATTTCCACGTTGTATACTCTTAAAAGACATTTCAGCTTGGAAGAGGCCAAAAGTGGATTTTGTTGAAAAATACACAGTTTAATTGATTTTCCTCAATAAAGGTTCCCAGAACAGCAGACTTCAAGTTTGATGTTATATTCATGAATACGTGATGTTCTCATCACTTTTCTGGCTTAAAGCTGCTTTTTCAGTATTTACGGTCTCAAAAGACGTTTCGGCTGGGTCGAGGCCAAAAGTGGATTTATTTGAAAAATACTCAGTTTACTTGATTTTCCTAAAAATATCTTCCCAGAAAAGCAGACTTTGAAGTTTCATGTTAATTTCATGAATGCATGATGTTCTCATCACTTTTCTGCCTTAAAGCTGCATTTCCACGTTGTATGCTCTTAAAAGACGTTTCAGCTGGGAAGAGGCCAAAAGTGGATTTTGTTGAAAAATACACAGTTCACTTGATTTTCCTCAAAATTTCTTCCCAGAAAAGCAGACTTTGAAGTTTCATGTTAATTTCACGAATGCATGATGTTCTCATCACTTTTCTGCCTTAAAGCTGCATTTCCACGTTGTATGCTCTTAAAAGACGTTTCAGCTGGGAAGAGGCCAAAAGTGGAATTTATTGAAAATCTACACAGTTTACTTGATTTTCCTCAATACATTATCCCAGAACAGCAGTCTCTCAAGTTTCATGTTAATTTCATGAATACATGATGTTTTCAACACTTTTCCGCCTTAAAGCTGCATTTCCACGTTGTATACTCTTAAAAGACATTTCAGCTTGGAAGAGGCCAAAAGTGGATTTTGTTGAAAAATACACAGTTTACTTGATTTTCCTAAATAAAGGTTCCCAGAACAGCAGACTTCAAGTTTGATGTTATATTCATGAATACATGATGTTCTCATCACTTTTCTGCCTTAAAGCTGCATTTTCAGTATTTACGGTCTCAAAAGACGTTTCTGCTGGGTCGAGGCCAAAAGTGGATTTTTTTTAAAAATACTCAGTTTACTTGATTTTCCTCAAAATATCTTCCCAGAACAGCAGACTTTGAAGTTTCATGTTAATTTCATGAATGCATGATGTTCTCATCACTTTTCTACCTTAAAGCTGCATTTCCACGTTGTATGCTCTTAAAAGACGTTTCAGCTGGAAAGAGGCCAAAAGTGGATTTTGTTGAAAAATACACAGTTCAATTGATTTTCCTCAAAATTTCTTCCCAGAACAGAAGACTCTCAAGTTTCATGTTAATTTCATGAATACATGATGTTCTCATAATTTTTCTGCCTTAAAATTACATTTCTACGTTGTATGCTCTTGAAAGATGTTTCGGGCTGGGTAGAGGGCAAAAGTGGATTTTGTTGAAAAACTACACAGTTTATTTGATTTTCCTAAGTACTTTGTCCCAGAACAGCAAACTTTCAAGTTTCATGTTAATTTCTTGAAAAAATGATGTTCTCATGACTTTTCGGCCTTAAAGCTGCATTTTCAGTATTTCTGGTCTGAAAAGACGTCTCAGTCTGGGAAGAGGCCAAAAGTGGATTTTGTTGAAAACTCACAGTTTACTTGATTTTCCTCAATAAAGGTTCCCAGAACAGCAGACTTCAAGTTTGATGTTATATTCATGAATACATGATGTTCTCATCACTTTCCTGCCTTAAAGCTGCATTTCCACGTTGTATACTCTTAAAAGACATTTCAGCTTGGAAGAGGCCAAAAGTGGATTTTGTTGAAAAATACACAGTTTACTTGATTTTCCTCAATAAAGGTTCCCAGAACAGCAGACTTCAAGTTTGATGTTATATTCATGAATACATGATGTTGTCATGACTTTTCTGCCTTAAAGCTGCATTTTCAGTATTTACGGTCTCAAAAGACGTTTCGGCTGGGTCGAGGCCAAAAGTGGATTTTTTTGAAAAATACTCAGTTTACTTGATTTTCCTCAAAATATCTTCCCAGAACAGCAGACTTTGAAGTTTCATGTTAATTTCATGAATACATGATGTTCTCATCACTTTTCTACCTTAAAGCTGCATTTCCACGTTGTATGCTCTTAAAAGACGTTTCAGCTGGGAAGAGGCCAAAAGTGGAATTTATTGAAAATCTACACAGTTTACTTGATTTTCCTCAATACATTATCCCAGAACAGCAGTCTCTCAAGTTTCATGTTAATTTCATGAATACATGATGTTTTCAACACTTTTCTGCCTTAAAGCTGCATTTCCACGTTGTATACTCTTAAAAGACATTTCAGCTTGGAAGAGGCCAAAAGTGGATTTTGTTGAAAAATACACAGTTTACTTGATTTTCCTCAATAAAGGTTCCCAGAACAGCAGACTTCAAGTTTGATGTTATATTCATGAATACATGATGTTCTCATCACTTTTCTGCCTTAAAGCTGCATTTTCAGTATTTACGGTCTCAAAAGACGTTTCTGCTGGGTCGAGGCCAAAAGTGGATTTTTTTTAAAAATACTCAGTTTACTTGATTTTCCTCAAAATATCTTCCCAGAACAGCAGACTTTGAAGTTTCATGTTAATTTCATGAATGCATGATGTTCTCATCACTTTTCTACCTTAAAGCTGCATTTCCACGTTGTATGCTCTTAAAAGACGTTTCAGCTGGAAAGAGGCCAAAAGTGGATTTTGTTGAAAAATACACAGTTCAATTGATTTTCCTCAAAATTTCTTCCCAGAACAGAAGACTCTCAAGTTTCATGTTAATTTCATGAATACATGATGTTCTCATAATTTTTCTGCCTTAAAATTACATTTCTACGTTGTATGCTCTTGAAAGATGTTTCGGGCTGGGTAGAGGGCAAAAGTGGATTTTGTTGAAAAACTACACAGTTTATTTGATTTTCCTAAGTACTTTGTCCCAGAACAGCAAACTTTCAAGTTTCATGTTAATTTCTTGAAAAAATGATGTTCTCATGACTTTTCGGCCTTAAAGCTGCATTTTCAGTATTTCTGGTCTGAAAAGACGTCTCAGTCTGGGAAGAGGCCAAAAGTGGATTTTGTTGAAAACTCACAGTTTACTTGATTTTCCTCAATAAAGGTTCCCAGAACAGCAGACTTCAAGTTTGATGTTATATTCATGAATACATGATGTTCTCATCACTTTCCTGCCTTAAAGCTGCATTTCCACGTTATATACTCTTAAAAGACATTTCAGCTTGGAAGAGGCCAAAAGTGGATTTTGTTGAAAAATACACAGTTTACTTGATTTTCCTCAATAAAGGTTCCCAGAACAGCAGACTTCAAGTTTGATGTTATATTCATGAATACGTGATGTTCCCATCACTCCCTTGTTCCCTTCATACTTGCCAAAAGTGGATTTTGTTGCAAAATACACAGTTTACTTGATATTCCTCTATAAAGTCTCCCTTAACAGCCAACGTTCAAGGTCCAAGTTATGTACATGAATATATGATGTTTCCATCACTTTTCTGCCTTAAAAAAGAATTTTCAGTTTTTATGGTCTCAAAAGACGTTTCAGCTTGCAAACATGCCAAAAGTGGATTTTGTTGCAAAATACACAGTTTACTCTTTATTCCTCTGTAAAGTCTCCCAGAACAGCAAACTTTCAAGTTTCATGTCATGTACATGAATTTATGATGTTTCCATCACTTTTCTGCCTTAAAAATGAATTTTCAGTTTTTATGGTCTCAAAAGGCGTTTCAGCCTGCAAACAGGCCAAAAGTAGATTTTAATGCAAAATACACAGTTTACTTGATATTCCTCTATAAAGTCTCCCAGAAAAGCAAACTTTCAAGGTTCATGTTATATTCATGAATACATGATGTTTCCATCACTTTTCTGCCTTACAGCTGCATTTTCAGTTTTTATGCTCTCAAAAGACGTTACAGCCTTCGTACAAGCCAAAAGTGGATTTTGTTGCAAAATACACAGTTTACTCTTTATTCCTCTATAAAGTATTCCAGAACATCCAACTTTCAAGGTTCATGTTATGTACATGAAGATATTATGTTTCCATCACTTTATTGCCTTACAAATGAATTTTCAGTTTTTATGGTCTCAAAAGGCGTTTCAGCATGCGAACATGCCAAAAGTGGATTTTGTTGCAAAATACACAGTTTACTCTTTAATCCTCTATAAAGTCTCCCAGAACAGGAAACGTTCAAGTTGCATGTCATGTACATGAATATATGATGTTTCCATCACTTTTTTGACTTACAGCAGCATTTTCAGTTTTTATGCTCTCAAAAGACGTTTCGGCTGGATCAAGGCCAAAAGTGGATTTTAAAAAAAAAAAAAAAAAAGATTTCCTCAAAATTTCTTCCCAGAACAGCAGACTTTGAAGTTTCATGTTAATTTCATGAATACATCATGTTTTCTTCACTTTTCTGCCTTAAAGCTGCATTTTCAGTATTTACGGTCTCAAAAGACGTTTCGGCTGGGTCGAGGCCAAAAGTGGATTTTGTTGAAAAATACACAGTTTACTTGATTTTCCTCAATAAAGGTTCCCAGAACAGCAGACTTCAAGTTTGATGTTATATTCATGAATACATGATGTTCTCATCAGTTTTCTGCCTTAATGCTGCATCTTCAGTATTTATGGTCTGAAAAGACGTTTCAGCTGGTAAGAGGCCAAAAGTGGATTTTGTTGAAAAATACACAGTTTACTTGATTTTCCTCAATAAAGGTTCCCAGAACAGCAGACTTCAAGTTTGATGTTATATTCATGAATACATGATGTTCTCATCACTTTTCTGCCTTAAAGCTACATTTTCAGTATTTACGGTCTCAAAAGACGTTTCGGCTGGGTCGAGGCCAAAAGTGGATTTTTTTGAAAAATACTCAGTTTACTTGATTTTCCTCAAAATATCTTCCCAGAACAGCAGACTTTGAAGTTTCATGTTAATTTCATGAATGCATGATGTTCTCATCACTTTTCTACCTTAAAGCTGCATTTCCACGTTGTATGCTCTTAAAAGACGTTTCAGCTGGAAAGAGGCCAAAAGTGGATTTTGTTGAAAAATACACAGTTCACTTGATTTTCCTCCATACATTATTCCAGAACAGCAGACTCTCAAGTTTCATGTTAATTTCATGAATACATGATGTTTTCAACACTTTTCTGCCTTAAAGCTGCATTTCCACGTTGTATACTCTTAAAAGACATTTCAGCTTGGAAGAGGCCAAAAGTGGATTGTGTTGAAAAATACACAGTTTACTTGATTTTCCTCAATAAAGGTTCCCAGAACAGCAGACTTCAAGTTTGATGTTATATTCATGAATACATGATGTTCTCATCAGTTTTCTGCCTTAATGCTGCATCTTCAGTATTTATGGTCTGAAAAGACGTTTCAGCTGGTAAGAGGCCAAAAGTGGATTTTGTTGAAAAATACACAGTTTACTTGATTTTCCTCAAAATGTCTTCCAGCAGACTTTGAAGTTTAATGTTAATTTCATGAATACATGATGTTTTCATCACTTTTCTACCTTAAAGCTGCATTTCCACGTTGTATGCTCTTAAAAGACGTTTCAGCTATGAAGTGGCCAAAAGTGGAATTTATTGAAAAACTACACACTTTACTTGATTTTCCTCAATACATTATCCCAGAACAACAGTCTCTCAAGTTTCATGTTAATTTCATGAATACATGATGTTTTCAACACTTTTCTGCCTTAAAGCTGCATTTCCACTTTGTATACTGTTAAAAGACATATCAGCTAGGAAGAGGCCAAAAGTGGATTTTGTTGAAAAATACACAGTTTACTTGATTTTCCTCAAGAAATTGTCCCAGAACAGCAGACTCTCAAGTTTAATGTTAATTTCATGAACACATGATGTTCTCATCACTTTTCTGCATTAAATCTGAATTTCCACATTGTATGCTATTAAAACACGTGTCAGCTGTCAAGAGGGCAAAAGTGGAATTTGTTGAAAGCAGACTATCAAGTTTCATGTTAATTTCATGAACACATAATTTTCTCATCATTTTTCTACCTTAAAGCTACATTTCCACATTGTATGCTCTTGAAAGAAGTTTCGGCTGGGTCGAGGACAAAAGTGGATTTTGTTGAAAAATACTCAGGTTACTTGATTTTCCTCAAAATGTTTTCCCAGAACAGCAGACTTTAAAGTTTCATGTTAATTTCATGAACACATGATGTTCTCATCACTTTTCTGCCTTAAAGCTGCATTTCCACGTTGTATACTCTTAAAAGACATTTCAGCTTGGAAGAGGCCAAAAGTGGATTTTGTTGAAAAATACACAGTTTACTTGATTTTCCTCAATAAAGGTTCCCAGAACAGCAGACTTCAAGTTTGATGTTATATTCATGAATACATGATGTTCTCATCACTTTTCTGTCTTAATGCTGCATCTTCAGTATTCATAGTCTGAAAAGACGTTTCGGCTGGGAAGAGGCCAAAAGTGGAATTTGTTGAAAAATACACAGTTCACTTGATTTTACTCAATACATTGTCTCAGAACAGCATACTCTCAAATTTCATGTTAATTTCATGAATACATGATGTTCTCATCATTTTTCTGCCTTAAAATTACATTTCTACGTTGTACGCTCTTGAAAGATGTTTCGGGCTGGGTAGAGGGCAAAAGTTGATTTTGTTGAAAAACTACACAGTTTACTTGATTTTCCTAAGTACTTTGTCCCAGAACAGCAAACTTTCAAGTTTCATGTTAATTTCTTGAAAACATGATGTTCTCATGTTTTTTCGGCCTTACAGCTGCATTTTCAGTTTTTATGCTCTCAAAAGACGTTTCAGCCTTCGTACAAGCCAAAAGTGGATTTTGTTGCAAAATACACAGTTTACTTGATATTCCTCTATAAAGTCTCCCAGGACAGCAAACTTTCAAGTTTCATATTATGTACATGAATATATGATGTTTCCATCACTTTATTGCCTTACAAATGAATTTTCAGTTTTTATGGTCTCAAAAGGCGTTTCAGCCTTCAAACATGCCAAAAGTGGATTTTGTTGCAAAATACACAGTTTACTCTTTATTCCTCTATAAAGTCTCCCAGAACAGCCGACATTCAAGGTTCATGTTATGTACATGAAGATATGATGTTTCCATCACTTTATTGCCTTACAAATGAATTTTCAGTTTTTATGGTCTCAAAAGGCGTTTCAGCCTGCAAACATGCCAAAAGTGGATTTTGTTGCAAAATACATAGTTTACTTGATATTCCTCTATAAAGTCCCCAAGAACAGCAGACTTTCAAGGTTCATGTTATATTCATGAATACATGATGTTTCCATCACTTTTCTGCCTTACAGCTGCATTTTCAGTTTTTATGCTCTCAAAAGGCGTTTCAGCCTTCGTACATACGAAAAGTGGATTTTGTTGCAAAATACACAGTTTACTTGATATTCCTCTATAAAGTCTCCCAGAACAGCCAACTTTCAAGTTTCATGTCATGTACATGAATATATGATGTTTCCATCACTTTACTGCCTTACAAATGAATTTTCAGTTTTTATGGTCTCAAAAGGCGTTTCAGCCTGCAAACATGCCAAAAGTAGATTTTGTTGCAAAATACACAGTTTACTTGTTATTCCTCTATAAAGTCTCCCAGAAAAGCAAATGTTCAAGTTTCATGTCATGTACATGAATATATGATGTTTCCATCACTTTTTTGACTTACAGCAGCATTTTCAGTTTTTATGCTCTCAAAAGGCGTTTCAGCCTGCAAACATGCCAAAAGTGGATTTTGTTGCAAAATACATAGTTTACTCTTTATTCCTCTATAAAGTCTCCCAGAACAGCAAACTTTCAAGTTTCATGTCATGTACATGAATATATGATGTTTCCATCACTTTTCTGCCTTCAAAATGAATTTTCAGTTTTAATGGTCTCAAAAGACGTTTCAGCCTGCAAAAATGCCAAAAGTGGATTTTGTTGCAAAATACATAGTTTACTCTTTATTCCTCTATAAAGTCTCCCAGAACAGCAAACTTTCAAGTTTCATGTCATGTACATGAATATATGATGTTTCCATCACTTTTCTGCCTTCAAAATGAATTTTCAGTTTTAATGGTCTCAAAAGACGTTTCAGCCTGCAAAAATGCCAAAAGTGGATTTTGTTGCAAAATACATAGTTTACTCTTTATTCCTCTATAAAGTCTCCCAGAACAGCAAACTTTCAAGTTTCATGTCATGTACATGAATATATGATGTTTCCATCACTTTTCTGCCTTAAAAATGAATTTTCAGTTTTAATGGTCTCAAAAGACGTTTCAGCCTGCAAAAATGCCAAAAGTGTATTTTGTTGCAAAATACACAGTTTACTCTTTAATCCTCTATAAAGTCTCCCAGAAAAGCAAACGTTCAAGTTTCATGTCATGTACATGAATATATGATGTTTCCATCACTTTTTTGACTTACAGCAGCATTTTCAGTTTTTATGCTCTCAAAAGGCATTTCAGCCTTCGTACATGCCAAAAGTGGATTTTGTTGCAAAATACACAGTTTACTTGATATTCCTCTATAAAGTCTCCCAGAACAGCCGACTTTCAAGGTTCATGTTATGTACATGAAGATATGTTTCCATCACTTTATTGCCTTAAAAATTAATTTTCAGTTTTTATGGTCTCAAAAGGCGTTTCAGCCTGCAAACATGCCAAAAGTGGATTTTGTTGCAAAATACACAGTTTACTCTTTATTCCTCTATAAAGTCTCCCAGAACAGCAGACTTTCAAGGTTCATGTTATATTCATGAATACATGATGTTCTCATCAGTTTTCTGCCCTAATGCTGCATCTTCAGTATTTATGGTCTGACAAAAGACTTTTCAGCTGGGAAGAGGCCAAAAGTGGATTTTGTTGAAAAATACACAGTTTACTTGATTTTCCTCAATAAAGGTTCCCAGAACAGCAGACTTCAAGTTTGATGTTATATTCATGAATACATGATGTTCTCATCACTTTTCTACCTTAAAGCTGCATTTCCACATTGTATACTCTTGAAAGATGTTTCGGGCTGGGTAGAGGGCAAAAGTGGATTTTGTTGAAAAACTACACAGTTCACTTGATTTTCCTAAGTACTTTGTCCCAGAACAGCAAACTTTCAAGTTTCATGTTAATTTCTTGAAAACATGATGTTCTCATGACTTTTCGGCCTTAAAGCTGCATTTTCAGGATTTATGGTCTGAAAAGACGTTTCCGTCTGGGAAGAGGCCAAAAGTGGATTTTATTGAAAACTCACAGTTTACTTGATTTTCCTCCATACATTATTCCAGAACAGCAGACTCTCAAGTGTCATGTTAATTTCATGAATACATGATGTTTTCAACACTTTTCTGCCTTAAAGCTGCATTTCCACGTTGTATACTCTTAAAAGACATTTCAGCTTGGAAGAGGCCAAAAGTGGATTTTGTTGAAAAATACACAGTTTACTTGATTTTCCTCAATAAAGGTTCCCAGAACAGCAGACTTCAAGTTTGATGTTATATTCATGAATACATGATGTTCTCATCAGTTTTCTGCCTTAAAGCTGCATTTTCAGTATTTACGGTCTCAAAAGACGTTTCGGCTGGGTCGAGGCCAAAAGTGGATTTTGTTAAAAAATACACAGTTTACTTGATTTTCCTCCATACATTATTCCAAAACAGCAGACTCTCAAGTTTCATGTTAATTTCATGATGTTTTCAACACTTTTCTGCCTTAAAGCTGCATTTCCACGTTGTATACTCTTAAAAGACATTTCAGCTGGTAAGAGGCCAAAAGTGGATTTTGTTGAAAAATACACAGTTCACTTGATTTTCCTCAAAATTTCTTCCCAGAACAGCAGACTTTGAAGTTTCATGTTAATTTCATGAATACATGATTTTTTTCAGCACTTTTCTGCCTTAAAGCTGCATTTTCAGTTTTTATTGTCGCAAAAGGCGTTTCAGACTTCAAACAGGTCAAAAGTGGATTTTGTTGCAAAATACACAGTTTACTTGATATTCCTCTATAAAGTCTCCCGGAACAGCCGACTTCCAAGGTTCATGTTATGTACATGAATATATGATGTTTCCATCACTTTTCTGCCTTAAAAAAGAATTTTCAGTTTTTATGGTCTCAAAAGGTTTTTCAGCCTGCAAAAATGCCAAAAGTGGATTTTGTTGCAAAATACACAGTTTACTTGATATTCCTCTCTAAAGTCTCCCAGAACAGGAAACTTTCCAGGTTAATTTTATATTTATGAATATGTGATGTTTCCATCACTTTTTTGCCTTACAGCTGCATTTACAGTTTTTATGCTCTCAAAACTCGTTTCAGCCTTCGTACATGCCAAAAGTGGTTGTTGTTGTTGCAAAATACACAGTTTACTTGATATTCCTCTATAAAGTCTCCCAGAAAAGCCGACTTTCAAGATTCATGTTATGTACATGAAGATATGATGTTTCCATCACTTTTCTGCCTTAAAAATGAATTTTCAGTTTTTATGTTCTCAAAAGGCTTTTCAGCCTGCAAAAATGCCAAAAGTGGATTTTGTTGCAAAATACACAGTTTACTTGATATTCCTCTATAAAGTATGCCAGAACATCAAACTGTACATGTTCATTTTACATTCATGAATATGTGATGTTTCCATCACTTTTCTGCCTTAAAAAAGAATTTTCAGTTGTTATGTTCTCAAAAGGCTTTTCAGCTTGCAAAAATGCCAAAAGTGGATGTTGTTGCAAAATACACAGTTTACTTGATATTCCTCTATAAAGTCTCCCAGAACAGCAAACTGTCCAGGTTCATTTTATAATCATGAATATGTGATGTTTCCATCACTTTTTTGCCTTACAGCTGCATTTTCAGTTTTTATGCTCTCAAAAGGCGTTTCAGCCTTCGTACATGCCAAAAGTGGATGTTGTTGCAAAATACACAGTTTACTTGATATTCCTCTATAAAGTCTCCCAGAAAAGCCGACTTTCAAGATTCATGTTATGTACACGAAGATATGATTTTTCCATCACTTTTCTGCCTTAAAAATTAATTTTCAGTTTTTATGGTCTCAAAAGGCCAAAAATGGCAAAAGTGGATTTTGTTGAAAAACACACAGTTTACTTGATTTTCCTCAATAAAGTGTCCCAGAACAGCAAACTTTCAAGTTTCATGTTATTTCCATGAATACCTGATGTTTTCATTGCTTTTCTGCCTTAAAGCTGCATTTCCACATTGTATGCTCTTAAAAGACGTTTCAGACTGGTAACAGGCCAAACGTGGATTTTGTTAAAAAATACAGTTTACTTGATTTTCCTCAATACATTGTCCCAAAACAGCAGACTCTCAAGTTTCATGTTAATTTCATGAATACATGATGTTCCCATCATTTTTCTGCCTTAAAGCTGCATTTCCACGTTTGTATGCTATTAAAAGACGTTTCGGGCTGGGAAGATGCCGAAAGTGGATTTTGTTGAAAAATACACAGTTTACTTGATGTTCCTCAATAAAGGGTCCCAGAACAGCAGACTTTCAAGTTTCACGTTAATTTCATGAATACATGATGTTTTCATTAGTTTTCTGACTTAAAGCTGCATTTACACGTTGTATGCTCTTAAAAGACGTTTCGACTGGGAAGAGGCTAAAAGTGGATTTTGTTGAAAAATACACAGTTTACTTGATTTTCCTCAATACACTGTCCCAGAATAGCAGTTTCATGTTAATTTCATGAATACATGATCCCAGACCGACGAAGTGGAGGAGGGAGGAGGACCCTATTGAAATTCGTAGGACTCAATTGGGCGCGATTTGGGGGTACTTGCCATACTCAAAAACTCAGCCCCTCAGCCAGTTTTTCTGATTGACTTGACATTTGACACACATGTCCATCTCCACCTGTTCTACAAAAAAGCCCCCCCGACCTGTAAGCTCCGCCTTCTTAAATTTTCTGCCATTTTTAATTATGTGAAAAACCTCTTTTTGCGAACTCCTTCATACACGCTGGGTCCGATTCATACCAAATGTGCTGTGGATCATTATTGGACTGATATCATCAGGATTTATTAAAAGATTGTTGATAGCTTATTGCTTTCATAATGATAATGACCAATGAACTTCTTAGGGGCGTGGCTTGTACATCAATACTTATAACTTCAAAACCATTGGGCCTATTGTCACAGGATTTACAGCATATGTGCACATTGCATCCTGTAACATGCCCTGAAATGTGTATGCCATTGAGGCTCTAGGGGGCACTACAGTAATTCGGTTAATTTGGGCTTTTTTGTAATTTTTCGCCTTTTTCAGCCTTTGTACTCTTTTGAACTCCTCCTACAGAATTAATGCGATCAACTTCAAATTTGGGCAGGATGCTCTTTAGACCTTTGTGATGAGAAATTATTAAAATCGTGAGTTTTTGTCAAACGGTCTTGACTTGCCGTGGCTTCCATTTCATACCCACTTTTTGCGGTTCGCTATGATTGAGAAAGTTGTTGTAACTCCAAGGTACATCATCCGATCCACCCAGAATGTCTCATGCATGATGCCGGTCCAGGCCTGAGTACATTTCCATGAAGAAATGTTCAATATTTCATAGCGCCACCTACTGGCAAAAGGAAATGACACGTTTTATACTGTGATTTATTTCTCAGAGCCAGTTGACCAGATTGACCTCAAATTTGGTCTGGAAAGCCCTAACACATTGTTGATGCATCATCAGTGACATGATCAGTAATATTGTGAGTTTTTGTGAAACTCCGTTGCCATGGCGACGCATCATTGCCAGGTAAAATGGAGCTGATTGTTAAGTGGCTTAGGATGATCAAAAACTCATGCAAGTTTACACATGTGTCATATGTGATGGAAATAAATAATTAATGTGGGTTTTTGCCTTGCTTGTTCAAAATCCCCTGAATAGCGCCCCCTGCAAGTTTTCAAAAGAGCAGCTCAAGCGCTGCGTTTGCCCTACATATATAAAATCTGGTAGGGACATGTATCACATGGAGACTTAAAAGAAAGTCTCTTGGCACCATGCTTTAAACTGTACCGGAAGTCAGCCATTTGTCAAGTCAGCCACTTTATCATCGCATATCACATGTTGACAATAAACAATTATCCTTTCTTTATCTGACTGGTCTCTCCTGATTGAAATGACATTTAAATGACGTGGTCTACACTTCACATAGAGAAACATGATGTATGGTGTTGAACGTGTCGTCTAGCGGCGCACAGTGGATAAAGGAAGTGGTGAAGTATTTGCAAAGTGTAACGTCCTGTCTCACGCACTCCGCGCGGGAAAAAAAACTCTGACTGGCGGTTGAACGTTCTCGACCGTGTGAGCCGGCGTCCCGCCAACGCCCCCGATGCGCGCAGAGAAGCGAGGACCCGTTCATCGCTGCTCGCAGCTTTAATTATTATTATTATTATTATAAAAGCTTGTGTAAACAACTAAACTAACAACACAGTTCCATTTCTCTATGTACTGTACTCCACTGGATGACAATAAAGTATCTCTTGTCTCATGTTAGTATTGCTACAAGTTGTTTACAAAATGTGTAAAAGTATAAATTATGTGACATGAATTGACTATTGACTGTTGCTCCTTACCCATCGGTGTAGTTTGTGCTGTCTGAATAAAGACACTGAGCCTCTCTCAAAGCAAATCATGTGTGGCACTTTAACATTGTGTACTAAACATTTTCATTGGTGGGTTTAATGTTTTGACCTTAATCTAAAAATCTAATTTATACATTAAATAATGTGTTACTGATGATAAGAAGATTCTGATTACGTATTTTGCTTTTATTTGCATGGTCTGCTGATGTCAGCAAATCCACCATTTGGTCAGGAAAGAAAGTGTGCATGCTTGTGTGAGTATGTCCAAGTACAGCAATGTAGAGAACATCACTGAGACACAGGAAACAGGAGACTGACACAACATTTCTGGAACAAAGAGAAAAAAGTGGGATAAGTGGGGCAGGCTGAGGTTTAGAAGCTATGAGCTGGAGGAGGGACAAGTAGCAGAAAAATGGGAAGGGGAGGAACACAGAGAGGACGGGCAACAACACACATCTGGAAAGAATTGAAGAGAGAGAGAGAGAGAGAGAGAGAGAGAGAGAGAGAGAGAGAGAGAGAGAGAGAGAGAGAGACGCAGTTCTGTTAAGAAAAGGAAACAAAAAGTAGAGTAAAACCTTCCAGGTTGAAAATCACATAAATTCAATATAAAGTTCTGAATCGTGGAAGAGGACAAGTTGATTTGGGGAAAGCGGGTGAACAATGTCTACCAGTGAAGAACAATAGAGAGGAAGAGAAGAGAAAAAAAGGAAACTGGTTGAAAAGCCTGGCTGCTTCAGGGATCAATGCGAAGGGGATTTGAAAAGGAAGACGAGGTAAAGATCAGAACCAGGGGTGAAGGAGACGGGAGACACAAAGAGGAGTGGGACAAAGAAACTCACCTTCAGGTAAAGTCTACTGCATATGAATTACAGTTGTACACACACAGATACTAAATCTGGACACAAGAAACTCAAGAACAAGAAATATTTTGTCCTAGTAATCACTAAGTTTAGTTTGCATGAGTTAAAATGGAACTGTTTTCACTGTGCAAAACATCTGTGGATCTCATTAGACACACTGGGCTGCTGACCATAATAATGATACTATTCACTATAGTTATCATAATAATCACAATATTGCAGCTCCTTCAAACCTCCTGTTTATTAGAAGATTTTGAATCTTATTTTTTATGCTTTTTCATTTTTAACGACATATGAGCACATCTCTGTTACGGACTTGCATTTATATAGCGCCTCTCTAGTCTTCAGACCACTCACAGCGCTGTGAAAATGATATTCATACTCATACAAGGTGCCACCTGGTTTTACAGTTTTACTGATCTGTCTAATAGATACACTAATCGATTAGTCGAGGACAGCCCTACTGTTTACATGTACCTGATGAGGACCTCTAGACTTGTTGTGCCTAATATCCAAACGTAAGCTATAGCAATGGCTGATGAAATACTGTGATGTGTGAGAGTGACTGGTGTTCGATCAATCACTGGAGGTCGAAGGTTTTATGAGTGGGAGGCGCGCATCCCTGGAGGGCTCCAAACTATTCAGGGGAGAGACCGAATGGGAATGAAAAATTATGACATCAGTTTTTACATGAGTGATAAGATCACATAGCATAACCTAAATGTGTGTGTTTTATATATAGCTCAGAGATACAGTAGTTACTAGAAACTAATAAATCAGTAAATCAGGACAGACCTTTTTTTATGTAGTGGGAAGTTATGTCAAACGGCAATATATAGGCTATCTTGGCACAATTGTTGAGTGTCTATGGCAACCTTACATTCCTACCCTGCCTCTGATTGGCTAGTCCTCATTCCCTTATTCTCAGTGTCAGACTTTGAAAACCCATGCTGTGGGTCTTATCGTGTCCTCTGACTATTCACATAAGATTAGCTTCTAGAAACATGCACTGACATGAAACCGACAAAAGAAACAATGCTTTCCTCCTTGATTTATATAATCAATACAACATCCAACATAATTCGGTGCCATACTTAACCACAGCAGCTACTCATTCCTTTGCTTTGTAGCAGGGTTTGTAGAAGATATGTGAGTCACAGGTTTGCTGTGGCCTTGGGAAATGCCTTCAGCAGTATAATTAGGTCTACTGAGGAGAGGAGGGAGCTTCCTTCCTGTCAGCAGTTTGACTTCCTGTGTGGGGTCAGTATTCAGTGTAAGGACCACTTAGTCAGAGACCAATCACTCTTCCACTGTGAACATGCTCACATACACACAAACTTTGAAACATTGAAAACATCAGAAAACATCAACCTCATATGTACTCACACACTGAAAGAGTTATTCGCTGTAATTATTCCTCCTATCCATAGTGACCACTTCTTAGGATGATTCCATACTACATTAATAATGTCCACCGTCTTCGTCCTGTGCAGCTGAAACTGAAGCAGCAGCACAGCATGTTGTATCACAGTAACAAAGTACAAGTATAACATGTGACTATATACCAGAACATATCACTGTGCCACTGCACGCACACACACACACACACACACACACACACACACACACACACACACACACACACACACACACACATACACAACTCTTGTCAGAATATAGCATTAATGTACACTTCCTGTCTCCACAACACAACAGAATCTTGTGTGAATGTTCAAAAATACACTTACAGTATAAAGAACCAACAATATTAAAATAAATACATGGTCATTACAACCAGCATTGACAAAATAAAAAATTCTGTAGAAAGTTTTAAAATAATTGCAAATAGTTGGTTCGAACTAGCCAACCCTGGTTTAGGATAATGGCCTCCCTGGACACGCCCCCATTGTATCTGTTCAAACTTTAAAGCTGTAAAGAGACACAACTGTGATTTTGTGCTGTAAAATGAAATTGGATTGACTTCTTTACTGTACACATTACAAAGAGATCCTTGGTGATTTGCTCCCTCTCACCTGTGAAACCCCGGACACACTACAACAAAAGCCATAAAAGAGATTGTACATTCATTCCTCCGTTATTTAACCATAGTAACCCACGTGACGGCACAAAAACACAATAGCCAGTCTAAGTTAGCGGTGACATGCAGCATTGTTTAAATGTAGTTCTCTTGTGCCTCCCTCTTTCTGTTGCAGGATGTCAGTGTCTCGGAGGTGTTTGTGCTGTGTCAAATATTTGATGTTTATCTTTAACCTCATCTTCTGGGTTAGTATTGCTCAGTTCCAAGTTGCTGTCATATCATTTTATTAATTTTTGCACTTTCCATAAAGAGTTTACTTTATTGCATTCTTCTGAAATGATTTAACACTGAGTTCCACAGACGTGCCAAGTTAATCCCTTTTTGTCACACACTTACACAATTTCCAGACAAAGCATTGAGAGTAATGATGCATGTTGACACCGGCTTGACATTACGTTTCCTGAAAAGCTAGGAGGATGCGGCTTGTTTGGTATTGGAGTCTGGCTGTCCTTCACCCAGGCGGAGTTTTCCTCTCTTCCCCTGTCCTTTCCATCCCTCTCAGCTGCCAACCTGCTGCTGGTCGCCGGTGGCATCACCATGGTGACTGGCTTCCTGGGTTGTCTCGGAGCCCTGAAAGAGCAGCGCTGCCTGTTGTTCATGGTGAGAGGTCCACATGGTGGAGAAGTTGCAGATATTTTTTGGCTATGATGTCAGTCTCCAAATACTCTTCTCTGTTCTGCAGTTCTTTGTGATCCTTCTGCTACTGGTTCTGACAGAGGCCACTCTAATATTGGTTATACACATCTTCCATGACAAGGTGAGCTCACCATCTACACAAGTACGCAATGTACACAGAGAACAACATTAGAACGAGAATAAAATAAGCAATAGAAAATAAACATCTTATAACGTCACTAATGTACGCTGAATAACTAAGGCTAAAGTTAATCTCAAAATAGGAGGTGAAAATGAAGATGAGTTGTAAAAAAACTGGTATTGTTGTTATAAATATGGTGCAACAGAAAAGGACATGGGTAAGTTAAGATCAACATTTTCTGACTGAGATGAAATTTTGCCTGAGTCAGCTGTATTCCTCTTTGCTCAGTCTTTCTCAGATTAGGTACCAATGTGATGGAATAGATCAGATATCCCAATTCAATGCAGCGGTTGTAATTGTTAAAAATTCACTAAGAAAGACCATGAGCCATGAGTAAGGAACAAAAGTAGTTTGATTTGGAATGGCTGGAGGATGCGGAAATGATTGGTCAAAGGTTGAGTTCTGTGGGATGATAGGGGGTGGAGGGGAGGGGTCGGAGGTGTCGGAGGGGTCAATTGCACGGAGATGAACGAGGCCGTCGTGATGTGGGTGGAGCGTCTGGGATCCTGCGGGGTTCGAGACTCAGGGTGAGTCCACTTCTTATATACAGTTTATGAGTTGGACACATATATCTAGTATAAGTCTGCACTGGTGATTGAGTTGATGAGACACAGGTGATTGAAACATATTAAAGGTTTGATGTATGAAAATAAAATGTCTCTTTTGCTGATGATATACTTTAACGCCATACGATATACGTATTAACGCCTTAATATATTGCATTAGTAATATCCAGTCCTTTTACTCAGCCGTCCAGCTCCTGAAGTGATTTCATCAGGAAACGTTTACTGGAAGAAAACAGCCAAAGTGAAACCAGAGAGCTCATGATGATCAATCATTATATAATAAGTTCACAACATACAACCAACAATAACGATAAAATAAAAATACAGACAATAATAAAATCAGGGGGCCCATAGTGACGGGGACTTGGACGTGGTGTGGAAGGTTACATTTGATGTTAACAATTTTGTTGTTGAGTACAATGCGGGGCGTACATTTGATGAAATAGAAGCATTAAGTGTTTTGTGAGATGTGTTTCTTTGTGCATTACCCCTTAAGAATCATGAATGTTTTTCACTATTACATCTGGTTACTATGAACAGCCTCTGGGTTTGGGTAGACTGTTTATAAAAATATGATCTCTTTGGAATCACTTATGTTCATAAAAAATTGTCACAAGCTTAAAATAATGTAGTAATGCAATATAATCGTCAGAACTGCAGTTTAAAGTTGTATCTGGTGAGGATGGATGCAGCAAGCATCTATCAAGCTTTACACTGTCGCCTCACAGCTACAGGGTTCTGGGTTTGAACCCACTGGGTGAGTTTGCATGTTCTCCCCACGTGTCAGCATGGGTTTTCCTCTAACAGTCAAATGACATGTAGCTTAAGTTAATTACTGACTCTAAATTACCCATAAATGTGAATGTGAGCATGGATGGTTTTCTGTTTCTATGTGTCAGTCCTGTGATTGACCTACGACCTCTCTACAACAAACCCTGCTTCTCGCTCAATGTCAATGCAATCTCTAGGAAGCCGGTTCGATCCCCAGCTCCACTAGTCCATGTCAATGTGTCCTTGGGCAAGACACTTAACCCCAAATGTCTCCCGTAGGCAGGTGTGTGAATGGTTTCTACTCCTGATGGGCAGGTGGCACCTTAGCCTCTCTCATCAGTGTGTGAATGATGTCATGTAGTGTTAACGCGCTTTGAGTGGTCGGCAGACTAGAAAAGCACTATACAAGTACAGGTCCATTTACCATTTAAATACACATCACCTTGGGAAATTGTATATGGTTGCTTTTCAGTATTTTCTAACATTTTATAGAGTAAATAATCAATTGCCCTTTTATGACACATTACTGTACAGTATGTCCACACTACCAGTGGCTCAGTTGTAAGAAAAGTTAGAGCTCTTAGCACGAGTAGAAGTCACAGTGGAGGTCCTTCTCCTGCTGTGCCTTGATAAGTCACCCTTATCCAAAGGTTCCTGAAACAGGCCCTCTCTTTCCAGTTGTTGAGATTAATGCATTATTTCCTCAGGTGGGATATGAGTTCATCCATGTAATGATTTTTTTTCCCCCCTTGGATGTGATTCTCCTCCCTAAATTGACCATAGAGGGCCTGTTATAAGGGACTGGAGTATGGCTTGTATTGATTATATGGCCTGTCCATCAAAGCTGGTATCATGATAGTTGTGGAAATACTTGGTAGGTTGGCTTCCTCCAGGATGCTGATGTTTGTCCGCCTGTCTTCCCAGTTGGTCCAGAGGATCTTCTAGGCATTGCTGCTGATATTGTTCCAGGGCTGTGATGTGTCTGCTGTAGGTAGTCCAGCATTCACACCATAGATGAGTGAGGACAGAACTACTGCTTGATAGAGAAGCAGCAGTAGACTGGTGACCTGTTTACACTGCCTCACGTGGGTCAAGATCATGGATCGAATATCTGTTTCTTTCTTCCTTTTTTTGTAAGCTGGATTCCAAAGCACAAGGTGAATTAAAGGAAGGTATGAAGATTTATGAATCAGAACCGGGACTGAAAAAATCCTGGGACAACGTCCAGAAAATGGTGAGACTCTTTACAAACAATGCATAACTTATGTTGCATGAGTGTACAGTGTGACTCTGTAAAACAGAACAAGTGATGGAGGTAGTCACAGTCACTCCACCCTTAAGGGATCAGTATGCTTCAAAGAAAATGCTACCTTCAGCTCTTGTTTACTGTACGGTTGCTTCACACTCATGAGCTATAAATATAATATACTGTATTTAAACAATGTGCCAGGTATCCCTTGGTCACATTTTAACTTCTACAGGCCGCATAGATCATTCTGATGGCCTTTTCCCTGCAACATTTTTGTTTTCCTTCATCACAACTCTAACCATTAGGTTAGAGTTGTAGAACCTACCCACTGGATTGTTTGGCCACTCAGTGGTTGTGATACTATTGGGATTGTGTACCCTCCATCCCTGAGCCCGCTTTTCAAACAGCACCAGTCCGTAGTGTATGAGTTATGTAGTTGAGTGGTCTTACTCTAATCTTTCTGTCTTGCTGTCTCTTCTCCCAGTTCAAATGCTGTGGAGTAACTAACAAAACAGACTGGTATGATGTGCTGAATGGAACACTGCCCTCATCCTGCTGCTCCGTTGGGACAAACCACTGTGTTGACGGATGGAGTGAGGTTGGTCTGCAGCTATAAAACAAGTTATTATTTTATCTGATTGTTCCAGATGCATGAGTGTGTCTGAAGGCCCTGATGAATTCAAATCAAAGGAGTCAGACAAATGAAGCCACACATAGCTGTTACAGTAAATAAATCTAGTATTTGATATTATGATATACATTTATTTTAACAGTTATCAGCAACTTACCTTGCCTGCCCTGTACCATTAGCGTCTGAGGTATCGAGTCATATGAACATCAGCAGGTTGGTTCGGCTCCTAATAAACAGATCTGGAAGTTACCAGATATCAGGATCTTATTTGTATCTAAATGTGAACACCTGAAGCACAATATGAGCTTGTTTTGCAGCAGTGCAGATTGATTATTGCATATAAGTTACTCACAAGACTGCTGAATATCTTTACTAAGTTAAACAAGGTGGGTTTTCATACAGCACTGACATGTATTAAGACCAAAAGCTGCCTGAAAAGGTTAGTGGGTGGCAGAGGTACAGGGGCTGTCCTCTAATCTGAAGATTGGTGGTTTTAAAGTGCTTTGAGTGGATGGAAGACTTGAGAGTTGTTATATAAATGTAAGTCCATTTGAAAAATCTACTCAACAGCATGCAGGAAAATGGCAAGCAGGTAGTGAAAACCATGTGATTTATATATTCAGATATCCAGATACACCGTAATGGCCCTTTCAGTCAGAGTACCACGATGGGACTAAAAAGGACAATGTTGGGAAATGGTGTAGAAAAGACTGTACTATACTGTACACACAAAACTGTTACAAAATGTAGAATAGAATGGACACATTCTCACATTCTTCATGTGTGACAGAATCACCCATCCATTCAGATTTTGTTTGAGAGAATTAGGCAGTTTAAAATATATCTTGTATGAGATTTAAAATCGTAATGGGATTATCCTGGCTGAATAAAGGTAGAGTAAAGAAAATAGGTTGAATTTCGCAGGAACTGTTTAAGTTAACTGGCAGCAATGTGTTTTTTTATTGCTTTACATTCATACATTTTTTATTTTGGGTCTTTTTTCATAGATTTGGCCGTTGTTTGGTTATGATAGCTTTGCTCTCGTCAACAAATTGGTGAAATCTTGGAGCACAATAACATCTCTACAATGAAGTCCAATAGGACAAGAAACACAAGCAGTCAGACGAAGAGAAAGGGTGGGAACAAGCCAACACTTTATCCAGATTATCTAAAGCACTTTATTTGAAGGTCAAGCTGAAAGTGAAGACATGAAATGTTGCTAATACTCCCTCACTGAACATGAAAAAGTGTGTGCACTAAACTACAATGGTACAGTAGATGACAATGTTTACAACAGAGAGCTTGAGGAATGATTTTACTCTTCATTGTTTATTTGGCTGACGTGAGTGTTCCTTGTTGCTGTGAGTACAAAGCCTGTATTGCTGACAGGAATGATAGCCAGAACAAATATGATGAACGTTAACTCTAATTGCAATCATCTTATATATAATTTCTTAGACTTTCTAAGTCTTTTTATTTGTCCGTCTGCAAGCATTATCTTGCAAATTGTTCTGCATAATCATTCTTCCCTTCTACCTGTCGTCACACTGTCTCTGTCCGTCCCCTGCAGCCATGTTATCAGAAGGCCAGGCAGTGGCTGCTGGATAACATCCCCTCAGTCCTGGTTTTTGGAGTGTGTATTGGTGTTGTACAGGTATTTATCTCCAATATTCATTTCTCATTTATATTATGCTCTGAGAGCTGATTGTTGGCATGATGTTAGCAAGATTTACACACTTAATCCCTTAAAAGTTGACATTGTAGATCTGTCTGTCTGTCTGTCTGTCTATCTATCATCCATCAATCCATATATCTATCTTTACATCCATCCATCATCCATCTATCTTTCCATCCATCTTTTCACCCATTTATCTATCTATCTATGTATCTATCTATCTATCTATCTATCTATCTATCTATCAATCAATCAAACAGGATCAAATTGAAATTACTTAAATTGATTTGACCTCTTCTCTCTTGTCAGATCCTTGCCCTGGTGTTCTCCTTGCTGATGTACTGTCAAATTCTATGTGCTGAGAAGGATTTGGACTGACTGTAGACCAGCTGTTCACTGGTCCCTGAAAGGAAGGCTCATCACAAACTCCTCTGGGATCTCAAGACACCCGTAAAACTTTATCCTAACCGTCAAAACCCCCAATCCAGACTGTGTTGCTGCGCTGCTTACTGTGGTTTCAGACCTAACACGGGTGCTTTTCAAATGCTCTGAGGCATTGGTTTAAAATTAAGATTAGCCAGTAGTAACAGACTGAGGAGGTTTGGTTGTACCAGCCATGAAATATAGTATAGGGACGATCATAGTTTAAGGTTTCATAATGTCAGATCAGTAAGAATTCATCATCCTCCAGACAAAACAAATGACAGGGAAATAACCTTAATGCATTGCTCCTGGAGAGTAACCTGAGAGGAAACATTGGGTCCTCTGTCATCTTACAGGAACATCTGGCTCTCCTTATTATAACATATTTTGTTTCCAGAGTTGCTTATTTTAGAATTTTTGTCACATATAGGAAATAATAGAGTGACATTTGTTATTATTCTGCTTATCATATTTCTGTTTAATGAAACAACAAGAGATGCATTCTCTTATTTAGTAGGGCTGTTCCTCACCATTCCTAATTTCATTATCTGGATTTTATTATTTGTCAACGATGTCAAGAAGAGAAGACAAGAAGAAAAAGAAAATAACAAAACAGAAAGAAAACTTTTTACATAGCACTTAGTTCACTTTGTTAATATGTTCAAGCCTTGTATATATTCCTAAACTATAGGAGCATTTGAGTGACTTCACAGCTTTACAGTGCTCTTATTTCAATCTATTTTATCAAATCATTACATCGATATTTTGAAGATATTCCTATGGTCTATGTCATTTTTTATTGTCCTTATTTACCACATAAGTGTAACCTCTGTGAGATGTCTCCTGGCTAAATGAATCTCATGAAGCTGGTCAGGATTGTGGTAACAGCAGTTTATTCTACATCTGCATTTTTGACAAAGGACAACATAGTAGAATGGTCATCTCTTGTGGACACAGTGCATGCTCTGTCTAGAAAGACAGCATCACGTTAGTGTTAGCTAGCTATACTGGAGACATTTTTACTGGCAATAAAACACATAAAAAACAAATGGTTAACTGAATGAAAACATTCAACAATATAATCTAGGACAAATAATATCCAAACAAATAAAGCCAGCTCAACTTTTAAGTACTTTTCAAGTTAGTTAACATATATTGTCCACAGACATTCACAGACACATCACCTAGGGTACATCCCAAGTCTCTTATTTGTCATTTCCTCGCTCCTCGCTTGAAGTTGTTCTGCGCCGCCACATTGACGGCCGTCCCAGACCTCTCATTTCTGCTCTGAAGAGCGAGGAGCGAGAAGCGTAACTAATCCAGCTGAGTAATAAAAATACTGGTACCATGAGTGTGTATTTAAGTACATGAGTGTACACACACACACACACACACACACACACACACACACACACACACACACACACACACACGCACACACACACACACTATAAAAGTATTTGCATTGAACAATGGAAAAAAGTAGTGGCATTCCAAAGTGTCTCAGCTCATTGCTGTCTCACTCAAGGTGTCAAATATTTTTTGTCTGGCCATTTGCATGTCTAACATTCAATTCAATTAAATTTATTTTTGTATAGCCCAAAATCACAAATTACAAATTTGCCTCAGACGGCTTTACAATCTGTACACAACGACATTAGAAGGAAAATAGAGAAGAATGTGCGTCAGTAGGGTCACGGCAGGAACCAGGAACCAGGAACCAGGAGGCAGGAGGCAGGACCAGGGTCCAGATGCAACCACAATCCGTGGAAACCTGCGAGGCGAGAAAGCACAAAGACTCCGGGAGAAGAAGTAAAGTTAGTAATGTGCATTTATAGAACATGAATTCATATTGAAGAAGAGAAAGAAAAAGGAGAGAGGAGCTCAGTGTATCCTAAGATGTCCCCCAGCAGTCTAGGCCTATAGCAGCATATCTAGGGGCTGGAAAGAATGGACCAGGGCAAACCTGAGCCAGCCCTAATTATAAGCGCTATCAAAGAGGAAAGTCTTAAGTCTAATCTTAAATGTGGTCACTGTGTCTGACCCCCGGACTGAAAGTGGAAGCTAGTTCCATAGAAGAGGAGCTTGATAGCTGATTGCTCTGACTCCCATCCTACTTTTTAAGACTCTAGGAACCACAAGTAGCCCCGCATTCAGTGAGCGCAGCTCTCTAGTGAGGTAATATGGTACTATGAACTCTTTAAGATATGATGGTGCCTCACGAATTAAGGCTTTGTAGGTGAGTAGAAGGATTTTAATTTCGATTCTGGATTTTACAGGGAGCCAGTGCAGAGAAGCAAATACGGGAGTAATATGATCTCTTTTCTTAGTTTTTGTTAGTACATGACCTGCAGCATTCTGTATCAACTGGAGAGATTTAAGAGACTTATTAGAGCAGCCTGATAATAAGGTATTGCAGTAGTCTAGTCTAGAAGTAACAAATGCGTGAACTAATTTTTCTGCATCACTTTGAGACAGGATGTGTCTAATTTTTGAAATGTTACATAAGTGAACAAAGGCGGTCCTTGAGATTTGTTTTATGTGAGAGTTAAAGGACCAATCCTGATCAAAGACAACTCCGAGATTCTTTACGGTGGTGCCGGATGCCAGGGCAATGCCATCAAGAGAAATTATTTCATTAGATAGTAGATTTCGGAGGTGTTCTGGGCCGAGTAAAATAACTTCAGTTTTGTCTGAATTTAACATCAGGAAGTTGCAGGTCATCCATGTTTTTATATCTTTGAGACATGCTTGAAGTTCAGCAAGCTGTTTGGCTTCGTCTGGCTTGATCGATAGATATCATTGAGTATCATCAGCATAACAATGAAAGTCTATGTAGTGTTTTCTGATAATATTGCCCAAAGGAAGCATATATAAGGTGAATAAGATTGGTCCGAGCACAGAACCTTGTGGAACTCCGTGACTGACGTTGGTGGTCATCGAGGTTTCATCGTTTACATATACAAACTGAGATCGATCTGATAAATAGGATTTAAACCAGCTCAGTGCAGTTCCTTTAATACCAATCAAATGTTCTAATCTCTGTAATAGGATGTGGTGGTCAATGGTGTCGAATGCAGCACTAAGGTCTAATAGGACAAGGACAGAGACAAGTCCTTTATCTGATGCAATTAGAAGGTCATTAGTAATGTTCACCAGTGCTGTCTCCGTGCTGTGGTGTTTTCTAAATCCTGACTGAAAATCCTCAAATAAACTATTGTTGTGTAGAAAGTCACATAACTGATTTGTGACTACTTTCTCAAGGATCTTAGAGAGGAAGGGAAGGTTAGAGATCGGTCTATAGTTAGCCAACACCTCTGGATCAAGAGTGGGCTTCTTCAGAAGAGGCTTAATTACAGCTACTTTAAAAGACTGTGGTACATGACCTGTTAGTAAAGACAGATTGACAATATCCAGCAGACAGGTGCCAATCAAAGTAAAAGTAAAGTAAAGCTTCTTTAAGCAGCCTCGTCGGGACGGGGTCCAAGAGACAGGTAGAAGATTTAAAAGTAGAAATTGTTGAAGACAATTTTTTAAAGTCGATGGGAGAGAAGCCGTCCAAACATATATCAGGGTTTATAGCTGTTTCCAAGGATAGATCAGTACTGGTTGAGGGCAAGAGATTATTAGGGTCCGAGCACCGACGAAGTCGGTCCGAGAGGACCCTATTGAGACTGGAATGTATATTATTATTAGGGCCCGAGCGGCCGACGAAGTCGGTCCGTGAGGACCTATTGAAATCGTATTGTTTATTATTATTAGGGCCCGAGCGGCCGACGAGGTCGGTCCGTGAGGACCCTATTGTAATCGCTGTTTATTAGGGCCCAAGCGACCGACGAAGTCGGTCCGAGGACCTATTGAAATCGCTATGTTTATTAGGGCCTGAGCGGCCGACGAAGTCGGTCCGTGAGGACCTATTGAAATCGTATTGTTTATTATTATTAGGGCCCGAGCGGCCGACGAAGTCGGTCCAAGAGGACCTATTGTAATCGTAATGTTTATTATTATTATTAGGGCCCGAGCGGCCGACGAAGTCGGTCCGTGAGGACCTATTGAAATCGTATTGTTTATTATTAGGGCCCGAGCGGCCGACGAAGTCGGTCCGTGAGGACCTATTGTAATCGCTATGTTTATTATTATTATTATTATTATTATCGTGCCAATAGAATCGCAATAAAAGGTGCTTGGGATAATCATCATATATTGAAATTTGGTACGCAAACCAGAAGTGGCAAAAATTGCAAGCTTTTTGGGGTGTCGGGAAAAAGTCGGACAAAATTGCTCCACAGCGCCCCCTTGAGTTAGAAAGCTAATACTTTTTTCCCCCGAAGCCCGATTGACTTGAAATTTGGCACACATGTCCGGGTGGGTATACCTTATAAATAAGTCCATCAGACCTCTAAGCTCCGCCTACTTAGATTTTCCGCCATTTTGAATTTTGTGAAAAACACCTTTTTCTCAAAATCCTCCTAAACGCTGGGTCCGATTCTTACAAAATGTTCTGTGGATCATTATTGGTTCAATGTCCTTAAACGTTATGAAAATCTTGTTGATATCTCATTGTGTTGAGAACAAAAAGGACCAATCGACTTCTAAGGGGAGTGGCTTAGTTTTCAATCCACTTAACTTCCAAATCACTTGGCCTATCATCACCAAATGTATAGTATATGTCCACATCGCTTCCATTAACTGACCCTATGATTTTCATTATTTTCAAACACTCGGGGGCGATGCATTTATCCGTCCAATATTGGCTTTTTTAGCATTTTTCATAATTTTTCATAATTTTCATGCGTTGTACCAGAACGATCTCCTCCTAGAGATTAAACCCGATTGACTTCAAATTCGGCCAGTATGATCTTGAGACCTTTGCAGTGAAAAGTTGTCAAAGGATTTAAAAAATATCGAACTATGTGAGCGGGGAGCATTTTCAAAAAAACACCATTCGCCACGAGACAGGAAGTTGTTGTAATTCCGCCGTTCACTATCTTATCTGCTCCATATTCCTCATATGTCATGACATCCTGACCCTGAAGACATCCATGTGATAATTTAGAATGTTTTATACTGGTAAGCCCTGTTCCTCACAGATTAATCAGATCCCTCTCAAAGTTTGTCAGAAAAGCCTTAAGACGTTGATAATGCAACACGGTGAAGATTGTAAGAATTCGATGAAGGGCGGCGACTCGGAGCATCGGCGAATATCGATCCTTCGCCGTGAGCGAATAAATTATACATTTCAAGTGTATGATGAAACTCCAGGCTTGAAGACATGTACAGTCTAATTTTGAATCATAGTCATAGCGCCACCTACTGATAACCGGAAGTAAAAGTTTCTATACTTTGGCTTGGTTTTCTTAGTAGGTAGATCAGATATCAGACATCAAATTACAGCCAAGATTTTTATAATGCCAGCCCACAAAGAGGTTTCGTGTAACACCGTTGCCGTGGCGACCCCTTCTTCGCCGTCAACAACGAAGGTGCTTTTGAGGGACTAAACATGCTTGAAATGTCACTAAACCTGGCACACACATTTAAAGTCATAAATGTAGTTAAACTATGTGATTGTAAGGCTTCAAAGTGGAATGTTGGCTCGATAGCACCCCCTACAAAGTTTCAACGATGCAGCCCTCGCAGTACATTTGACATAGATAGACAGAATTTAGTAGGCACATGTATCACATGTAGACTTAAACAAAAGTCTCTTGGGACCATGCTCTAAACCGTACCGGAAGTCGGCCATTTTGATTTGTGTGTGATTTATTTGCTAATTTTTGTCTATTTCTAGGTGCTTTTCTGGAACGAACTCGTCCTAGGGAATTTATCAGATCCACTTCGGATTTGGACAGTATAATCTCAAAACCTTAAGGATTAAAAGTTGTTAAAAGATTGTTGTTTCGTCAAAGCCTGTTGCCGTAAAGACGCACTTTTTGCCATAAAAACAAAGATGTTTTTGAGGGGCTAAAAAAGCTCAAAACAGACCCAAACATAGCAGACACATTTAACGACCTAAATTTTGTTATATAATATGATTTTAATACTTCAAAATGTCAAATCGGCTCGATAGCGCCCCCTACAAAAGTTCAACAAAATTCAACCAAATTTCGACAAAGCAGCCCTCGCAGTAGGTTTGACATAAATATACAAAATTTGGTAGGCGTATGTACTACATCTAAACTTAAAAATAAGTCTCTTGGGACCATGTTCCAAACCGTAGCAGAAGCTGGCCATTTTTAATTTTGTGTCATTTCTTTGGTTTATTTTTGTCTATTTTGTAGGCGCTATTCTTTAACGAATTCCTCTTAGGGACTTTATCAGATCCACTTCAAATTTGGTAGGCATATGTAACACATGTCAACTTAAAAATAAGTCTCCAGGGACAATGCTCCAAACCGTACCAGAAGCCGGCCATCTTGAGTTTTGTGGGATTTTTCCTTTTATTGTTGTTTATTTCTCTGCACTTTTCTGTAACGAACTCCTCCTAGGGAATTCATCAGATCCACTTAAAATTCCGTCAGTACAATCTAAATACCTCAGTGATTACAAGTTATCAAAAGCTTGAGTTTCATGGAATGGCGTGGACGTGGTGTGGCGGCTATTTTACATGGTTTGCGTTCATACATCAAGTTATTGTAACTCAACTGTACTTTGTCAAAACTCTCCCAAAGTAGACATGCTTGATGAGAATCATGGCTTGAAGACTTCCGCATGTCATTATTAACTCTTTAACCCTCTTGTTATGTTCGTTTCTCATGTACAGCAATGATCTTCCCGGGTCAATTTGACCCGGTGCATATTTAATCATCCAAAAGTTGTCAGAAACCAAAAAATCCTAATAAATATAGTTTGTACCTCATCGCCAACCCCATTACTAACACTTCAATCGGTATTTAGTGGAATGGAGTTATTCACCCCTCCATAGATCATAGTTCAATGAGGATAACCCACTCGTTTTCATGAAAAATACATGTTCAAACTATTTTGTAGGTACATTGAAAAAACCTCGATATAAATTGTATTAGTCTACTATAACATGTATTTTTGTCTAAATGTTTTTAGTATTTTGAAACTTTCTTTTTTTCATGGGGTGAAGTACATAAATAGAGATGAGACACCTCTGCTGTTCAGGGTACTATTGACCCGCTCCCTCAAAATCAAGCCAAATGAGTCATAAGGATTTGTATTGAAAATAAACTTTACTTGTGTTTATTTATAGTGTAAAGAAACAGCCCAAAGGCCAGCGTGCAGTCATTCTCTTGGTGCTGTAGGACCCCGTTACTTGGTCCAAATTGTCCACCCTCTTTTTGTGGCATTGTAATCTAGAATCATGGTTTCTCGTCCTCTCTGGTGCTGATTTCAGCATTTCTATGGAGAGTGTTCATGAGCACAACATTCTTTCTTTCTTTATAGACCCCAGCAAGTATAAGGAGATCCACATATGCATGTAAATGCGTTTCATCCAGCCCCTTCCACTTCTCCCTTAGACGTCATTTCTAGAATTACTTTCTGTATTGAGTTTGGAATGACCAGCTCAAAAGCTGACTTGATGTCTGTGACACGAGTCACTGCCATCCTGGTGGGGCCAGGCACCGTCTTTATAATATTTTCGGCAGACAGTCTTGGCTGATGTGTATTGGGTGAGGATGACCACTGTATTTCACAATTCTTCGACACGAATGTCTCGCTTGGAGGAACAGGTATCACTTTCCTCATCTGATGGTTCATAATCAGTACCATTATAATCTGAATTGACACATCCTCCTCTATTTCACTGTCGTGATCAAGGATGAGCTGCAGAGCCACCAGGGCTGTCGTCCTTTTGTTTCTGTTGCTCATGTTGTCCTACAGTAAGCTGCTGTGTTGTATGTATCTACAGAATGTAATGTTGGTAGGACTCCCAAGCAACCCACTTGTATGTTTCGCCCCTCCCCTGCTAAGTGTGGGCGGGGTTTTCCCGCGGGAAAGAATAAGGTCATAACGTAACGTCGTAACGTAACGTTGTAACGTAACGTAACGTTGTAACGTAACGTAACGTAGCATCGTAACAAAATAACGCAGCATCGTAACGTAACATCGTAACGTCGTAACGTCGTAACGTCGTAACGTCTTAACGTCGTAACGTAACGTCGTAACGTAACGTCGTAACGTAACGTCGCATCGTAACAAAATAACGCAGCATCGTAACGCAACGTCGTAACGTAACGTCGTAACGTAACGTCGCATCGTAACAAAATAACGCAGCATCGTAACGCAGCATCGTAACGTAACAACGTAACGTCGTAACATCATGAAGTCGTAACGTAACGTCGTAACGTAACGTCGTAACGTAACGTTGTAACGTAACGTCGCATCGTAACAAAATAACGCAGCATCGTAACGTAACAACGTAACGTCGTAACATCGTGACGTCGTAACGTCGTAACGCAACGTCGTAACGTAACGTCGTAACGTAACGTCGTAACGTAACGTCGTAACGCAACGTCGTAACGTAACGTTGTAACGTAACGTCGTAACGTAACGTCAGAACGTAACGTCGTAACGTAACGTCGCAACGTCGTAACGTTGTAACGTCGTAACATAACGTCGTAACATAACGTCGTAACGTAACGACGTAACGCAGGGGAAGAAGTAGAGTTAGTAATGTGCATTGATGGAACATGAATTCATACAGAAGGAGAGAGAGAGAAAAGGAGAGAGGAGCTCAGTGTATCCTAAGATGTCCTCCGGCAGTCTAGGCCTATAGCTGCATATCTAGGGGCTGGACCAGGGCAAACCTGAGCCAGCCCTAACTATAAGCACTATTATGGCTCTAACAGTCTCATTCATTCTACAAATTTACCCCAAGGGCCACTAAAGTCCACCTGACTACATTTTCCGCCATGTAGAACTTTATATTTTTTTTTTGACATCTCCTAAACCATAAATCCAGTTCTGTAGATCACTATTGGACAAACCGTATCAAAAGTTATCAAAAGCATGTTAATATCTCATTACGATTTGAGGATATTAACCAATGAACTTTAAAAGGACGTGGCTCAGCACATCAATGGACAAAACTCCATAATCGTTAGATTAAAACAGACCACTAGCAAAAACAATATGCAAAAAATGGGTGTGGCAAAACACAAATCTGACTATAAATCACATATGTATTTGTCCAATCATTTCAGAACTTGCAGGATATGTTTTATAACACTGTTGAACCGCGTGTATAAAATTATTATAAAAATTGCTCAATGGGGGGGGGTCACACAAATTTGGCCATAAAATCAATGAAAGTTTGTCTAAACATCACCAGACGTGGTGGATTATTTCCTGTTAATCCACATTCATTTATTAATATATAAATAGCAAATACAAGTACCGTAAATAAAATAAATGCTGCTCATTGACCAAAAGTTTTGTCTTCACTGGCTCAGCTTGTTCCACGTTCCCATTCAGTCCTTCACGTACTCATAGGATGGCCTCTCTCTTTGACATTATTCTTCAACACATCATGTAGTTATGTCTGTGTATTATATGTTTGAATGTGGAGCCTATCTCAGGTTGACCACGGGTGGCAGTGTGTATTAGTGTGGCAGGTAGTTTATTAGTTTATATATGGGGCACAGGTGCAACTGACAGATGTAATGATGCATGGGTGACGGGGAGATCGCACGTTTTTTACCGCAAACAAGACACACCAGAGGGAGACCAGGAAACTAATAGATATCAAGTTGTAGTGTCAGTTGTGAACTGTAATTAAACGGGAACCTCATCCAAAGATACGAACGGCCTGGAATCTCTTTGTAAAAGCGAGTAAGGAACAGGATCTTCTCCCGCACCCAGCCGAGTGGCTAGTCACGGAAATCAGTCACTATACATCAATTAATAACATATTTATTTTACTGTCTTTTACAGCAGGCTGCAGACATTGGCTGATCTGTGACAGTGATACCTGGGCTTTAGGTATCAGCCGGAGTCCGATACTTAATTAATAAGCTGTATGTCTCACTATATCGGTCTATATCGTCAGGACTTTGTCCTCTCTGCAATCTACTGCGCATGTGTGTAACGCGTCCTCCAAGCGGACAGTATAAACAGAACTAGTAAATGTCCAGCTATCTGTGTACACGTCCGTTAAGGAGTACAACCGAGGCTTAAAGTGTCAATGCATCCGCATTTAGTGCAGCAACAAAATGTCAAATAAATGTAAAAATGTTTAAAGGTACAAAATAGAAGTCTGACCCTTGGAGTTCCTCCAACGTGTCTTCTCCATCACATGACAGCAGCAGACAGTGGCCAGCTGCTAGTTGACGATATAAAGCAGCATCCTCCTGAAAAAGACGCAGCCTAATGCTTGTAAAGGGGCACTCCGTGGTGAATTTTAGAGATAAAAGTCAATTTACTTGTCATGGTTAATACTACTCAGACTGTGGCAGAAGGGGCTTTGTCAAATCTTAAATAGGCTGTGTTAAAATGTTAAGAAGGGTGTGGCATTTAAAATACTTTTTGGTAAGCAAATAACAAAAAAAGAGGGTCTCATGAAAGACACTATCAAGTTACATTATTGGATGGGTGGGATGCAGTGTTCTGAGAGCTTTTGGTGCATATTGGTCTGGCATTAAAGCCCTGGAGTCTGGTTGGCCTTAGCCCGAAGAGACATGGGAGGAACATGGTCTGGCTGATCTGGGACAACACCCGTGTCTTGAATTCACTTTGCAAGGAAAGAAATGTCCTTGCATCTCATGGTAGGAAAGAAATGTCCTTGCATCTCATGGTAGGATGGGGACATGGAATATAATTGGGTCATGTTAAAAGACTTAATTGTGGCCCTAACATTGTTAGAGTGTGGCAGCAACCTAAGAACTGTCACGCTGAAGAAGGAGTCTTTTCTGGCTTGGTTGACCTAGCAGAATCCTGAAGCAGCAGACAGTATAAGGAGGCCAGAGGGCCTGCAGCTTCAGGGAGGAGTTCAGGGAGGTTGTGGAGAGTTACTTTCTGTCACCCAAAGAAATTCTAACAGATGGGGTGAGTCGTCCTTCAATCGGCGGTTCGATCCCCGGCTCTTCCAGTCCATGTTGATGTGTCCTTAGGCAACCCCAAATTGCTCGCGTAAACTGTGCCTTATAGTTTCTAGCGCATGTCATTCACCCATTCATACCCATTCATACACTGATGGGAGGAGCTACTATGTAAGGTACCACCTGCCCATCAGGAATAAATAACATTCATACAACATAAATAATAAACAACTGTAACATTGACTTTTTGTCTCATAAAACTAGTCTGATATGTACACAGGGACGTAGAAGCAGTGATGTAATTATGCTGATGTTTGATTATCCTGGTCACAGCATAATTATGATGTGAGTTTTTGTGTTAGTGCGCGTACACAATATTGATATTGTGTATGTTTTTAGTGTAGGCTTTGTTTTATTGTGATCAAGAAATAATTAGTAAAGCAACCTTCAGGTCTTCTTGTGATGAAAATGGTTATGTGGTAATAATCTATGATCATGTAAACTGACTGTTGAGTACCACGATGAAAATCATTAGACCCTGTAGTAATATAATAGGAATAACACAGTGCCATATATCTGCTCCTGTAAATACATTTCTGACAAGACAAACAGTTACTTCAGCAACGTTATAGTCACATTTCATTTGGAGCTGCAGTAAGCTAATATAATTATCTTTTGTTGTCAAACATGAGTGATGACAAACCTGCCATAGAGTGCCTTGTATCTGATCACTACCACATCAGAGCCTGGCATATTTTTTATCTATTGATCATAAGAAAATTTGGGAAATGTTGAGATCACATTATTGCCTTCGTTTTTCAGGATCGCAACATTAAGAATCGTTTATCACAAGATAGCAATACACAATAAATAAAAATTATTCCATCCACTCTGACCTTCCAGAGATCTCAAAGCATGTACCTGCTGCAGCTGCAGCATGAGTTCAGGCCTCCGAGCTGTCAGTAAGAAGAGCTCCAGAGCCCCTGCTCCAGACTCACCCACAGACCATCCAGCCTTCCATGGAAACAGGAATGAAAAGAAAAGTGAGGCCAGCGGTTCGTCAGCAGCTGGTGAGCATCAGAACCACTTTTTGTGTTATAAAGAACACCTAATATTAGTCAAATGTGATTGGATATTTAATTCATGCATGCAGAAATTGTTAAATGTTATGGGTGAACTATTGATATTCTGGTTCTTCTCAATTCTGATAGGAATTAGTTTATTGGTTAAATATTGGTGTTCATATGTGAACCCTAACAGCGAGGCATGACGGAAAATTCACTTAAACTGTACCATTTTGTTTTTATTATTTATATTATATTATATATATTATATGATTTATTCTATGCCAAACAAAAATAGAATTGCTGTGCACTGTTGATTTTATTGAACTGATAAAAAAAAACACAGTTCACCCTGAATTTGTACATTACAGAGTAATGAGAGACCGTCTATGGCTGAGCACTGACACCAGCTTGCAGAGACATGGTTTTGTGGTATGTCACTTCACCAGCGTTTCAACAGTCATGAACTTTAATAATGGCTCAAACGTGTCACCTTAGTGCGCTGGCCCCCTCCTGTGCCCTGAGACTGTTGTAGATGACATTACACAATACTTTGATGGCCTCCATCCAACACATTCTTCTCCTCCTTCTCCTCCTCCTCACTGTTCTCTTCCTGGGTGTCCTTCTTCCCACGGGCAAGCACCACCTGACCTCCATCACTTTTCTACTTATAGCAGTGATGAACTGAGCCATTTGTGGTGGCAGCACCATCTACCTCCACATAAGTAGAAAATTAAACCAGAGAGCTAGTAGTGGTGTAGCATCATCATTTGCAGCCTCCTCATAGCTACTCTCTGCTCTTCTGTGTGTTCTGGCTGACCGGTCCTCAGCTGTTTCCTCCTACTGCTTTGAGCCTGCCTGCAGTGAGCTGATGCCCCCCAAGTTTGCCAAGGTGAAAAGGGCACTATCAGTGACCATGGGCCTTAGGGCCTACGGATGCATAGCGTATGCAGGCAAACCTGTAACACTGCTGGCTGTAGCTGATGACTGATGAAGCACAGTAGGGCTGTGGCCAGATGCCGGGGGAAAGATGTAGTCAAGAGGAAAACGTTACAGTGATGAGGTTGAGGACGGATCATTAGGAAGAGAAAAGGAGTCAAATGAGAGAATAGGAGGTGAAATAACTGGGTACAATATTTACATACATACTTAATGCATTAGGGGTTTAACTGACTAGTCAATTAGTAGCACTGTGAGTACTATCTGCCAATTAATCAACATAAAAAGGGTCTTCAACAGTAGTTGAAAACTATGCAGATATATTTAACTATCTTGATGTAAAGTTAATAGTTGATAGACAATCAGTCATACCAATGGTAAAACTTCATAATACACCCATTTCACTTACTTATTATCTCATTTTCTCCACTCATTTTTGAGTTATTTACAAGGTTACTAAATATCTGGACCACATCGATTGTCATGGTCCAGAAACACATGTGGTTTCCTGCACAGGGCTGGTGGAGCTTAAGAATATCTGCAAGGTGAATGGTGATAGGCTTTGAAACACACACATGCAGGAAGTGACTCAGCATTCTAAGTGCTTTTACAGATTATTGTCTCTGTCTCTCTGTCTCTCTGTCTCTCTCTCTCTCTCTCTCTCTCTCTCTCACTCTCTCTCTTTCTCTCTCTCTCTCTCTCTCTCTCTCTCTCTCTCTCTTTCTCTCTCTCTCTCTCTCAATTTATTTACCTCTTCCAATTGTTGTTGCTGCAGTCAGTTTGTCCATGAACAGTGACAGAAATGCATGGTAAAAACAGTAGTAGAGAAAGATGGATTTTTAGAAGGAGGAGGGATTAAGCCAGAGCAGAGGAGCTAGAAACAAGCTGAGACACTACTGTGTCTCATCATTTCGTGTCATGTTTTATGAGTCTAATCAGAAGGCAGAGAATCGTATCGTCTTCCATTGCACACAATTTGAAACTTTTACATTCCAGTCTAAACTGAAATGCAACAACAGTTTCTGATGATGGCAGCACAGATCTGCATGTGATAGGCTTGAGCATCTTTTGTTTTGCCTGTTATTCATTTTGGTGACAGAACCAAGGAGGTCCAAACTAAACATTAAGCATATTAAAATCTGCACAGGGCACATCAAAATGTACTGTACAGAGACAAAGTCAAATCCATTCATCCATCCATCCATCCATTTTCATCCGCTTATCCGGGGTCGGGTCGCAGTGGCAGCAGGCCTAGCAGGCCAACCCAGGCTTCCCTCTCACCCGCAACACGTTCCAGCTCATTCTGGGGGATCCCGAGGCGTTCCCAGGCCAGCTGGGAGATATAATCCCTCCAGCGTGCCTGGAAAACCTCTAACGGGAGGCGTCCAGGAGGCATCCTGATTAGATGCCCGAACCACCTCAGCTGACTCCTTTCGATACGAAGGAGTAGCGCCTCAACTCCAAGTTCCCTCCTGATGTCTGAGCTCCTTACCCTATCTCTGAGGCTGAGCCCGGCCACCCTACGGAGAAAACTCATTTCGGCCGCTTGTATTCGAGACCTCGTTCTTTCGGTCACGACCCAGAGTTCGTGACCATAGGTGAGGGTCGGAACGTAGACCGCCCAGTAAATTGAAAGCTTTGCCTTCCGGCTCAGCTCCCTCTTCACCAAGACGGTCCGGTGCAGCGCCTGTTTTACTGCTGCAGTCGCACCGATCCGTCGGTCGATCTCCCACTCCATCTTACCCTCACTCGTGAACAAGATCCCGAGATACTTGAACTCCTTCGCTTGCGGTAGGCACTGCGTCCCCACCCAGAGGGAGCAATCCACCAGTTTCCGGCAGAGCACCATGGCCTCAGATTTGGAGGTGCTTACTCTCATCCCCGCTGCTTCACACTCGGCTGCAAATCGCCCCAGTGAATGCTGGAGGTCATGGTCCGAAGAGGCCAACAGGACCACATCATCTGCGAACAGCAGAGAGGCGATCCCGAGACCCCCGAAACCGACGTTCTCCTCCCCCCGGCTGCGCCTAGATATCCTGTCCATGAAAGTCACGAACAGGACCAGTGATAAAGGGCAGCCCTGGCGGAGGCCAACACCCACCGGGAACGCGTCTGACTTATTGCCGAGAATACGAACACAGCTCCTACTGCAGTCATACAGAGACCGGATGGCCCGTTGTAATGGGTCTGGCACCCCATACTCCCGCAGCACCCCCCACAAAAACCCCCGAGGGACCCGGTCAAAGGCCTTCTCCAAGTCCACAAAACACATGTAGACTGGTTGGGCAAACTCCCAGAGCCCCTCCAGTAGTCTTGCAAGGGTAAAGAGCTGGTCTACTGTTCCACGACCGGGACGGAATCCGCACTTCTCCTCTTGAATCCGAGGTTCGACAATCTCCGAGTCTTCGACAATCGCTCGGAGCCTCCTTTCCAGCACCCTGGCATACACTTTCCCCGGGAGGCTGAGTAGTGTGATACTCCGATAATTCGAGCACACTCTCCGGTCCCCCTTTTTGAAAATGGGAACCACCACCCCGGTCTGCCAGTCCATGGGCACTGTTCCCGACCCCAAAGTCAAATCAAGTTTGATTATTTTTCAGATACTATTCATTTTCCACTGCTTAAAAATGATCGCTTGCATATGCTCAACAGTGGTTCCATGACGATTACTTCTGATTTAAGGACATGTGTGAAAACGTGCTCACATGTGGGGACAATGTTTCTAACAGTGAAAGCTTGAAACAGATATATTGCTATGGACTGAGGGTGGTGTATATAAAAGGAAGGAGTAGGATTCCAGACTGAACAGGTTCTAATCAGAGCTGGAACAGTGTGAAAGGATGGACGACGAAAAAGCTCAGGTGGTGAAAGTTCCAGTAGACGAGAAAATGGAAAGAGAGGAATACAGACAGACAACAAGGGAAAATGACAGATGGAACAGATGAAGACAGAGTGGGGGGAGGAAAGACATACTGGCTAAAAGTCAAATGTTATTACGTACTGACCTTTTTTCTTTCCTGCACCTCAATGTTGAAAAAGAAGCACTCTGCATACTGCAGAGAAACAGAAGAGTATAGGGGCTTAAGAAGATGGAGGACAAATACAATGGCACAATAGCAATAGTCGGGCAATAACACACTCAAAAGTCATGTAGATTTAGTATGCAAACCAACTTTTTGGGGTGAATTAAATATTGTCTCTTCACTGCGTCACTGGAGCACTGAAAAAAAGTCCAATAGTTTCTGTGTTGCTCGTAGTGTGAACACAGAATTAGAGGTGGTATCCACAGGGAGCAGTAGTGCATCTTGAATTGGACAACTTTAACACAGTGAGTGGGGGCACTGGCTGCATCTGGGTCAATGTCCAAAGCCCATGGAATTAAAGTTGAGCTTTACACCAAGGAGTGAGGAGGAAGGGCAACAGCAGCAAGACAAGGGCGGACTGGCTAGTACAGGGAGGAGTCCCAATGGGGTATCTACAAAAAACGCGGAATAAAAAAAAGAAAACACCAGAGAGAGAGAGAGAGAGAGCGAGAGAGAGCGAGAGAGAGCGAGAGAGAGAGAGAGAGAGAGAGAGAGACGTTTATTCTGACTTAAAAATAAAAATGTGTTGTCTTGTGATTATTGATCTATTTTCATTTCTTGTTAAAATATAATAGTTTTGATTATATGTAATTTCACTTTGCCAATATGTAACATTGACATTCATGCCAATAAAGCTTATTTGAATTTTGAGAGAGGTGGTGTTGGAGCAGTGGGCGTGTCCACATTGGTAGGGCAACACAGAGGGAGAGGGAGAAAGGAAACGTACGCAAAATACACAGAAATCACTCAACATATTTCAGCAGGGAAATCTACAGCTTTGCAAATGAACAACCAATGTGCTCATTGTAATTTAGCCATCAACAGTCATTCTTATTATGTTCTGTCCACCTCCATTTTTTTTAAAGCACATGAATGTAAACAGGGTTGTTGCTGCTGCTGAAGTTATTATATTACCAACTGTAATCCTGCGGACTGTTTCCATGGTAACAAACAAATCACATTTCTAGTTATAGACCGATGCAGTAGTCATAGCAACAATCAATGACCAGCAGGAGCTGGACAGAGGCCTGGTCTCCTTGGATGATGCTCTCAATGATCCTCTCCACGTCTGACACCTGCAGCCCAACCAACACAAACAGCCCTGAGCTTACACAAGTATACCAACAAATTCCACAATCAGGTTGCATGAAGGATCAATGTTAAAAAATGACATGACTAGAAGTAATTTGCTCCTTCTGTCCATTGAAACAAGTATAGACCTGAATGACATCGTACCACTTTGGATAAAAACTTCCCACAAAAGAATTACAAGGTTTCTTGAAAATGTCAAATTCTGGGAAAGTGAATGACGTTGTCATCAAATTCATATGTTTTCAATGTATTGCTTAGTTGAGAACAATAGCTTTTAGTTGATTTTTACAACATACACATAATGAAAACCCCCAGTTGTTAATCAAATCAAAGCATTTACCTTTGGGATGCAGTTCAGGGTTACAGCAGCATCACTACGCAGTGACCATGAGTTCCTGGTGGTGTGAAGAGCAGTGAGCCTCTGACAACTTCTCCTCCTCTTCTCTGACACAAATGGCTGTGTAATCACAGTTCTCCTCCTTCCTTCACCCTCTAATCCCTGTATTTACTCTGGCCACCTACTATTCTACCTGCACGCCTCATCTGTAGTGATGTAGTTGAGCTGAGTCCCCACAAATATTTAGACAGGTCGCTGTACCCCGAAAATTGGTTTTGATCCAATATTAAGTATCACCAATATCATACACCAGTCTGTAATACACAAATGTTGATGCTTCAATTTGACTTGTATTCAGCAGTTGATTTTCCTGTTCTCTGTTAATCACATGTATGTAAAAAAAAAAAAAGAGAGTCCACTTTTAATAGTAAAAAGCATATGTTTACAGTGTGAATTCTCTGAACTAATGCATACATGCTCACAACAGAGAAGCACATAGTGCATGCACTAGGAAGACTGTATATGTCCACAACGTGATCTAACACAAGATGTACTGAACATATTGACTCAAAACAAGACTTTATATCAGTGGTGGCAGGATTTTTGTTCAATCAGCTGCTAGTTGATTGTGGATTTTGAGGATTGGTGTCTTTTGCTTATGAAGAAACATAACAAAATCCAGCTTTTTGATGCACATACTAGATATTTGAAAATAATTGTCACAAGGAACTCTGAATAAAATATAAATCTGCGCCAAGAAAAGAAAACAACAATAAAGGCTAGCCTCCCCTCAGCGAAAAGGGTCCTGCCCACACCAAGGTTGAGTAAATAACTGTTTTCATACTTAATAATGAGAAGGAACTGTATTATTTATTTAATGTGTTAGTTTTATTACTTATTTTTTGTTGTATAGATTATTATTATTATTTATTTACTCTACACATGTATGACATGTATGCAAGTACCAAGCATGAGCTTTTATAGAAGTGTTTCACTATTGAAGCTCATAATTGCATGCCCTGTCTGTAGCCTCAGATGGACCAGGACTAGATGAAGTTGGCTGATCATCATGGCCAGATTAACCCGTTTCAGTTCCTATCAAGTACATTACAGCTGACAGCTGTTATTGTTGTGTTCAGAGACCCAGAAACCAACCTCCTGTAGAAATACTTGAACCAAAGGTTTCTTGATGTCCCTGTGTTTGTATGTTATGTTGTACCTTTTCACATGGCTGCAGGGGCTTTAGTCACAGATTCAGCAAAGACAGAAATTACTGACATGAGTTGCCTTTATAGAATTAACCCTTGCCTTTCCTGTGAGAAATTATTTTATTTTGTTTCAACTTTTGTATGAATGTGAATCATGTGTGGGGCGACGCTGCTACTTTTTGTTCTCTAAAGCACCAGGATTCACTCTATCTTTTGCAATTAGTATGGTCAATACCATTAATGCTTCTATTATCATTATTATTCTACTATATCCACTGTTGCTGTTATTATTGGTAGATGTAACTTTTTCATCATTGCCTACTACTCTCATTACATGAATCATTTCTGCCATATTCATTGAATGTGTTGTAACTCTGTTATGCTGTTCATTCTGTACACATCACATCTATTGTACTTCTGTCCATCCTGGGAGAGGATCCTCCTCTGTTGCTCTCCTGAAGGTTTCTTCCCTTTTTCTCCCCGTTAAAAGTTTTTTGGGGGGGAGTTTTGTAATTTGTAATTTGTGATTTTGGGCTATACAAAATAAATTGAATTGAATTGAATTATCTTACTCTCTCTGTGTGTGGACTCTAATATGTATATATAAAAAGACCCTTCAGACAGTCTCTTTACTTTGGTGGTGTAGCTTTTGAGAAACATATTTTGTTAAAGGGCAGCCATTTACTTTTCCTTAATAGTACAAACGGATCAGGAAAAGTCATCAAACTTCATGTTGAACTGTGTGTAATTAGGGGGTTAACTCCATGAACAGGTAATTTTTTACCCTTCTGGTTTCCGCACTATTCTGAATTAACCTGCTGGATCTTTAGTGCAGTGTCTCTGTATCACCTCAAATCCACTTCTTATGCATTGCTCAAACTTTAGTGAAAGGACTTGAGCACAAGGTGGTTTATTCATCATCACTTTTGTCATTTGAACAGTTTTATTTCAGTATGTCAAATACAGGAATTTCATGTACAGAAGAGCACCTGGAAACTAGAATGAAGTAGCTGTACAATATTTACACATCAAAACAACAGAATTGCTCTACAAGAATATCCTCTGAGAGGTCAAAGAATAGGAAATATCCATCTACAACAAACAGATAAAAATGACTGACATTAAACACTAACATTTATGATTTTTGATCATTTCACCTCACACTTCCTTTATTTTTTCATTCATCGTCTTACAGGCATTAAATCCTCTCTCTCATTGTCTTTTGAAGAACAAACAGAAAGAACACAGCTTAGTTTTTAAATACATTTCCCTTCAATCAACTGTTTCTAACTGAGGCAGGTAGAAACGAGAGACTATGATATAGTCCTTTTTAACCTCACTTATGTCTCACTCAACTATAGTTTACCTGTGTCTGTCTGATGGATGCAAAGAATTGCAGGTGGGCCATTTTATGTATATTCTTTAAAACATTTTTCAAAAACAATAATAACAGCAAACAATCCCATCTTAGTACGGTCATATTTGTCCTCGTAAAAATTATAAAAACCATAGTAGTTAATACTTATAGACATCTTGCGTGTGTCTCTCAATATTCTGTAGGTCTTAACAAAGAACTCTTTTGTAGTGCTGATCCCTTTTTTTACTTTTGTGGAAATCCATCACATTCACATGGTTCACTCCCTCCATCGTTCAATACGTTTCTTGAAATAAAGAGGTACTTTAAAATGGACTTGATAAGAAAACACTTTTAAAGTTAAATCTCCGACAAAAAAACCAACAGTTGTCTCACTACAAGCATCCGTACAGTTTCGGTAGATCCTTTTGTTTCACAAATTCTGGATGCCTCGATCCTCTTAATACTGCAGGTGGATGTGTGAGTTTGGTGGCTGGGGCTGTAGTCCTCCTTCAGGCCTTGGCACTGAGGCTAAGCAGTTCCATGAAGGAGTTAAAGAGGCTCTCCAGCCAGCCCTGGTTAGCCATGCACTGCTGCACCACCTCCTCCTGACCAGGGTCCTCTGCTGCCTGCTCAATGCTGTCCGTCTGGGCAGGAAGCAACAAGTCAGTTTCAAATGCATAAATATACTGCAGAACAACCACAGTCACATCACAGTATGTGCAGTCCCTGTGGTAAACAGTCAGGAGTAGCTCATTATAGTGTATTCTAACTGTCCCCTTTGTTGGATAGACCAGCATTTTAACATATCACATAGATATGTGTAGACATATTTTACCAGAAAATGATGACAGCCAATCGGAATGATAGTATTAAGAGGATTCATGCCAGCGTGAATGCTGAGAGTTTTTAGCTCGTCACAAGGGCAAAGCTGATGACAAAAGAGAAGACAAGTTACAGAAATAAGGGAAAGACTAGATCCATTATTATCTTGACCCAACAACCTGATCAACACTTCTCCTGAGTGGAGGATTCAGAATGAGTCCAATTAAATATGCCAGTTTAGGTGTTTTATACACAAAGATACAGATGGGACATTGGCGCCAAACTATTACCTAAATACATTTAAATGGTAAATGGACCTGTACTTTTTTTTTTTTCTTTTCTAGTCTTCCGACCACTCAAAGCTCTTTAACACTACACGACATCATTCACCCATTCACACACTGATGGGAGGAGCTAAGGATACCACCTGCACATCAGCAGTGGATAACATTCATACAACATTCACACACCGTAGACACAGCTACGGGAGCAACTTGGGTTAAGTGTCTTGCCCAAGGACACATCGACATGGACTAGCGCAGCGGGGATTGAATTGCCGATCCTCTGATTGAAGGACAACCCTGCTCACCACTGAGCCACAGTCGCCCATTTAGCATTGATGCAGCCATCCTTACCTCCTTCTTACAGTGCAGGAAGGTGTGGTACTTGTAGTGGTGAAGGGAATGATACAGACTGTAGATCCGGCAAGTTTCAATTGAGAGCTTTAGATCCTAAAAAAAAAAGAAAAAAGATTGAAGATATTTTTCCAGCATTAACTTGTTGTAAATGTTTTCTCCTGAATGACTGTCCCCCCATCTGAAAAAGCACTACTGATAATGAAAGTGTAGGGCAGCAGAGAGAAGCTAACAAGATCTCTAACCTCTTCACTTCTACTTTTCTCCACGTTAGCCAACCAAACTGAAGAACTGCAGATGGAGTCGTGAAACATTACAACACAGACTGTAACGCTCGCCCACCTATAATTATTAATAATCAGTATTAGAATATCGTGACTGATCAAACCAGTATTTTACGGTAGTCATTACATGGTTGTCCTTATCAATAACTCATATTTGACTATACTTCATATTTCTTCTCTCTGTGTTCATTAAATGTATAAATATTGTCATATGAGAAGTTGCCATGTCTCTTGTCTCTTGTATCTAGTATCAGCGTTCATGAAGTTCCCAAGAACTTGAAGAGCAAAGTGGTGATGAAAATATATCTAATATATTTCCAAGCCACGTTCACAGTCAATCAGGACAACAACATTGAACATGACACCAGGGGTTCAGTGTACCTCTAAAGACCAGCAAGCTAAAGTGACTCTTGGTGCAGGTGCACAGTCTCAACGTTGTGTTTCTGGATAAATCTTGGGCTACTGGAAGTGGTCTGAGTCCATATGCTGCTTCAAACTGGCCTTTTATCACTGTGCTGTGAAAAGTTAGGACCTTTACTATTGGCTGACTGTGCTAAGCTTCCTAAGTTCAAACAAGCACTTATTAGCTTTCTGAGCTTTCATGGTTTTTCAATTAGAAAATGGAGCTGGCTAAAATGTCATCATGTGACATAAGTGTGGAACTTCAGGGGGTCACTTATAGGGAGAGATGTCGCCGTTCAAAGATGGTCTCTGGCGTCAGATGTTGATAGCCTTGACTACGGTTGACCTTTGACCTCTTCCCAGTGGCTACTGTAACAGGTTTTGCTCTGGTGTTCACAGACAGTTCATTCAGTCTCTTATACAGGCTCCTTGCTTTTTCTGAATCCATACTCTGCTTCAGAGTAGTGACGCATATGGCTTTCCCCACAGTTATAATGAAGTCATACACGACTCAAGTCGTCCTATCAGGGGGCAATCCTGTTTTAATGGTGTACAATAAGCAGAAATGTGTGTATGGACAGCACCTAACAATGTCAAGGCGCAGCTGGATTGGATGGACTAGAGAGCTGCGCTCACTGAATGCGGGGCTACTTGTGATTCCTAGAGTCTTAAAAAGTAGGATGGGAGACAGAGCCTTCAGTTATTAAGCTCCTCTTCTATGGAACCAGCTTCCACTTTCAGTCCGGGGGGCAGACACAGTGACCACATTTAAGAGTAGACTTAAGACTTTCCTCTTTGATAGCGCTTATAGTTAGGGCTGGCTCAGGTTTGCCCTGGTTCATTCCTTCCAGCCCCTTGATATGCTGCTATAGGCCTAGACTGCTGGGGGACAACTTAGGATACACTGAACTCCTCTATCCTTTTCTCTCTCTCCTTCTGTATGAATTCATGTTCTATAAATGCACATTACTAACTCTGCTCCATCCCCGAAGTCTTTGTGCCTTCTCTCCTCTCAGGTTTCTATGGATCGTGGTTAAATCTGGAACCTGGTCCTACGTCCTGCTGTGGTCCTCCCCGTCACCTACTGCTATTATTACATGAATCATTTCTGTCATGTGAATTGAACATGTTGTAACTCTGTTATGCTGTTCATTCTGTACACATGACATCTATTTTTGTACTCTGTCCATCCTGGGAGATGGATCCTCCTCTGTTGCTCTCCTGAAGGTTTCTTCCATTTTTCTCCCTGTTGAAAGGGGTTTTTTGGGGGGGGGGAGTTTTTCCTGAGTCGATGAGAGGTCCTGGGACAGAGGATGTCGTTGTATACAGATTGTAAAGCCCTCTGAGGCAAATTTGTAATTTGTGATTTTGGGCTGTACAAAAATAAATTGAATTGAATTGAATTGATTGTCCCTCAATATTTTTAAAGATCTCAAAAGATCTAGATTACTGCAGAGGGAACACATCCACTCAAAATTGCATCATGCCAATTTACACCACAAATAGCTAAAACTCGACAGAACGGTGAACTAAGAATTTGAACAGGACACGTCTCTAACAGGTAAATAATCACTACCTACATAGTTTCACTTAGTTTCATAGTTGCACAATAACAAAATAGTCCACATGGAAAGCTGGTTACTTAGTTGCACATTCTATGGAGTCCTCCTGGTGCCACTGTGACTGAGTGAGGTAATGGGAATGTGCCACTTGTGTTTTGGTCCACTAGGAGTTGCTGGGCTTTCATTTGAACTCCACACAGTGCTACGGGTTTACAGGTTACTGGTTTGCCGGGTTTGTGTTTTTTTTGTCTTAACTATCCTGATGATCTGGCAGCCCTCAGTACTTCTTCACTGTTGGTGAGCTGCTCTACTGCCAGTAGTAGTGCCCCCCTCCCCATTCTCCCCTCAAAGACAGCATTGTGCATCATAGGGGGAAAAATGACTCATTGGGAAGGATTACTTAGTGGGGAGGATTACTCAGTGTGAAGGGTTCTTTCTGACCTGTTGCTTAGGAATACTCCTCTTGACCCGGTTGAGGGTTTTGCGGTTGTACCCCTCCCCACCCAGGTGAACTTTGACAGCTCCAGATTCCAGGGGGTCTGCCATCATTTTGGGGAATATATGTAAAGCCTCCTGGAGAGAGGAAAGCAGAATGCAATCAAAGGCATGAATACAGCTCTCTACAGTCTCTATTGGTTTTAAACCCCTACACCAAGGTATTTACTGTAAATCAACATCAACAGACAGTCACTTCTAACAGACTGTGGTCTGAGAAGTGCCAATAAAACAAAGTAGAAGGATGTGTAGGTTTACCTGGTGCTGAACACTCATGTTGACCCTCCTCAACAATCTCTTCTTCTGTTCACCGAGCAGACTATCAATTTTCCTCATGGGTGGGAGGTACAACTCATCTGAGGAGTTAAAGTAGTAGAACACTCATTTACATTAATTACTGTCTCTGCCTATTATCATGAAAGACCTGCAAAGGACGTTGAAAGTGGAAGTAGGTGAAGAGGTTTTCACCTCACCTAGTTGATAAGCACTTTTACATATCACAAGAAGAAGAGGCCCATAACGGAGGATTTGTGCATCTAGTCCATCACCGTTACACTTGAATGAAATCAATATGATTGAACCTTGGTATGTGAAATCGTGAGGCTCTCCAATGTCCAGCCAGTTTGAGACAGGGTTTGGGATCTCATTTAGGAAATATTGTTTGTTTACATTCTTGTTCTATAGCCGGGCAGAAAAACAATACAAGCAGTAAATAAGAAGGGTTGCTTTTGGCTGTAGTGAGAGTAAGGACAGTGACAGAGGTCAATGACAGTGAAATGTTTGATAAAAAAACGCTGTATAACTTACAACTATGTGCACTGCCGTTATTAGCCCACTCGCCATGCTAGTTCCTGTAGGGTATGTTTACTACACCACTCACATCATTTACTGTGCCCTCCTGTTTTTGGCCACACCTCTGCGAGTTAATTCCGCCATGCAGAATTCAGTATGACTACGGCTTTAGTCAGTGGGAGGGTCTATAAAGGGTTCTTGAGCTGGGTGTATGATTGCTGTTGTTCTTTTATCACTCTTCTGCACATGATGTCAATAAATGTTGAAGGGATCTCTGTCAGGAGAGAAGAGGAGCTTAATGTTGAGCCTCCCAGAGGCCATGGCAGTCGGTCTAAGTACCAGTACCAGTACCAGTACCAGCACCAGCACCAGTATCGAGCTTTAGAGAGCCCAAGCTTCAGCCCCTTTACCCTAATGATGATATTGAACAGTGTCTCCCAACTTGTGAGAGAATGGCTAAAATGTGTCATTGGCCTAAAAAAGATTAAGCCATTCGGTTGATATGAATACTTATGTTGCCCTGAACTATGACCATACACAAGGACCCAAAAGAACCGTTTGAAAGACTTAAAGAACTTCCACAAGTGGGGCAAGCCTTAGCAACACTAGGTGAAAGAAATCTCAGCGGTAATCATTGTGGAGCAGTTCCTCAGAACCCAGAGCTTGAAGTTTGGATCAAAGAGCACAATCCCAAGAGTGCAGAAGAGGCAGCTGAACTTGAACTGTCCAGGTCCGTCAGACAGGGGAGCCAAAGTGCCAACTTCAAAAGAGAAAATAAACACCCTGCCTCTAGTATGTCCTTAAGTGTGGAAGGGACTCAAGGCAAAGTAGTTTCTATTTTCCTTCTGTATGAATTCATGCACCATTAAAGCACATTACTAACTCTGCTCCATTCCCGGAGTCTTTGTGCCTTCTCGCTTCACAGGTTTCTATGGATCGTGATTGCGTCTGGACCCAGGTCCTGGTTTTATCTGGACCCTGGTCCTACAACAATGATAATAGCAGTAGGTGTCGGGCAGGACCACCCGACACCTACTGCTATTATCATTGTTATTTCTAGTTGCATTGCAATTAGTATGGTCAATACCATTACTGCTTCTATTATCATTATTATTCTATTATATCCACTGTTGCTGTTATTTCTGGTAGTCATAACTTTTTCATCATACTTACATGAATCATTATGTCATATTCATTGAATGTGTTGTAACTCTGTTATGCTGTTCATTCTGTACACATGACATCTATTGTACTCTGTCCATCCTGATAGAGGATCCTCCTCTGTTGTTCTCCTGAAGGTTTCTTCCCTTTTTCTCCCCGTTAAAAGGTTTTTTTGGGGGACTTTTTCCTGAACCAATGAGAGGTCCTGGGACAGAGGATGTCGTATGTGTACAGATTGTAAAGCCCTCTGAGGAGAATTTGTGATTTATGATTTTGGGCTATACAAAATAAATTGAATTGAATAGTACATGGACAGTTCAGGTATCCCCCATACTGATCATAGTTCAGTGAGTGCACCATCTGTCAAGACCATTAAAAGAGATGTAAGATGCTTTTACAGTTGGGAGTTGAGGCATACAAATCCCTCTTTTCCAGCTAGTAAAAGCAAGCAAGTACGTCTCTTTTCTGTGCCAAGGCCATCTAGATGTCACATGCAAGATAAACGCAATTTTATACCAGTGCTTGTTCATGGAGTGTCCAAAGAGTGATCAGGAAGGTATTGCTGTAAGCTGTATTCGTGGAGATAAGAAAATGTAAGCCACTGCAGACTTTTGATTGACATCTGGCAGCATCTGCCTTAGCAGTTAGTATTTGATGGTATGCTAAGTGCTGCTAACACATGAGCAACGTATATTACTTTATGGTGTCCTCCTCAAGCAAAAGAGTCTGCTGTGGCATTCAAGGCAATTCATATTTCCTGAATGAACCGTGTTTGCGGAGCAAAGGGAGGATAGTGTGTTTTGGATAATGTGAAGCAGCATAATATATAGATATTGGATATTGTTATTGCTTATTGATTTGTGAAGCGTCAGGCGGTTCAGGCCTCCACGTCGTCCATCAAGTTCTGATAATGGACAACTTGTCGGGCATTGTACATTACGTGACTTTCGCTTTTCAAATCAATCTGCACTTACAATTCTGTTGCCATGCGACGATAATGCAACAAATGCGAAAAATGAATTTCCAGACTTTATCTTCACTGTGACTGTACTTTAACAACCCAAAACTCTACAGCATGCCCGAAAATGAGGTGTGGTAATCTGATATTACACTGACAGGGAAAAGGCCACTCTATCTCTGGACAAGCCAGCTCTTTTCTCAACTCATTCACACATGTTCCTCCATGGGAGTGCTCACCATCAGTGTCCTCCAGTGCTTGGATCATGTCAGGGTCGAGTGCTGTACTGACCAGCATCTCCACATAGCTCCTGAAGATCTCCCTCATGGCTCGGCTGTTGACTCCACCCCGCACTGGTCCTACAACACAAGAAACCACACTGAGGGCCTGAACACAGCAGACACTGACTTCAGGAGATGTATTAATATGTGGGTACCACACGCACACACACGCACACACACACACACACACACACACACACACACACACACACACACACACACCTTCATCATCGCTGGGTCGGGAGGAGTCAGACGAGGAGGAAGAGGATGGCACCTCCTTCTGCCACTTCTTCCTCTTCTTGGGAGGAGGCTCTGCCTTGTCCTTGGAAGTCTTGGCTCTGGCCTGACAATCCATCTTCTTTTCTCCTCCTCTCTTCTCCTCCTTCAACCTTGAAAACTCCACTGTGCCATCTCTCTCTCGCTCCTCTCTGACCCTTTTCTCCTTCTCATGACCCATTTGTCTCTCTTTTTCCCTCTCTCTTCCCTCCTTTTCTTTCTGCTCCCTCTCTTTCTCCTTCTCTCTCCGCTCCCTTTCTTGTTTCTCTTTTTCTCTATACTCCCTTTCTCTCTCTTTATCTGTTCTCTCCCTCTCCCTCCTTTCTTTCTGCTCTCTCTCTTGTATCTCTTTTTCCTTTTGCTCCCTCTCCTGTCTCTCCCATTCTTTTCTCTCTCTATCCTGTTTCTCCTTCTCTTTCTGTTCCCTATTCCTTCTATCCCTCTCTTTCAACTCTCTCTCTTTTCTCTCTTTCTCATACTCCCTGTATTTCTGCTCCTTCTCCCTTCTTTCAATCTCCTTCTCTGTACGTTCCCTCTCCTTTTGCTTTCTGTCCTCTTTTTCTCTCTCCACCTTCTCATTTTCTTTCCTTTCCCTCTCCTTCTGCTCCCTCTCCTGTTTCTCCTTCTCTCTCCTCTCTCTCTCCTTATGTTCCTTTTCTACTTTCTCCCTGTGCTCCCTCTCTCTTTGTTCTTTTTCTCTCTCCTTCATCTCTCTCTCCTTCTGTCTCTCCTTGTCATCTCTTTCCACTCGAGGTGGGGTTTGATTGTGAATAGAGGGCAGCTGTTTAGGTAGTGACTGGCGTCTGTCAATTAATAAATGCAAAAAGAAAAACAGAGTGAATGAAGCTACCCTGTCCTAAGACCTAGGAAGCTGGTAAGTTATTTGAAATTAATCTAAAATCAGTTAGTGACAGCCATATACATTTTTGACAAAAGTCTCACTGAATTTGCTTCAGATTTGTGTTTTTTTGTAGCTTTAGCTCTGACTCTTTTATTACTTTCCAGTTTGTGTCCGTTCAGCTTCCCTACCTCTGAGTGACAATCAGAAACATTTGACAAGAAATCAAATTCATCTCCTTACCTCAGAGTGAGGCCAGCTCTATGCCACGGCTTCCGAGAACACACTCTGACATAATCTTTTTTGTTGACGTTCTCCAAGAACTTCACATACAAACGCTGGTAGCGCATTTTGGCATCACCAAAGTAACCCAGATACTGAGGGAAGAAACATTAAGAATAACAATTTAGTAAACAGTATCGTTTTCTACGAAAATATTCTAACTACTTACAGAGGATATAAATAAAGCTCAGTCAAACTGGGTACTCTAAAATGTCCCAGATTGCAGTGAAAGGGAATTGTCTGAATTCCGGGAGTTGGAATTCAATGTGTGATGCTATAAATGGCCTATAGGGGGGACAAATCCAACATTAGTGTGTACATCTTACTGTAGACAGAGCACTCACTGCATTTAAGGAAGCATTTTAGATTTCACTCTTGAAGAAGCGCTAAACCATTTTCTCATTAAGGGGTTTCCTTTCCACTAAAACAGCTGATCAGAGGGCACCAATCAGCCTCGTGATTATTAAATGATTAAATACATGAATTGGTTACAAACCGTCCATTAGTTTGTTTTAAGTCCAAATAATGTATCATCAGTCGGTCCTCAGAGCATTCTATATAAAGACGTTGTTCATCCTTGTTTTGTACTGTTGCTGCTCTACTTGTTTTTCTCATTTCATGCCCAAGTGTTTCAGATTCAGAGCAGGGAAAAACAAAGATGTCTGTTGCGATATTGGTATTTATTCATCCTGCACTATGCCCGAATGATAGGAATGGTGGCAGAACTACAATGAACTACATTGTGCTGGGGGAGAGCGAGTTTAAGAAATGAATTATCCTGCTCAAAACAGATAATGACCGTAAGCACAAATTAAACAGTGGCTGTTGTTATACGCTTCTTGAATAAGTATGTCCTTAATTGTGAATGATGTTCTGTTATAATTTCTGCATAAGACCTATATAAGCAAATGGAAGTTGTCTGTCTAAGAAGAAAACTTTACTAGTCTGCCAGCATTATCTAGAATCAAAAGAGAGAGAAGATATGGCAACTGAAAACAGGAAAAGCTACATTTCAGCCAGAAGAGATATTACATACACCTATACTATAATATCATTAGTGTAGTCAGAGATCCTAGAGACTTTGACGCTAGCACGTGTAAATATGCATAGATGTGGGCAGCAATTCAGAGGTCTGGGAATTATTGAAATAATTGCTATAATTGTTCAATATATAACTCTTTTATTGTTAGTTTAGACCTGTTTTCTAATATAAAAATCATAATTTATATCAAACATCAGCCTAGCAGTGGACATGATAAAAGTATATACTTAAAGATGCAATTCAATTAAACAAAGCAATAGTAGTTAACATGAAGTTTGGTATTTCTTGTGCAGGTTCCAGAGCTCTTAAGTCACTCTGAACCTTCTGCAGGCAGGTAGGGGCCACTCGCTCATTTCTCTGTTGTGGTTGTATGTATGCACCTCAACCATTAGGCCATCGGACGTCTATAATCTACTTAATCATTACGAGAGAAACTAAAGTTTAAGATGATGCTTTTGTGACACGTAGCCTTGATTTGTACCAAACCGAGTCTGACATCACTGACTTGTTTTGAACCCATAAAGAGCTGTACACCAGCAGTTCTCTGCCCAATGTCCTTTCCTATTGATTGAATCTGTGGGAGTTCTGAGTTAAGCGTATATGTCTGCTGGAAAACTCACGTTACTAGTTGCACAGAACTGCCTTTGACCATCCTTGATCTCTGGGCTGAATTTCTGGAGCAAGGCTTTCTGCACCCTCCAGATGGGTGGGGGCTCCCGACCCGTCTGCAAGGCCATCTGATGAAACCAAGAATCACAGTGTATACCATTAATATAAAGGTATTTATTCATCATACATACTTCCTAGGAGCTGTGGGTGGAACTCACCTTAAGCGTCCCGATGTCCTCAGTTCGAACCACAAACTCGTCCCGTTCACGAAAGATTCCCTCGCCTCCACTCTCACTGTCCTCCTCTTCACTCTCCCCAGCTATGGCGGCATCAGCCTGCTTCTTTGCCAGGTGGAGAGAGGTAAGACGCTGAGATGTTGGGGCCTCTTCCGGGGTTGGAGGTGATGGTGGTGGCGAGGATGATGAAGAGGGTGAGGAAGAGGTGGGTGAGGAGGGGGAAGGCTGCTCAGCTTCAGGTTCCTGGTCCTGATCAGAGGATGATGGGGGAGGTGTGGTGGATGGAGGGGGAATGGACTGGGCCAGGGGAAGGTTGGAGAGGGGTGAGGACGGGATAGCAGGAGGGGAGGTGGATGGGGGAGGGGAGGTAACATTTGTAGCCGGTTGGTAGGAGGACTGCTGCTGCTCAGAGGGAGGATAGGTTTGAATGGCCTCTTCCTCATCCTGCTGGATCAGCAGTTGGGAGGGTACGGCGAGACTCAGGGGAGGCATGGGTGAGGGTGAAGAGTATGTGGGTGGAGTGGAGGGGGGGATGGACAGTGATGGGGATGGAGGGGCAGGAGCAAGCATAGGTCCTGATGGAGAATCTGAAAAGAACAGTGTGGGGGTGAGACATTTTCTCCTGAAGTTGCAATTCCAATAGCCCTGCACTGTAAATCTTGGGGGGGACATGAAGTCACCAACTGCTTCCTTTCGCCTGTTAACCAGGAGCCATGATATCATGATATCACATCCACCACCTCTTGGTGCGGGACTCCCCACCTGCTGTGTAGATGGCCAAATCTACCAGTAACAACAATACAGTCTTTCACTTGACTCCCACCCACAAATCATCAGTTGATTTATTTCCTTTAAGTCATCCAGTCAAGAAGGAACTTTCCAGGAATTATATAATTTTTGAGTAAGGGAAAAGTGGCAGACATTAAAAAGCAGACAGAACATACACATACATTACCTTCAACTTGAGGGACCTCCAAAATCTGCATTTCAGACATCCTTTTCTCTTCCTCCTCCTCCTCCTGCTCTTCCAGGGCTCCCTGCTGCAGATTCTGTAGATTTCTCATTTGTTCTTCATCGTCTGCAGTCTCCCGACCTCCCTCATCCTCCTGCTCCTCTCCTCCTCCTCCTTGATTAACCTCCCTCTCATCCACTTTTTCTCCATTTGACTGTGGGGAGACCAATTTTTGCTCTCCCTTGTCCTGTATGTGATCCTGCATGTAAGTGAGCACCTCCTCTTTTCCATCCTCCATACTGGGGATGAGGGGAGGCATGGCAGGGAGTGGGGGGCTGAGCGGCGGCTCTTGTGGGATAGGTGAGGACAGGTTGGGTGGGGCCTTGGCCATAGAAGAAGCCATTGCAGCAGCTAACGAGTGTGGGGTGTCATAAAGGGCAGAGATGGCAGATGAGATGCTTTTCTGCAGGTCCTGGTTTTTACTGACCGAGTCCTCCTCATCAGAGGAGAAGGAGGGCAGCGTCTCCAGGTTTCCTTTTAGCTCCTCGTCCAGTGGCTTACAGGGACTCGGGCAGCTGCTGAGAGCCAGGTCTGCCCCATCGCCCTGGCCTCCATGGCTGAATGTTCCTGGAGGTTGCTGTGGAGGAGTTGGTGCTAGGGTGAGAGGAGGAGGGGATAAGGGCCTGATCCCTCCCTTCATAGAGGAACAGGAGTTCAGAGAATCCTGCTCACCTTCATCAAGTCCCAGTTCAAGGCCTGACTGTTTTTTGCCCGTCTTCAGGAAGTCCAAAAAAGAGGCCATGAAGCCAGGTTTGAAGTCGAAAGCCTTCTCATCAGCCTGCAAAAGGCAAAAGAGCATAATCTCATCACTGATGAGAGTTTTATGATGTTGCCCCTTCCTTGTCCACTGCTGTATTCCTCTGTACACTGCAAAAAACAGTTCCAACTCGTAATTTGGTCTCATGTTCACTCAACAAGACATATTTGTCTTTAAAGCAGCATTCCGATGGTCAAAGTGCAAAACCTCCTATCTGCAAAATGATCCAGGAAAAGTGGGAATAACCTCCTGTCTGCACTTTGTATATATTTTGTTTTTGTATTTTGTATTATGTATCCTTAACCAATAGCATTCTGCAAGAAAACAAAAACATTTTTTTTGAAAAAGTTAATTTTTCAGATAGGAGGTTTTGCTCATCGGCCATAGATTCATTGATTTTGTTGACCACAAGATGGCAGCAGAGCACAGCTGTTTCCATAACTTTATCACCTTTTAAAGTTATGGAGAAAACGTTAGCATACAGTTGCCAGCAGACACAAAGCATGAATGGATGACGAATAAGCTAATATCTCTCCACTTTAAGCTCTGGTTAGGTCTTCATCAACTCCAAGGAAAATGCAGGAAACAAAGCTGATTGGAGTGGTGAGAGTAAAGCAAAACAGTTGCAGATGGTAAAACAAAAACAAAAAGCTGAAAGATGGAGCTGCAGATGGTTGATATTGTCGTTCGTCATTGCAAGAGACCCCTTTAATAACTTCATTATGCACATCCATCTTCATTTGGCCCATTGTTCATGTAAAAATATTGAGGTGTCCGTCTGTAGTTGTCTCTGAACCTTGAATGACTATGATCACGCTTTGAGTGGTCAGAAAGACTAGAAAAGCCATAAAGTCCATTTACTATAGAGTATCTCGACAGACAAAAGTTCTTAATTAATTGATTGACTATTTCGTCTATAAAATGTCAGAACATAGTGAAAAATCTAACATGATGTAATCCAACATCTAAAATATGTTTCTGTTGACTAATCAATTAACTGACATAATAGTATCAGCTGTGCATGATTTGCAAGTCAAATCTCATTCAAAATGGCAGATTTCTCTTTGATTTTAGATACATCTAATTACCGTTATCTATTTTCCTGACTGTAAGAAGTCATAAGATAACATACACAACTACTTTTGGTTGATTGCACTAACTAAAAAAATAACAATAATACATCTTACTCAATAATCTGTTTACTTTATGCGAGTGTAATCTTGAACATGTGAAATTAGACAGACAGACCACATTGAGCTGTTTTAGTAAATGATTTAATATCTGACAATCACATTGATAGTCAGCCTAAATGAATCAACTCCTCCAAGTCACATTAATACTCACATTCCTCGAGGCACCGGCCGAGGAGGTGGAGTGGCAGCTATCTTTGACTCAGGCCTGTTGATGAACCCTAAACCTAAACTAAACTACAACTCATTTGAAAGCCTTGTTCTTAGTCTTTCACATCCAACCAGGAAAACAATACAGCCAATTCTATTTGTTATAGTGTACCGGGCCCCAGGTCCGTATTCTGAATTTCTATCTGATTTTTCAGACTTTTTATCAAGTTTAGTTCTTAAAACAGGTAAAGTTATTGTTGTAGGTGACTTTAATATTCATGTGGATGTCGATAATGATAGCCTTAGTACTGCGTTTAACTCATTATTAGATTCAATCGGCTTCTGTCAGAGTGTAAAGAAACCCACTCACTGTTTTAACCACACCCTCGACCTTGTTCTTGCATATGGCATTAAAATAGAACATCTAATAGTTTTTCCACAGAACCCTCTTTTATCAGACCATTACCTAATAACTTCCGAGTTTATACTACCAGAGTGTACACCGTTAGGCAAAAGTTTCTACACCAGATGTCTATCTGACAGTGCTGTAGCTAAATTTAAAGAAGCGATTCCATCTGTATTTAATTCAATACCATGTCTCAAAATAACGGAGGACTCCTGTACTAACTTTAGTCTGTCCCAGATTGATCATCTAGTCGATTGTGCTACAGGCTCACTGAGACTGACACTAGACTCTATAGCTCCTCTGAAAAAGAAGATAATAAAGCAGAGGAGGTTCGCTCCATGGTATAACCCTCAAACCCGCAAAATAAAACAAACATTGCGAAAGCTTGAAAGGGTATGGCGTTCCACCAATTTAGAAGAATCTCGGTTAGTTTGGCGAGATAGTCTTAAAACATATAAGAAGGCCCTCCGTAATGCCAGAGCAGCCCATTACTCATCAATAATAGAGAAAAATAAGAACAACCCCAGATTTCTCTTCAGCACTGTAGCCAGGCTGACACAGAGTCACAGCTCTGTTGAGCCGTGTATTCCTATAGACCTCAGTAGTAATGACTTCATGAACTTCTTCAATGATAAGATTCTAACTATTAGAGACAAGATTAATGGTCTCTTGCCCTCAACCAGTACCAATCTATCCTTGGAGGCAGCTATAAACCCTGATATATGTTTGGACGGCTTCTCTCTCATCGACTTTAAAAAATTGTCTTCAACAATTTCCTCTTCTAAATCTTCTACCTATCTCTTGGACCCCGTCCCGATGAGGCTGCTTAAAGAAGTTTTACCTTTGATTGGCACCTGTTTGCTGGATTTTGTCAATCTGTCTTTACTAACAGGCCATGTACCACAGTCTTTTAAAGTAGCTGTGATCAAGCCTCTTCTCAAAAAGCCCACTCTTGATCCAGAGGTGTTGGCTAACTATAGACCGATCTCTAACCTTCCCTTCCTCTCTAAGATCCTTGAGAAAGTAGTTGCAAACCAGTTATGTGACTTTCTACATAACAATAGTTTATTCGAGGATTTTCAGTCAGGATTTAGAAAACACCACAGCACAGAGACAGCACTGGTGAAAATTGCTAGTGATCTTCTAGTTGCATCAGATGGAGGACTTGTCGCTGTCCTTGTCTTGTTAGACCTTAGTGCTGCGTTCGACACCATTGACCATAACATCCTATTACAGAGATTAGAACATATGATTGGCATTAAAGGCACCGCACTAAGCTGGTTTAAATCCTATTTATCAGATCGATCTCAATTTTTATATGTAAACGATGAATCCTCGATGACCACCAACGTCAGTCACGGAGTTCCACAAGGTTCTGTGCTTGGACCAATCTTATTCACCTTATATATGCTTCCTTTGGGCAATATTATCAGAAAACACTCCATAGACTTTCATTGTTATGCAGATGATACTCAACTATAGCTATCGATCAAGCCGGACGAAACCAACCAGCTTGCTAAACTTCAAGCATGTCTCAAAGATATAAAAACATGGATGACCTGCAACTTCCTGATGTTAAACTCAGACAAAACTGAAGTTATTTTACTAGGCTACACCTCCGGAATTAACTATCTAATGATGTGGTTTCTCTTGATGGCATTGCCCTGGCATCCAGCACCACCGTAAAGAATCTCAGAGTTATCTTTGATCAGGACTTGTCCTTTAACTCTCACGTAAAACAAATCTCAAGAACTGCCTTTTTTCACCTACGTAACATTTCAAAAATTAGACACATCCTGTCTCAAAGCGATGCAGAAAAATTAGTTCGCGCATTTGTTACTTCTAGACTGGACTACTGTAATTCCTTATTATCAGGCTGCTCTAATAAGTCTCTTAAATCTCTCCAGTTGATCCAGAATGCTGCAGCTCGTGTACTAACAAAAACTAAGAAAAGAGATCATATTACTCCTGTATTAGCTTCTCTTCACTGGCTCCCTGTAAAATCCAGAGTCGAATTTAAAATCCTTCTCCTCACCTACAAAGCCTTAATTGGTGAGGCACCATCATATCTTAAGGATCTCATAGTACCATATTACCCCACTAGAGAGCTGCGCTCACTGAATGCAGGGCTGCTTGTGGTTCCTAGAGTCTTAAAAAGTAGGATGGGAGCCAGAGCCTTCAGTTATCAAGCTCCTCTTCTATGGAACTAGCTTCCACTTTCAGTACGGGGGGCAGACACAGTGACCACATTTAAGAGTAGACTTAAGACTTTCCTCTTTGATAGCGCTTATACTTAGGGCTGGCTCAGGTTTGCCCTGGTCCATTCTTTCCAGCCCCTTGATATGCTGCTATTGGCCTAGACTGCTGGGGGACAACTTAGGATACACTGAGCTCCTCTATCCTTTTCTCTCTCTCCTTCTGTATGAATTCATGTTCTATCAATGCACATTACTAACTCTACTTCTTCCCTCGGAGTCTTTGTGCTTTCTCGCCTCGCAGGTTTCCACGAATCGTCGTTGCATCTGGACCCTGTTCCTGCCTCCTGGTTCCTTCCGTGGCCCTGCTGACGCACTTTCTTCTCTATTTTACCTTCTGTATGAATTCATGCACCATTAATGCACATTACTAACTCTGCTCCATCCCCGAAGTCTTTGTGCCTTCTCGCCTCGCAGGTTTCTGTGGATCGTGGTTAAATCTGGACCCTGGTCCTACGTCCTGCTGTGGTCCTCCCCGACACCTACTGCTACTATTACATGAATCATTTCTGTCATGTGAATTGAACGTGTTGTAACTCTGTTATGCTGTTCATTCTGTACACATGACATCTATTTTTATACTCTGTCCATCCTGGGAGAGGGATCCTCCTCTGCTGCTCTCCTGAAGGTTTCTTCCATTTTTCTCCCTGTTGAAAGGTTTTTTTGGGGGGGAGTTTTTCCTGAGTCGATGAGAGGTTCTGGGACAGAGGATGTCATTGTGTGCAGATTGTAAAGCCCTCTGAGGCAAATTTGTAATTTGTGATTTTGGGCTATACAAAAATAAATTGAATTGAATTGAATTGACAAGCAGACAGTGAAGATGAATGAGAAGTGATTGCAAACAAAATCAATGACATCAAATCAAATATTCTTGTTGTTAGAACTCCTGAGGAATGCATATTGATGCAGCTAACGTAGTGTTCATTATGACCAATGCTATATTGTACAGTCATTCCAAAACATGGTGTGTTCCCCTCAACTCTTTACAACCATAAGAAACCTCTATAACTCTCTTATAATTAAGATTCATGTATAATAAGTCATAAATAATACATTTTACTTACTTTCTCAGCTCTAAAATTACATTTTAAGCGGTTTAATAAATACAGGCCCTAGACACTTGGCTATAGGTAATGAAGCTTAACAGACAGCAGGTGGCAGCAAGGGTTGTGTACTGAAAAATGTAGTAACCGTGGCAACAGCTGTCCTGGTAACCGCCATCTCTCTCCTCTCTCTTTTGTCAGTCAGAAAGAACTGGCTGTCAGTCTGTCACTCTTTCTCTCCAAACCTCAAATCACAAAAAAATTACTGAAAATGAAAATATTGTTTTAGTTCCACTGGAGACGACACCACTAAAACATTTTTACATTTAGTTCATACACATACCTGGGCAAAATGCACATACTTTTTACACGTATTGTATGTCTTGGCATAAGTGCTTTTCGGCACCTGTGGTGTGAGGAAGGCAAAAAATGTGCTTCTCTCTCTACCAGAGGCTTGAGTTTGAATGGATGAGGTATGAATTAAATATGAAGCTCCTGGCTTCGCTCATTTTTGTAGAGGGTGTGAGGCAACTTACTGAACTGGAGAGCTTCTGCATAGCAGCCCAGGCTTCAGGATTCAGTGGATCGTCAATGTCTTTCTTCCACATCATCTGTGTTAACATCAGAGAAAACTGCTTTCAAAAATCGGTCACGGCCAAACTCTTTAGAGAGCTTGTTAGGTATATAGTTTACTTTTTCTTTACATGAACAACAATGTGATGTGATCACAAGATTTCATGGAGGGTTGTATAAAATCAGGGACGCATTTACAGTATCTATCTAGATGATACTTAAGAGGTTGAATGTTAATAAAAATGTAATTTGATCTCTTTATTATTTCATTGTTAATATATATGTTGTTGTCCCATCATTTGTTTTGCCCCCCTTTCATATTCTAGTTTGAACATGATACTCTGAATAACTACAATGTGTTTACCTAGATTTATCAGTAAGAACAATATAGAAACTCTAGCCTTTTTGGAGTTTGTCTTGTAAAGTTTAAGGAACAAAAATAAATGACAAATTAACTTAAACTCAAATAAAATAATTGTGTTCAATATTTAGTTGCAAATCCATTGCAGTCAGTGAGTGCCGGAATCATCAGCGGACCCGAGTGATGCTCTGCAATGTCTAGACTGCACTTTGCCTTAAAGGTTCTTAAAGGAATACTTCACCCACAAAATGAAATGCATTAACAAACTCTCACACAACTCGTGCAGTATAATCCAAACTCATGCATCCAGTCATTTGCTCACTACTTCCAAAACACGCATCTTCACAAAAACCTTACGATTTGTCAAACACGGCCCAAATTACCTTCAACTCATCAAAGCGTCTTTTCTATGTTTTTTGATTATTTGTTTACAGGCGAGCCATGCAAGAAAATATTCTTCAAGAATTCATGGTAACGCTGGTTGAATAATTGATACACAAGGTAATTTTGTGGGTGAAGTATTTCTTTAACCCATGCTCAGTTGACATTACGTCTTGTGACTGACTTAGCCAGTCAAGGCCATTTCAATGTTTGGTCCTTGGTTGCAACAACCTGCACTATATTAAGGCTCACTGCCCTGCTGTATTGTTCTGAAATTGCAGGGCTAGATTTTTAAGGGGCTGAGTCCTTAAAGCTGACTCAGCAATTTGACATCAGTCCCTGGTAATGTCCCCTAATGTGCTGGAATACAGAGCCAGCTTAATGAGAGGATAACAGTTCAAATACTTACCAACTCAACTGCAGATCAGCTTGACTTGATTAGAAAATCTAAGGTGTCACTTCACAGTCAAATTACTGCAGTTGCAGTATACCACACTGTTGCTGAGGCAACTAGATTTAATTTCCCTCTAACATGAAATACAGTTGAAGCTGTCAGGCATTGGTCCTCTGCAGCCCTTCGTAATATCTACCACTCCTTCTCCCACACACCCTGACGTCAAGAAGTGACAGACCTCAACAAATAGTATGATGTAAGCAGCCTACATGACACTACTTGATTTCAAGGATATAATGATAAAGGATTTCTGATTAACTGATTATTCTGAATTGACATATCTATATCGATCTGCAAATATAAGTTCTGGGGAGCATGAGTCAAAACAAATTTTAAAAAGGAAGCAGAATCGTAGCTGATAAATAAAGCAATAATTGATTTAATAGCAATGTACTATGGATTACTTAAAAAAAAGAAAGAAATCAAATCCTCTTTTAAGTTAATATCAGGTGGCAGGTTCTGTTCCCCAAAAAATTCTCGTATCCAAATCCTCTTTTTGAATAAATAAATACAATGTACCAATAATGAAAATAATTTTAACCATTTTAATTCCTGTCAAATAAGAGTTCTTTGCAAGATATTTGTCATTATGCCCTTCCCCTGTGAAAAAGCCACTCCCCCTCAAGCTGTTGTGTATAATTTAACAGGTGAAATGGGAAAACGTTCAGCTTCCATCACATATCGCAAAGCACCAGTCCATTCAAATTTGAATGGTAAAATCGGCATTGAATTAATTTTAGGTGCTCCCCACCCTTTAAACCATTACATATTTCAGTACTTGCCATTGAAATGATTACAACTAAATTCACACTTCAAATAGATTTGTACATTAACAACAAAGACAAGTTCAGCATTTATCAGAGAGAACCCCATAAGGGAGCTTTGCAAGTAGAACTAATGAGGAGACAGAACTTCTATTGTGTTCTTTACCTCTACAGCTTTCTGCTGATGCTTCATCATCTTGTCTTGAGTCTGGTTCTCCTCATTTCTGCTGATGTCCATGGAGGCACTGGGTCCAGGACTCAGTCCCAAGGATGGTGCTGACCCCACCGATCCGTCAGACAGAACTGGCTCAGTGCTAGACAGTGAGTCTGTCCTCAACAAGCATTCTGATGAAGGCATGGTAGGAACGGGCAGTTTGATCTGGAGACAGACAAGTTGTATGGAAGGGTTAGGGTTAGATGGAAGACATTCAGAAGGACTTTTAGGATAAAATATACAATATACTTTGTTTTGTTGACATTACTGTAGCTTGGCTACCTAGGATATCTACAAGATAAGATAACCCAGTAATACTGATTGGTTTCACAGAGATATATTACACTACTCTATAATGGTTAACATGACTTGTCCCGTTTTGCGTCTCATTTGTCTCAGGCTGGAACTGGCAGAGGGAAATGTATTGCACACTGTGGTGACAAACGTATAAAGAAGTATTGGGGGCAGACTTTGGTGAATCTGAACCAATGCTTTAAAACACAAACAAACTAACCAATTGAGGCAGCAAGTAGACCAGCAACTACCGTGTTCTGCAAGGTCAAATAACTGTTTTTGTGAAAGACGTTTTGTGGCTTTGAAGAGAGCACAGATAAGGGCCTTATTACACTCAAGCTGATATTGATTTTTTTACATTTCGTCCGTAGCTCCCGTGCTGGTACTCCTGTCTGTTTCTCCAAACTGGGGGCATGCCGACCATCATCTACTGTAGGTAATAAACTCACTATATAAGTACCTCATACAACCCCACTTCAAAACATCCAAACTATCCCTTTAATGCGCACAGCAAATAATCAACACTCTGAAACTAGATAAAATAACCAGAACTCAAGTTTACCCGAATAATTGCATACACACAATTTATGTAATCTTTACTTTTTACAATTCAATGAGTCATAAACTGTGAGAAATTCATCAATAGAATTTCTATTCTTCTACTCAGTGCAGGTAGGAATTTAACTAACGTCCTACTCCAAGCTATGTACATTTCAGCCAATTCCAACTTTTTAGGCATCACTATGATTCTTGACCAGTACAGTCCCAGATTATCTGGTCTTTTCAGGATTACCTTGATAGGTCTGATTGGATCTTGCTGAAGCTGCTGAGATGGTTGCTGTTGGTGTTGAAGATGATGCCTTTGATGTTGCTGCTGTTGATGATGCGGTTGTTGGTTAGGACAGGAAACATGCTGCTGCTGATGATGCAGGTGATGCTGTTGTTGTGGTGCTTGGTGATGCTCTGCCTGCTGTCTGGGATGGTTGTGTGAATGCTGTTGAAGATGCTGCTGCTGGCTGAACTGTTGTTGCTGCTGATGATATGGGAGGCTTTGAACTTTGTTCATATCTTGATGCATTTCAACATGCACTTCCTCTCTTTTGCCTCGCCCTCGGCCACGGCCCCGCCCCCTTCTACTTTCTCCAGCCACTGATCCCATCAGCCCCCTGCAGTAAGGAGGCTCTGGAAGAGGACGTATGCGTGGTCTACCTCGTGGGCGAGGAGGGCCTTCACGTTTTGGTTTAGTTGGTTTCCTGCCTCTCTTTTTAGGGCCATCATGGGGGAGGAGTTGAGGAGGATGTCCAAGGGAAGCGTAGCTGGAGGGGTGGCAGAAATCCATGTCACCCATCAGTGGACTGAGCACACTTACTACTGATGTGCCACCAGCCTTCCTACAACTTGACACCAAGTCAGGGAGCAGGTCAGGAAGGCGTCGACAGTTAAGGCGAATATCAGCTGGAACATCAGCTTTATCCTCATCGTCCTCAAATTCGTACTCCTGCGCATAGTTTTTCTTTGTTTGAGGTTGTGGCTCACGCCGCTGTTTGAGCAAGTGAAATGAGCTGGTCTTAAGCAGTTTCTTGGGTCGAGAGGAACAGAAAATAGGTGAGGTCAGACCAGCCGTACTTAAACTTCCACCCACTCCTACAGCTCCCATCATCTTGTTTAGTGAACCATCCCCTGGAACTGCTGAACTCAATCCCATAGTGGGTGTTTGGGATTGGATGAGGCCTAGCTGGTCAGTATTCACAGTAGAGGGAAGCTCATGGGTCTTCATAGAGTCAAGGTCTAAGTGTAGATTGCCATTCCCTGTTCCTGGAAGGCTGTGGCAATACTGTCCATAGCCTTGATCACTGTGGTGACCAACCATATCATAGCCCTCTCCAGCACCTCCTGTTTTTAAGGCCTCCACACCCTCTTGCCCCTGCCCATGGCCCTGGGTAAGGCTTTCTTGAGCATCCTGTCCTACCCCAGAATCCTCAGCACAGCTTGATTTGTAATCAGCTGAACAAAACATGTCCTCCATCTCAGGAAAGAAAGGACGGTCTTCATCGTGTAAGAGCGAGTCTGGAAAGCAGATGGATGTTAGAGGCGCAAACCGCTGCTGTTGCTGCTGCTGAACTTGATTCTGTCCTACTTTATCCACTGGGCTTACAGTGTCAAACTGGTGCTGTTTGAGCTGGTCAAGCTGGGAGTGTGACAGACTATCAGGCTCTCTTTGTTGGCGCTGCTGCTGTTGTTGTGGAGTTCCCATATTTGCTGTCATCCGGTGGGAGTGTGGGTGAGCTAACTGAGAGTGTGCCATCTGATGGTGAGAGTGTGCTTGCTGTGGATGGTGGGCATGGGGGTGGGCATGAGCCTGAGGCTGGTTGAGGTGGTGCAGGTGTGAGGGGGTGGATAAGCCCAAATCTGGTTCAGAGAGAAAGTCATGAAGATCTGAGGCTGTTTGTTGGGTATGGTGGTGGGGTGTAAGTCTGTGCTGCTGTCTATGTATATCTCCACCACCTCCCTCCCCTCCTGTAACAGTCACCCCAACCCCTGTTCTGTCTAGTGCTCCTCCACCACCTCTACTGTTCGTCCGGGAAATAGATTGGTCTAGCATGTCTAGCGGAGACACTGAGTTCTGACTGGCTCGGGATTGATCTCTTGGCTGGGCTCCAAGGCTGTAGTGTGTATCTAAACCCTGGGTCTGGAGCTGGAGTTGCAACTGTGAGGACTGGTTCTGTGGATGGGATTCCACTCCCGCAGGCCCTGCTCCTCCAGCTGAACCCATCATGGCCTGCTGGCTCAAAGGATGCTGCTGTTGCTGTGGAGGGGCTTGTTGGGGGTCCATCTTAGTGCGAGTGGTATGAGAAAGGACAGACTGCAGCATGTGAGTTTGCTGGGGAGGGTCTGGCGGTGAATCTATCAGGGAGAGGGGGACCTGGCTTTGTCGAGCTTGCTGCACATCTGGTGTGTTACACAAGTAGGCATTGTCATTTGCATCTGAAGGCTTCTTCAGCTCCATGTGAGGGTGGCTGTGAGAGTGGGAATGAGGATGGCTATGCTGTGTATGTTGTGAGTGCTGTGTGTGTTGAGTGTGCCGAGAGTGCTGGGAGATTTGGGGATGCTGAGAGTGTTGCTGAGAGTGTGATGACACATGTGAGGTGTGATGGGAGTGCTGTGTGAAGGGGTCCCCTCTTCCATAATTGACCACAGAGCCCAAGGAGTCATGCTGTTGTTGATGGGAGTGGGAAGTATGGGAGTGGGAAAGAGAGTCTGTGACCCCTCCTACCCCTCCAACATTGGACTTTGATATGGTAACCTCTGATTTAGCCTGTTGCTGTTTCTTCTGTGATGCTTCCAGTTGACTGTTTAAGCCACTTGCAATGTCATCAATTGCCGTTCCAGGACCTGAACTGCTGGTGATGTTATTGGTACGAATGACACTGTGAAGGTGGTAGCGCTCTTCTGAGATCTTGTTCATGTCATAGGTCACCCCCTTGCCTTCCCCATCTCTAGCTTGTGGGAGCGGCTGTGGCAGTTGCTGAGGAGGTGGGTGATGCTGGGAAGGATGGGGAGTTGAGCTCTGGGGATGTAGTAAATGGTGGATGAGGAAGTCGTCATCATCCTCTTCCTCATTTTGGGATTGCTGAACTCCCAACATGTTGGTGTCCGTTTTTGGCTTGGGTGGTGTTGTGTGATAGGACTGGCTCTGCGCTTGCCGTGTATCAGGGAAACCTTGTGGTGAGGACATAAAAGCAGGCGAGAGGATGGAGGACAAGTATTTCGTGGCCCCTGAGCCTCCAGGGGACTGAGCAGGGCGAGCAGAAGCAGGAGAGTGTAATCCAGGGCGACTGATAGTAGAATTGATAGAGGGTGAGGGGCAAGACTCAGGCAAGTGGTACGAGCTGCTGCCTCCATTACCAACACTAGCAATCCCTGATCCTGCAGATCCAACGCCACTGCCAAGTGAAGTAGCTCCTGATACGGGTCCACTTAATGTTGATCCTCCAGCATTCCCATACCCTAAGGAAGGACTGCCTGCTCTTCTGAGAGGAGTTGAGCCAAAGCTCGAATCCCCAAAGACTACCTCTGCAGAAAATGAGCGTCCCCCTGAGACTGTACCAGTGAAGGCCTTCACACCAGAACCCCCTACTCCAGAGCTCAGGTCTTGGGCATGAGGTGAGTTAAAGCCTCCATAAGACTGGGTCATGTTTGCAGATGGAGGCTGGTTGGGAGAGTAGGACTGGGCATGTTGCTGGGGAGGGGTCTGGTCTGGTAGGCCTGTGCTGGATTTGGCCGCAGGCGGAGAGCCATAGGTGGAGAGACATTGTTTGGGTGCTGGCTGTTGAACAAGGTTGGATGACACCACTGGTAGAGGAGGTGGTGCTGGTGCTGACTGCGATGGAGGCTGCTGACAAGAGGGAGCAGGCAAGGAGCCAGTGCTTGTCTTGGAGCTTGAAGAGGATGAAGAGGAAGTGGAGGAAGATGATGGTGGAGTGTGTGGGGTACGGGAAGAGGATGAAGCTGAGCCCGAAGAAGAGTAGCCACTACTGGAGCTGGAATTCTTGGGTCCCTTGGTGCCAGACGAGGAAGGGGCTAAGGAGCTGGAGGACGAGGATGTGTAGGGTGTTTGGATGATAGGTCGATATATCTTGGATTCCAACCTTGGTGAGGGCTTGGGTTCAGAGGATGGGCTTTGCTCCCCAAGGGGACTACAGGACACTCCGGCATGTCGGTGGTGGCTGGCTATCTGCTGATAGCTTGATGACCCACCACAGCTGACATATTGCTGTGGGGGGAGTGTTGTGGACTGGGGGGGTGACGAGCGTTGGTAATGCTTGATCACACTGTCCTGCCGGGAAACTGCCCTCTCTGAAGAAGGCTGTGGTGGAGGGGGAGCCGTGGGCAGCAGAGTTGGTGTGGAAGAGAACATTGAGGCATTATAGAGCTGGGAGGATTGGTTGTGGAGCTGGGAGGACAAAAGGTTGAACTGAGGAGGGGGCAGGTGGCAACTAGAGGAGGTGGGAGGGGCTTGGGTCTGAGGAGAGGCCGGGGGCTCCTGGGAGCCCCGGTAGGTGGAACTGTGGGAAGACAGCAAGCGATCAAAGCCCAAGTTTGCCTGGGAGGGTGTTTTGATGTGCAACAAGGGATCATGGGGGGATAGCAAACCGTTGGCAGTCGGGCTAAACGTAGGTGAGTCCTGCAGGGATAGTGAGGGAGTGAAAGATCGTCCAGAGAAGGAGCCAGGATGCTGGTATGAAGAAAGGGCAGAGGAGGAGGGAAAGGAGCTGGAACCAGGAAGTGCCCCTGACATAAAGAGCTCCCCTGGGGCCGGTGTATGCATTGCTACAGGACACAACATTACATGGACAGGGTTAGTAAATGCAAGTCACTATTCACATTTTAAAAACAAACTTTACTTTGCAAATCAAATGAATGCAACTGATTTAGTAAATTAAGCTATTATTCATTATTTAATAGTATTTCAATAGAAACAAGGACTAACGAGAAATGCCGATATATTTTTGGTATCATTACAATAAAAAGCTGATACTTACCAGTCTGCCAAGAAGGAGTGCGAAACTGAGAGAGGAGGGAGGAAGCAGAGGGTGGCGGCTGTGGACCCCGCGACTCCAGAGCTGAAATCAGATTCATGACTGAGGGGTCAGGGCCCGAGTGATTGGCATGATGGAGGCTGGCATCAAATAGCCCCGACAGACCTGGGAACAAACCACAACTCTCACTTAATTCACATTCATATCATACATCATAGCATCATCATATAAACAGTTTAATAAAACTTCCTTCTTTCAAAGTTATTTTTTATTGAACTACTTTCATTGTGGCATATAACAGAGTCACAATTATTAAATGTTGACCTCTGTGTTGCAAATTAAAATTAAGCGCAGAAAAAAGATATGCATTTACATCCTGCTTCTCTGCACTATCGAGACAATATCTGGACAGACGGCTGGTGTGTCTTCTCTTTTGGTGAACCATTTTCATCATGCTAATCAGTGATTGGCACAGCTGTATAAAAGATACGAGACAAGTAATCTAAGTTGTTAAGAGATTAGTGATTAATCACCCTACCTATCAATTTAATAATTACAAGCTTGCACATCATCCCTCGCAATGTTTTCCAGCTCTTCCTGGGGAACCCTGAGGCGCACTCAAGCTTGACAAAATTCCACCTCAGCTCTCCCCTTTCAACATAAAGGAGCAGAGGCTCTACTCCAAGCTCCATCCGGGTGTCTGAACTCCTAAGTTTATCTCTAAGGCTGAAGTCACCTTACGATGAAGCTCATTTTGGTCGATTGTATCCGCAATCTCATTCTTTCGGTCACTACCCGAAGCTCATGACCATAGGTGAGGTAAGGTGTCAGCCAAGGTAGCCAAACAACATCCAGAGCTTTCAGCATCACAGAGCGAATCTTATTCACCCCTGGCGCATTGCCTCCAAGGAGTTTTTGACTTCCACAGGGACCTCTGCCAGGGATATTTCCCTAAGTCTTTGCATCCTCCTGGTTTCAGATCAAGCAGGCCATTCCTCCAACACAACGGTGCTTAGCTGGGGGCTAGTGAGTACCCTTCCAGAAAAGAAAACATGACGAAGTGCCCTGTATGGTGCCCTTCCACTATAGAGAAACATGTTTAAGTGCCTTACATGCTAGAAAACTCTCTGTGTGCTAGTGCCCTACTGCATGCAGCTGGATCCCTTTTTTATTTTAGCCCCTGCCCCTCAGACAGCCTGAGTACGCCACTGGGGTACACCCTGGATAGGTCACTAGTCTACCACAAGGCTGACACTTATGGACAGGCAACCATCCACTTTCCCATTCACTCTAACCTACAGGTTATCAAGACGTTGGAAAAGTTCAAAATCAAAAATATTAGCTACATATCTTTCAACCAGACTATGGATATAAACACTTTTGATGTGAATGTAAATATTCTTGAATAATCCTTGTGTTTCTACAGATATATCATTCAATGGATCCTTACCAAGTGTGCGTCCAGCAGCACCCCAGGCCCCACCTTGTCTGGAGCTTCCTGGGTGGTGGTTGGTTGCATAGCCCTGGAGGGTGTGAGTAGTGCCATAGGTTTGCCGATGGAGCAGCTCTGAGTCTGGGTGGGACGACCTGGAGCTCCCATACACAAGGCTGAGGAACACGTGGTTATTAAGTTTGACTTTTATACATGCCCTTATTTAAAACAGGTCTACGTACACAGGACTAGCCATACTGTTGGGCCTACAGTTTAGTAGTCCATTTAGCTGTTTAAAGGCATCCACACTCCCCAATGTCTATCCCCAATGTCAAATACAAGATTTCCGCCTATATGTAGCATCTTATCCACTACCAGTTGTAGCATGTGTTCATCCTTTCTAAAAAGCTAAAGCATATTCCTGTTATTTTCTGTTTCTAGGCTGGTTAGTACAATTAGCACATTTTTGGCACTAAAATAAAAAACACATGAAGATGATTATTCTGAAAGTTAAGTTTTCTGTAAAGTAATATGTGCAAACATGTCATGGTCAAGTTAGCCAAAGTCTGTTACTCACGGTAATTGAATATTAATTTGAAGATCCTCTTCAGACATGTTTTATGACATTTGCATAATAATTAGTGTCCCATCATGTGTTTTTTCCACAAAAGTTAAATTGTTTCGATAGGATTTCTTAAAATTACACTTATTCCATTCCATAATCTATGAATATAAAAATATTTTTCAGACTTTTTCAGTGTATGTGACTTGTGTGATCACACTTGGAAGTTACATACTGGATTACGATCATCTCCAAATTAGCTGTAATGTCACAAAATCCTACTGGCATGTCCACTTAAACTCAGATTTTAAAATGAGCACAGAGAAATGTTTAACTTACGTCTTTGTAACTGCCGCCAGTTATTGTACAACCTTTCGTATTGTACCTTCAGGTCAACTTTAAGTCTTACAAACTAAATTTAAACTACCAGAAACTTATATAAATGTACATACAATCGGTTTGAAAATGATGTTATCCTGCAAGTCTGTTCTTGAGTGTTTTTCTTTTACTATAAGTGTATCCTAATTTCCTTTGGGAATCATATTGTATGTACCTATCTATCAATCTATCTTTCAGTGATCCCAACCCTCTGTTTTTAAAGACTCTCTAATTCAGAGGATCCCAATCCCCAAACAATGCTCACAAGTTATATTTTCTGGGTCTGCTGAAATAGCACACTGAAGAGGAAGTCAATAAAGACAGCAAATTTTTTTTAAATGATGCCATTATACTATGAAGCTGTTACGTTAACACTTGGAGACAAAACATTCCGCTCTTAAGGTTAACCTCAGTTAACAATGCTGCCATGAAGGCCTCATAACTGGTGGTTAATTGTATTTTCAAGGCAAAATTATATCGGAGAGAAGTCAATATTCTTTCATCAGCAAACAACATATGCCTAAAACCTTTTGAGCCAATTGCAGCTACTAACGCTGGGCTTGTTGCACTCTATGACAACACAATACAAAAGGAGAATAGCTAAAATGGCAGCCGATGTTATGGGCAATTGTTTTTCTTTACAAAGTGTATGTTTCTGGGTTATTGGACTAGGTGTGATGGATCAGCTTAAGTATGTATTGGAGTTGGTTTAACAATTGAGTCTTGGTTGTTTCCCTTAAACTTTAGCTTTTCAAGAATAAAATGTTCTTATTTCGTCACATTCTCCTTAGCTAAACTGATAGGCAGCTGCCAATCACTTGCACGTGATATATTTCTCCATATTTTCCTGTCAGCATTTCTTAATGAGGTATTTCATATCTAATACTGGACAAAAAAGGATATTTTATTACACAGTATAGGTCAGACCCTTAATATAGTATTTATATATTTATTTATGTAGAAAACAGTGGACAAACAACATTTTATGACATTATGAAGTTACACCACTGCAATATCATCAGGAACTATGTTTAGAATCTCTGTGATAGGCCCAATCCACTATTGGCCGGCCGGTCAAGTTTAGAATTTTAATTATTCATTTATTTTTCAATAATTCTAAAGATATTTGTTGGCCTGACTTTGTGGTTCGTCTTCGTCATCAGACACCAGCTAGGAGAAAATATACTCTCTGAATCAGAGACGAAAAACAAAAAGAGAGGGTTGCAAAATGGCTTATGGAGAAAAGGTACCTGCAAAAGAAACCAAGTGAAAACTACGCCGAACTAAAGTAAATGGACCTGTACTTGTATAGCGCTTTTCCAGTCTTCCGACCACTCAAAGCGCTTTGACACTACATTACATCATTCACCCATTCACACACCGTAGGCACAGCTACGGGAGCAATTTAGGGTTAAGTGTCTTGCCAAAGGACACATCGACATGGGCTAGCTGAGCTGGGGATTGAACCACCTATCTATCCTCCGATTGAAGGACAACCCTGCTCACCACTAAGCCACAGTGCAACTAAAAGCAGCAGAAAAAAATCAACATACTACCATGGTAAGTTCAACATAAACGGAAAAGCACCGTTGGCACTCCAGTTTTTTTCTAACTATGTAGAATTTTGCTAGCAATAACACAAGCAGTCTTTTGGTTTTATTTTTCTCTTAGCAAGATAAACCTACCGTTGTATCAGTAGCAAGTAAAACCCTATGAGGATAAATAGATTTTTAGCCTTTGTATAAAAAAACTACAGAGATAAAAACATCCTTTGATGCAGAGGTTAGCACATGAAAGTGTAATGCAACACTTATTTCCAATTTGGACCTCGGTGTTAAGAGGGGTGCTAGTCACCACTATTAGAATGAGCTCTGTTGAAGCTAGTGGACTAACAAGTGTTTGAATGTCATCTCTCTGCTCTCACCCACACAAACGATGTGTGCATGCAACGCCCTGCCCTCAAAGAAGAGGGAAACCAGCACAGCAGTAAATGACAGAAACACATAGAATAGGTAGAGGAAACACAGTAACCCCCTTCATATACACCCATCTACTCGCTGTCTCTGATGTAGAGTGGAAGATCATTCCATAAGCCTGCCAATATGGGGGAATGAGTTCTTTACTGTGCTAATTCACCATTGGGACTCAACGTTGAAGACCCCTGATTTAAACCATCCAACTGAAACTTCAGTCAATCCTAAGCATCATAGCTTCATAAGTAAAATACCATCAGAAGGAAGAAGGGATGCAAGTAATGGTGGAGGAAGATCAAATAAAGCAGAACTTTCAAATTCAAATGGGACTGAACGGGGGCAAGTGTCTTGGAATACGTTTTTCATATCATGATCAAATCAAACTTGTAGTTCGGATGCAACGTACATTTGTACAACAGTTTCACGTTTTTACATAATTGATTCAATCTATTCAAAATGTGGTCAGAATAGCATTTTATAATGCATCAAATGGTTGCTGTAATAATTGATGCTGAATCAAAGCACCCTCAAATTGAACCATTACAGCCCTACCTCTATCAATATTTTGAGGCCTACATAAATGTGTCCTACCCATGTGGTGGTGGGCTATTGTTTTGGGTTACATAACACCATTTTCAAACTGCTGTGACTAAAGCAAGTATGGTTTATCCACACTACTCTTATTGGTTTGGTTCTTTATCGATATTGGTTCTCTTTCATTACTAAATTATTTTAAATGTATTATTTTAAAAAGAATAAATTCAGAACAGGATTAGACTATTTATATTTTAAATAGAACTAAATGTTGAGCAGCAACAGTATGTTTACAACAACAAAGTCACCATAAAAACTATATCTCACTGGAAACAATCTAATATGTTAATAAAATGAATACTATTCCTGTGTGAAGTTTAGAGAGAATGAAGAACAGACATCAGTCAGTATCAGTCATTCCTCCTGTCCTCCTGTCCTCTGTCCTCTGTCCTCCCTCTGCTGATGTGCCTGCAGGTACCTCTGGTGGAGGAAGGAGGACTACTTTGTCGTCAACTCAAGTAATACAGATGTATTCTCAGAAAGACACTTGTGGTAATATAATATATTGAGGTTTGGTTACAACTCTAACACTGTGATATTTTAATGAATCGACCTCAAGACAGATCTTATTATCAGAGCAGTTGCTTTGTCATTAGAAATTAGTCTGTTATGAGGTCAAAAGTCAATGTCAATGTATTTTTGCTTGTTTTAACTTGAGAGTTACTAGAAATCTCTGAATATGTTTCGCAGAGCACATCAAACATAAAAAGACAAAAAAATGCTGAATCTTAAGAGTATCAATAATCCCCATGAAAAATATTAACAACAGATTGTATGCTTTTCTGCTTCATGAGAATGACCCTCCGGCCGTGTAATTGTATTGATTACAAAATGATTAACACAATTTTAAGATGTATGTAGTTTGTCAGAGCATTTAGTGCATTTACTATTTATAATCAGCACCTATTAACTTGGCTATATGCAACATCTCACTGTAGTAAAATAAAGGGGACATTCTTTATTATTTTTATTTAACCTTTATTTAGTTGGGTCTTTTTCCTTTAGTTCCTCTATTACATTAATAAGTAAATAACTGCTTTAAATGACATTTGCTTGTTGTCTCCTATACTGTATTGTGATTTAGGAAATAAGTCACCAAATTGTGTGCATAAAAACTGTGTCTTATGTCAAAAAGTAAAAGAATGTCACCATGTTACAGTGTCCCAAAACTAAGTCCCAGTTCCTATCACAGACAGATACAGATCACATCCACGTCTCTCAAATCCCATGAAGACAATAAGATTAGAGAAGTTGACGTACGAGTCTCTTGTCTTTCTGAAAATGTCTTATATCAGGTCTAATCTTCAAGTTATTCAGAAAAGAAGTTGCCATTAGGGAAGTTAATTAGGGTCCGAGCACCGACAACATCGGTCAGGGAAGACCCTATTGAGATTCTAAGGATTTTTATTATTATTACGGTCCGAGCACTGATGTAGTCAGTCCAGGAGGACCATATTGAGATTCTAAGGACGCAATTGGGCACATATTTGGGGTACTTGCCATACTCAAAAACTCACAAAATTTGGCATGCTTGTCAGGCTTGGTGAAAATAGTCATCTGATATAGAAGTCATATTTGTGTATAAAAAAATGGCTCTCTAGTGCCCCCTAGAAGTTGGACAGGCAACGCCCCTCAGCCAGTTTGTCCGATTGACTTGAAATTTGACACACATGTCCATCTCCACCTGCTCTACAAAAAAGCCTCTCAGACCCCTAAGCTGCGCCAACTATGATTTTATGCCATTTTTAATTTTCTTGCGAACTCCTCCTACACACTGGGTTCGATTCATATCAAATGTGCTGTGGATCATTATTGGACCTATATCATAAAAAAATATTAAAAGATTGTTGATATCTTATTGCATTCATTAGATAGGGACCAATGAACCAATGAACTAGTCAAAAAGCTCCTTGGTGGCAAGGCACCGGGGGTGGATGAGATCCGCCCTGAGATGCTGAACATTGTTGGGCTGTCTTGGCTGACACGCCTTTTCAATGTCGCATGGGGGTCGGGAACAGTGCCCATGGACTGGCAGACCGGGGTGGTGGTTCCCATTTTCAAAAAGGGGGGAGAGTGTGCTTGAATTATCGGGGTATCACACTACTCAGCCTCCCGGGGAAAGCTTATGCCAGGGTGCTGGAAAGGAGGCTCCGACCGATTGTCGAACCTCAGATTCAAGAGGAGCAATGCGGATTCCGTCCCAGTCGTGGAACAGTGGACAAGCTCTTTACCCTCACAAGACTGCTGGAGGGGTCCTGGGAGTTTGCCCAACCAGTCTACATGCGTTTTGTGGACTTGGAGAAGGCTTTCTACCGGGTCCCTCTGGGGTTTTTGTGGGGGGTGCTGCGGGAGCATGGGGTGCCGGACCCGTTACAATGGGCCATCCGGTCTCTATACGACCGCAGTAGGAGCCGTGTTCGTATTCTCGCTCGAAATGAGTTTTCTCCGTAGGGTGGCTGGGCTCAGCCTTAGAGATAGGGTAAGGAGCTCGGACATCAGGAAGGAACTTGGAGTTGAGGCGCTACTCCTTCGTATCGAAAGGAGTCAGCTGAGGTGGTTCGGGCATCTAAGGATGCCTCATGGATGCCTCCCACTGGAGGTTTTCCAGGCACGCCCAACTGGTAGGAGACCCCGGGGAAGACCCAGAACCCTCTGGAGGGATTATATCTCCAGCTGGCCTGGGAATGCCTCGGGATCCCCCAGAAAGAGCTGGAAAATGTTGCGGGTGAGAGGGAAGCCTGGGTCAGTTTGCTGGGCCTGCTGCCACCGTGACCCGATCCCGGGTAAGCGGATGAGAATGGATGGATGGATGAACTTTTAAATGATAGCATTCATCGGTCAAAATTATAATTGGTTAAGCGATTAATTATTAACACCCCTAGTTTCCATAGCAATACGCACTCCTGCTTGTATGTGAATCCTACAGTTCAAATAAATTGCTACTGAATACATCTAAATTTAATGCAAAATTGCAATGCAATGCAAATTGTATGCAAAAAGAGCTCTGGCCATTATTGTGCACTTGTAAATGTACCAATATGATTGACTGAATAAAACCTTTTTAATTAACTAGGCCTTTTCTTGCCCGGGGCACTATCTAAACTGCAGTCGGTATTGTTGGGAATAAAGACGCCCAAAAGAACCCCATCGCAAATAAAGTCTTCACACAACAATCACAGCAGTGCCATCATTTTGGTTTGGTTACTTTCCTGTGAATGTGGAAAGGAATCAGGCCAACAAACTTAAATATGTAAAAGACATGCTGAATGAACTTATTCCACGGCCACTGATAATTCCTCATTTTCATTTGCTGGCATGTTTTATTATTTTCTTGTAACATATGGTACAAACAGACAGCTTTGACCCAGGTGTTAGGTCACCATTCTAAATTACTGGGTTTTTTTACACGTTTGTCAATACTGAGTTCACTTTTTTTTACCAACGTGCTACTAAGCACAGCAATTCATCTCATCCTAAATACAGTTATGCATCCAAAATACCTCATACATGTTTTAGCAACAACTTTGGAAACATTTGTCTCCCAACATGAATGCACTAACACAATAACCTACATCCTGTAAAACTAGCGACAGCTTTACAATATATTTTGTTTGTTTGTAAAATAACGGTAGTATGGACAAATATTGTGCAAATTGCTGTTGATTGAGAAAGAAAAAAACAAAATTCATGAATTTTGTAGGATGTGGTTATTTAATGTATTTTGTGTCAAAGCGATGTAAAAGTCATCCACAGTTAAGTCCGAATAGACTGCTGCTGTGCTGACTGTGTGAAGACTTCTAAAAGAAAAGTGAATTCAGAGAAATGCAATGTAAAAGAAAACTGCAAGCACAAACAGCAAAGCTCCAGTGCTCAACAATTTAGTTTCCTCTTGACACTTACAAATGTCCTTCAAGTCCTAAGGCGACACCAACTCTGCCGTAGTATTTAGAAAGTTCTCTCTTTTCCTCCAAAATAGCTCATGTGACTTGAGAAGTATTACAAGTAACACTGCAAGCAGCAGGAATTCTAAGGAGGAATCTACATTTTATGACTGTTTTAAGAGAAAAACAAGATCTATTATCTCTTATGAATTGATGCTACAATTCTAACATTTTGACATTAATGGATACATGAATGGAACTTTCTACATGTACTGTTAAAGCCGTTGTCACTCTTTAGTGTTTGTACAACGTTAACTCCCTCTATTAGTATGTCTGTCATTATTTGCTGCTGCGATGACCCAATTTATACAAATCTGTATCTAACTTGTGCTCTTGTTTTCATGCTTCCAAGAGGAAAGAGGAGTTTGGTATTTTCACTCAGTAGAGGGCTTTCGGGGCTCGTTCCCTAAGCAGTACCTGCTGTCCTCGGGTCATCGGGTCATGTCTCTGTCTGTTATACTGACAGTAAAGGCCTTGCACTGTTCATTTATAAACCAGTTATGGCTTTTCTTATTCACTCAGTCACTTAATCCTTTAAAGCTTTTCTTCGGCAACCTCTCAATCTGTTTTCATAGTCAACATGCTTTGTTGACTGTTACAAATCTACTGCCTGCTTCATCCATTAAATCTCTGCTAGGCATGAATGTCCTCTCCTGTACATCAACTCTTCCATTCTCTTCTCCAGGCAGAGGCAGCAGGAAATGGCTCACACAACACCCTATGTTGCAGGGTGAGGCAACCATGTAGGCAACTACTGAAAGCAAGAACATGATGAGCATTTCCAATTTTCATTTGACATTTTTTAAATAATGGAATAAATTGGAATACAATGAGGTTCCGGAGATGGAACCCTATGCAGTCTGACAGAAGACTGATGTGGTTGTCAAGGCGACCGCTAACGTGGAGCAAAGTTAAGGAGAGCTAGTTAACGTTAGCATGGCTCATTCCAACACACAATGAGGTGTCAGCAAACCCCACTTTGTCTGTCACGTGTTGACAGTGGCAGCTGAAACACACCACGGCAAGAAGGGTGTAAGGTTAGGGTCAGGGTTAGGGTCCGTGTTAGGTAGGTTAGGGTTAGGGTCAGGGTTAGGGTCTGTGTTAGGTAGGGTCAGGGTTAGGGTCAGGGTAGGGTCCGTGTAGGGTCAGGGTTAGGGTTAGGGTCAGGGTAGGGTCCGTGTAGGGTCAGGGTTAGGGTCAGGGTTAGGTGGATACATGAACCCATAGATCTCCCCACGTCGTCCGACGACTTCGTGGTTGAATAGAGATCCAAGGCAAGGCACGGGCCAGCGCATGTCACTCAGTATCCCTCCAACCGTATGTACTTTGACCCTGTGCAGGAAAGGAGAGGCTAGTAAAATCCAAGATTAAAGGCATGGATAAGGAACAATGAAGGTTTCGAGCCCAGACTGAGGTTGGGTTGAGAAATAGCTAAAGGAGGGGATGGAGTTAGGTTAGAGGTCAAGTTTCAGCCTGTTAGGGTTGAGGTTAGGCGTTGGTCGGCAAATGGTTAGGGTTTCATGGTTAGGTTTAGGCGCTTGTAGGCAAACGGTTAAGGTTAGGGCTATGGTTCCATGCGGGTTAGGGTCAGGGTCAGGGTTAGGGTCCTTTAGCAGAATCAGCGTGTTTGCTAAGGTTTATCTATTGAGTGAAGACAGTTCGATATGAACAGGAGTGGCTGTAGCTGCACCAACGTAGATCCGGGTTCATGCACGAGGAAGGGGACTAAACCTGCAGCTGAACGCTCACGGTGGTGGTAGTCATGCACAGAGTGATGGCAGCGTTACCTTCATAACAGAGCAGTGGTCCGGCGACAGGCCGGGCACGTTCGTCAGTCACGTGACACTATTGTAAAGTGGTGTTTACTAATAAGGGAGAATGTTAGAGCCCAACAGGTTCATTCTCTAGCCATAATTGACACGTTATGAATAAATTCATGCAGCTGCTGTTACCATAACCCGCCACGTTAGTAGTTTGCTTTTTGTTTGACTTTACTTAAATGATGGCGTTCATATCAAATCAATAAATAAAACACATTATTTCATTCGCACACAAGTGTTTTCTTTATTATGTGGCTTGCAGTAATGCGGGGTTAGTTTGATTTGCTAGATAGCAGGCTGCAGTTGTATGCATCGGACTGCTTTGAGAAGAAGCCAATTAGTACGCCCAATCAAGGTGTTCCTGTCAAGCATTACTCAGGTCCCGGTCAAGCATTACTCAGGTCCGAAGCAGGACAAAGCTGCAGCAGAGACAATGCCGTGCCGAAACCAACATGTGATCTTTAATTTGTGGAGATAACAAACTCGATCTGCTTCCAGCAACCCATCCCCCTCCGTCTCTACCCTCTCATCTCCTCTCCTCTGTAGCACTATTAACCTTCCATCGCATTCCATGCATTTTGGAGACAGCCCCCTATACCCCTCCCCTCCCCCAAATGACAATACGGCTGGCTCTACCTGAGGCTGGTGGCCGTGTAGCGGCACCATGCAGCCCGGCTGAATGCAGAGGCGCGGGCATTGTTCGAGCCAGTCCAGAGGAGCGGACGGTGCCCATGCTTTGGCCACCGAAGCTTACCTTGCTTTGGCCGATCTGTCGTAACTCCATCCCGCCCCGGCCCCGAGATCTCCGAAGCCTGCAGCGGGATAATTCCTCTCCATGAAAGAAAGGAGTGGATGAAGATGGACCGATAGTGAGGGGGAGGGGAGGGAGGAATGTCTTCCCTGTTCTGCGCTCGCCTCTGTTTATTTCTCCGCTTCACGAGCCCGTAGACTGGGAGGAATGGAGGGAGGAGGAGAAGTAGCGAGAGCGCGGGGGGGGTCACAGCAGCCAGGAGCACCTCCTCCCTCCTCTCCTCTCCCCATGTATTTCACTGTCTATTGTCTCCTGTGTTGGCTGATGGGCCGGAGAACAGATGCTGCACGTTCTTACGCAGCAGCTTCAATGAGCGGTTCCAGAGCCGACAGCTGCTCTCTGCGGCTCACTCCCTCTCACTCCCTCCCTCTCACTCCCTCGCTCTCTCTCCTCTCACTCACTCTCTCTCCTCTCTCTCCCCTCTCCCCTCTCCCCATCTCACTCCCTCTCTTCTCCCCCTCTCTCTCCTCTCACTCCCTCTCTCTACACACACTCCGCTCATTTTGTTCGCAAGACGCCATTTTTAAGGGGAATGACTGTGCAGGCGTTCATCCTCTCTCTCTCTCCTTCTCTCCCTCTCTCTCTCACACACTCACACTCACGCACACACTCACTCACTCACACTCTCACATACTCACTCTCTCTCACACGCACACTCACACACACGCTCTCTCTCTCTCTCTCTCTCTCTCCCTCACACAGCAGCGCAGTGTGCTGCAGCATTGAGAAAGAGCTTCTGTTGCCAGCTGTTTGTCTGGAATCCAGCGCGGTGCTGAACAACAACCCAAGTTGCGACATGTAAGGCCGATGTGCGGACATAGTCCTCACTCCGAGTGCACGCTCATGGACTTGTCTCGACTGGCTTGAGACCTTACAAGGGATGCATAGAAAAGACTGGAGGCGTGTCTAATTGTTATGTAATTTATTATATAAAACATGTTTTGTTGAAGAGCCTATAGTCTCTATGCATTCTATGCATGCAGTCTATTGCTCAAAAGTACCTCCCAAAACACGACACGGTTTGATGTAGCTACAGTGCAACCACACAAATGAACCACACCCTGCGCTGTCCCCATAAAGACCCCGTGTGTAGTGACAGGCTAGCGGCCAGCCAGCTGTCAGTGGAGTCCCTTCTGGGATCGGGTCTCCACTCCACTAATAAATACTGTAGAAACAGGCCATCTTCAAAAGTTCACTCAGACCACCAGCCATCAGCTCTAAAGAGGGGCTCTGCAGCCCTCTCATGCGTTGTCTCCGTGATAAGCAGGCGCTGATGGCGCCATCCTGTGGTCAAAGAGAAGATGTTTTTGTTAGGGTTAGGGTTTCTACTCAAGGCAGCAGGAATGTATTTCATAAAAATCAACTAATAAAACTAATTTGGGAGATGGATGTATTGTAATTGAAACACAAAATCACTATATATATATATATATATATTGGTGTAGGTATGCAACTTTTTATATGTAATTATTTTTTAGTTTTCAGTTTTCCACATCATGTGATTACAATGATAACCTCCTGAAGTGTTGTTTAAGAAGCTTAGCTGACACTAGTCCTGATACATGTTTACGTTGATATATAAGTTATGTTTTGTATGCTTCTTGTTCTGTATGATGATATAACATAGTGTGGATGAATGCAGTGGGAAGCGTTTGAATATCCAGGTGCTTCTTTTTAATTGAAATACATTTTGTTACATTTAGAACTTGGGAAAACCAACCTGCCATGAAAAGGGTTCCTTTATTAAGATTGGTTATAACATGTATATTTTAACATGCAGTACCTTTTGCAAGTAATGTAGATTTGTCATCTGCAATTATTTTCAGGTTCCCCTGAATCCTTCCTTTTGTAGGAGTCGGGCTGGATCTTGGACACTGACCGGACTGACTGGAGCATCCACTTACCCTGAATAAGGTGGTGGTGGGGCATCGTGTTGCCCACTGTGGTGCAGAGCCTCATTGTAGCTGGGTAGACCTGGAGGGACAAAGATTTCAGCCAGGGGCACTGTCTCTGGGGCTGGACGCCCATCTGCTGCCATCCTCACCGGAGCTCTGTACCGGCACACAGAAACCAGACTCAGTAGAATTCAACAAGCCACTGAAAGTACTGTGTAGCTAATCAGGTCTAAAGCAGACATGAATGTGCTCAGTCCAATCGAGTTAATAGGTTTGATTTCCTGTTATAGAATGTGGAAATGTTCACCAGCTGGTGGTGCTAGAGAGAAGGTTGTGGTCAGACATCAGGATTTGTGAGACTCCCAAAGGACTAACGTGTATTATTACACTGCTATCGTCCACATCACTGTTGGCAGTGGGTTTGACTCAATCTTACTTTATGAGTTTTCAGTCAAATCGTTTAAAGGCTTATATTGTGATATGAAAGTATCATTGATAATAACGTTTGTTTCTCTACAGAGTTAAAGGATTTCTTTACCACAGACATGGTTGCAGACTCTAGCTCCTCCTAGAGACACTCGTATTTTGACGTTAATTCAATTGCAATAAAAAAGGGACAAAACACACAATGAATAACCAGATAAAGCTTGTGGGCGAATGTGGCTTAGTGGTGAGCAGGGTTGTCCTTCAATCAGAGGATCGGCGGTTCGCTCCGCTAGTCCACGTCAATGTGTCCTTGGGCAAGACACTTGAACCCAAATGTCTCCCGTGACCATGCCTATGGTGTGTGAATGTTAGCTACTCCTGATGGGCAGGTGGCACCTTAGCCCCTCCCATCAGTGGGAGAATGATGTAATGTAATGTTAAAGCGCTTTGAGTGGCCGGAAGACTATAAAAGATCTACACAAGTACGGGTAGGTCCATTTACCATTAAAGACTGATAGCATTATTTTTTTGCCATCAGGACTAACTAACATGCATACACCGTAGGCACAGCTATGTGTCTTGCCCAAGGACACATGGACATGGACTAGTGGAGCCGGGGATCGAACTGCCGATCCCCTAATTGAAGGACAACCCTGCTCTATCACTGATCCACATTCGCTCAGTCGCTGTAGTGACAATCTGATATGGTGACAGCCTTAGTCTGAGTTTAAGAGCTGGATGGAAGGCCCCACAGACCAAAGTTACCATTTTATTCCACATTCCTACGTTAGCAGCGTTCCCATCAGAGTGAACTTACTGGCCCGACCTCGGTCCACTTTTATTCTTGTTCTTGTAGCAGTAGATCCCCAGCACAGTGGCAATACCAGCAGACACTAGGACAGCCACGATCCCTGCCACCAGCCCTGACACATCCACTCTGGGTGTATTCGCTTCAAAGACAAACAGCAGTAAGATTAAACCGATGCTTCTTATACGGCAGTCAGTCACTAATCACTACAGCAATGACTTCAATCACGACTGTCTTTTGTTAGTTGGCTTTGTCATCAGTGAAACCTACAGTCTAAACGTGCCCTTCCTTTTGAGGCTCCATGCCATTTCTGAATATGACACCAGCTGCAATGTGAACTGTTGGTGCAATTTCTGTCTAGTTATCAACTAAAGTTTGCAGCGTAAGCATGCACACATTACAGGTGTATTCTGACTACACCTTCACAGAGCATTTTATTATAAAGCACAGCCTACTTAAAAAGAACTGGAGATATTATAAATGGCCAAAGATACACTCCCAGACTGTGTTGTAGCATTCCGTAGCACCCCCAAAATCATTGGGAATGCTATAACAAGGAGTGTATCTTTATCCATGGTGCTATACTAAATACAATATTAGCAATATATAAATTAAAATAATCATAATGTTGATTATAATACTATATTTAATGTTGTGCATGTATTTTCAATGTGAAAACACTAGATTCAGCTGGATGAGCCCAATGCAAAAGCCAAGGCCCAGAGACTACAATAGTGTATCATATTCATCTTTAAAAGCATTACCGTGACTGTTGACATAGGTGGTCCAAAATATTTCCTAAAAATGGAAGCAAAAGAAGATTTAATTATGTACCTTCATTAAATAAGAGGAAATTAAACAAGCGGGCACTATAGAACATTTCAGCCAATGAGAACTTATGAGTCCTTTTTGTCAAAGGCAAAAGAAATTATTTCTGATGATGATTTTATCTGGACCCTGAGTCTGAAATAAAAGGTTGATAGATTGATGACAGCATGTTGAGGTAAACATTCTGGGAGTTGTTGTTCAATGAAATAGATACTACAGGTGTTCCCCACTCTAAAACTGCAAACACAACATTGCTGTGCTGATTAAAGCAAGCTGTAAACTCTCAGTGATGTCTGGTTCTATTCAAAATAAATCTTGTCACTGTTCTCACAGCTGCCTCACAGAAGTGCAGTCCAATGTCAGGTGTGTCCTGATCTGTGTAGGTACATTGAATACAGCTCTAGGTTCTACATCCAAGTGAGTGTGTAGAGACGGTCACAGCAGCATTACCGTCTGGGTGTTGTCCTCGAACACCTCTCTGGCCTCCTCATAGCTGCACATCTCCTCATTGCACTCCCTCTCCAGACTGCCAGCCACCACCATCTCAAAGTCCCAGCTGTTGTAGAGCAGCGAGCGGGAGAGGAAGGAGGTCGCTGACTGCTGGTCCACCAGCACTGGCTCTGTAAACTCACAGAGAATACACTGAATGACGGGCAACAATCACACCTGACACAGAAATATTATGTGTGTCTTTGTGTTGGCCCTGTGGTCACATGCTCCGACACATTTCATTTGACTCAATATGCTAAAACAGGTGACTTTAATGTACCAACACATGTCTTCTGTGTTCCAGATGTGAGCTCAGGATTCAAACTAGATGAGAACACTAACAATGGTTTGTCTCATAACGGTGAGGCATGCCTGTGATACCACTGAGTGCCGAGTTCTCAGTGGGAGATACAGAAGTCCCATCATGACTTGGTGGGTGCACTGTGTATGAAGTGACCAGCTGCAAGTGAGTAGAGGTGTGGTTTACCTGGAGCATGTCTGAGGAACACAGAGCCGTGAGCCAGCTGCAGCAGGGACAGCGCAGCAATCCACATCGCCGACAAGGCTGCCATCGAAGGGAAACCCACACGGAAGAGCCTCAGTGGAAATGAACCCCGAGGAGCGTGGAGAGGACGCACCTGTCCGACCTCGGCCCAGTGTGCAAGCTTTCCTGGAGCACAAGCAAACGTCTTCTTTACGGTTTTCACAAACAGGATGTTCCAATCTCACTCCAAACTATAGTTGAACCGTCAGGCTACGAGGCTTGTGTTGTTTTCCTAGAAACGCGTCACATCACAAACCTGCTGGACAGCATTCTGCTGGAGGGAGGAACTGCTCCCTGTCTCCACCACACACTCTAAACTTCACACTCCACACTCTAAACTCCACACTCCACACTCCACACTCTACCTGCTTGTTTTGTCCATCAGCTGAGTGTGTGTGTGTGTGTGTGTGTGTGTGTGTGTGTGTGTGTGTGTGTGTGTGTGTGTGTGTGTGTGTGTGTGTGTGTGTGTGTGTGTGTGTGTGTGTGCGTGCGTGTGTGTGTGTGTGTGTGTGTGTGTGTGTGTGTGTGTGATCTCCATGCTCTGTGCACTGAACTAAAGCAGTGTAATAAGCCGGTTCTGATCAGTGATCACACTGATGTGTGTTGTTACTCATTACTAGTGGTGTTGTTACTCAGTACTAGTGGTGTTGTTACTCAATACTAGTGGTGTTGTTACTCAGTACTAATGGTGTTATTACTCAGTACTAGTGGTGAGTGTAACTCTTGTGTACCACTGTGAGCTCTCAGGGAAACGACTGGAGAACAACACGTTGTGCAGACATGGAAACTTTAGTGTACCTCTGTACTGACATTCATGGTAAACATATTCAAACGGCCCAGATCGGGAGCGAGCGAGGGATTTTGCAAAGCTAGCGGAAAGATCCACGTGAAACAACATCCGGTTTTCAAAATAAGATGTCGGCAAATCGTATACTTGTATGGAAATTAGATTAAATCAATTATATTCACATTAAGTATAAAACATGTGACCTGCTTCTAGTTAGTTAAAGGGAAAATACAACAAAATTGTGCGTGAAGTGTCTTTATTCTTTGATTTGAGGGTTAATAGAAAGATAATAAATTGAATAATATCTGAATGACTGACTGATATGTACAGTGACCTCCAGAATCATTGGCACCCTTAGTGAATATGAGCAAAACAGGCTTTGAAAAAATGTCTTTGCTGTTCATCCTCTTGGTCTTTCACTCAAAATATTCACAAAAATCTTACCTTTTCATTGAAGTAAAATTATTGAAAGAAAAAATAAATATTTTTCTCCAAAACATGTGTGCTACAATTATTGGCACCCCTGGAAAATATCATGATTAAATTATCTAATTTAAGTATAATTCCAGTCATATTTTACATTTTTAAGTTCACCTGTTTGATTAGGAACTCTTTTAAGTGGTCAACCGTGACTTCCTGTTTCACTGGGGTATAAATATGAGGTGACACAGGCCAAATGCCCTTAGTCATTCATTACTATGGGAAAGACCCGAGAACACAGTGACGATGTTGTTGAGCTGCACAAATCAGAAAATGGATATAAGAAAATCTCTAAACAGTTGAAAATACCCATTTCCACTATTAGGGCAATAATGAAGAAGTTTAAAGCGACAGGAGATGTTCAGAATCCGCCTGGAAGAGGACATGTGTGGACACTGACCCCACGCACCGGGAGGAGGACGTTTGTGGACACTGACCCACGCACCGGGAGGAGGACGTGTGTGGACACTGACCCACGCACCTTGAGAAGGACGTGTGTGGACACTGACCCACAAACAGGGAGGAGAACGTGTGTGGACACTGACCCACGCACCGAGAGGAGGACGTGTGTGGACACTGACCCACAAACAGGGAGGAGAACGTGTGTGTCCAAAACTACCATCAGACGCCACCTACATCACCACAAGTTGTTTGGACGGGCTGCCAGAAAAAAGCCTCTGTTGTCAATCAACAATAAACTAAAGCGCCTCCAGTTTGCTAAACGTTACTGGACTTTCAATGGGACCGGGTTATGTGGTCTGGAGGAGACCAAAGTAGAGCTTTTTGGCAACAAACATCAAAGGTGGTTTGGCGTAGACAGAAAGACGTACAGAGAAGCAGCTCATACCCACTGTGGAGTTTGGGGCGGAGCTTTGATGTTGTGGGCTGTTTTTCTTCCAAAGGCTCTGGACATCTTGTTAGGATACATGGTATCATGGACTCCATTAGATATTAATTGAAAACCTCACAGCCTCTGCAGGAAGCTTCAACAGGCCGTAGTTGGACTTGCACATGGTTCACCGCCCACAGAATAAAGGTTTGTCCATCACAGTACCCCGACCTAAACCATATAAAAAATCTGTGCGATGAGCTGAAGAGGAGAGTCCACAAGCGTGGACCTCGGCATCTGGCAAGGATGTGGAGAGATTCTGATCTCAGATCCAGTGCCATGTGTTCACCAACCTCCTCACGTACACAGGAGAAGACTCAGCTGTTATCTGGACAAAGCGAGGCTGCACAACATATTAAATGAAGGGGTGCCAATAATTGTGGCACATATATTTTTGAGAAAAATATTTGTTTCATGATAAGAATTTAATGTTTCTTTCAATTATGTTACTTCAGTTAAAGGTTCGATTTTTGTGAATATTTTGAATGAAAGATCATGAGGATAAACAATAAAGACATCTTTTCGCATCTTGTTTTGCTCATTTTTACTGAAGGGTGCCAATAATTCTGGAGGGCACTGTATGTATTCAGGACATTTCTGACCTTAATTTCTGAGTTAAGATGTTTGATTCAGATTCAATTCAGAGCTTTTACTTTGTAAAAGCTTTGAATTGGTACAGTTAAGATGTTTGATTTTTGAATGAATTGAATTTGTACCTTAAAAATAGATAATGTCTGAAATTATTAGGGTGGTATGAAGATATTTTTCTCAATAATTCAAAGCACATGTGTTCAGAACATCTGACTCCACCAATACTGAAATTCAAAATCATTACTGTACCAATTAAGGGATTTTCCAAAGTAAATGTCCAACATCAGTACAGTAAAAATAAAGCTAATATTTCAATATTTGAGGTACTATAGATAACTTAATAATTCCAGACAATGGCTGATGCATATGTGTTCAGGACATCTCTTACTCCACCTATACTAAAAATTTAACATTTTTACTGTACCAATTAAGAGAATTAAAAAACATTATGTCCCACATTTGTACGTTCAAAAGGTTTATTCCTGAATATTTGAGGTGCTATAAACATACCTTTCTCAATAATTCCAAACAATGACTGATGTATATGTGTTAATGACGTCTCTGACTACTCCCATAATCAAAATCATAAATTTTTACTGTACCAATTAAGAGATTTTTCAAAGTAAAAGTCCTATATTTGTACTGAGAAATATCTAATAACTGAATATTGGATGTGCTATAAAATGTATTTTCTCAATAATTCCAAACAATGACTGATGCAAATGTGTTTAAGACGTCTCTGACTCCACCCATACTAAAAATCTAACAGTTTCACTGTACCAATTAAGGGATCTTAAGGGAAGTACATTCAAAAAGCTAATATCTCAATATTTGAGGTCCTATGAAAATAGATTTCTGAATAATTCTGACAATGGTGTTCAGGACATCTCTGACTCCACCCATAGTGGAAATCAGACATTTTTACAGTGAGAATAAAGATATTTTTTAAAGTAAAGGTCCTACATTTGTAATGAGAATCAGTTCATTTCTGAATATTTGAGGTGCTGTAAACATACTTATTTCAATAATTCCAAACAATGACTAAAACAGGTGTTCAGGACATCTCTGACTCCACCCATAGTGGAAATCAGACATTTTTACTGTACCAATCAACAGATTCTTCAAAGTAAAGGTCATACATTTGTACATTCAAAAAGCTAATTTCCTATTATTGAGGTGATATAAAAAGTCTTTATTAGCTTTTATTACATTTATATTATTACATTGTGAGCAGTTATTACAGTCTGAGTTGGTGAAAGCATACAAAAGATCAGAAACATGAATAAAGCCTGCTTTTGTGGATAAACATTTTAAATGACAAAACAGCATGTAACCTTGGTCAAGGTGGTTAATTTTCCCTTTTGTTTAGATTCAGTGTGACAGCTGTTCCACAGCCAGTGCTTACAAACGGACACCGCAAACCTTCAAAAAGCAACAACTTCCAACTGGAATTGCTGTCTGTGTCGATGATTATTGCACTAAAAGCATGTGCTGTTTTTTTCCATTTATTTCTTTTTCTTTTCTTCTAATTTGTGCAATATAAAATTATTTTTTTTAAATTGCACCTTAAATAATCTGTAATGTACATAATTCACAGTTCAAATCTTTTAACTTGTAAAATAAAAAAATATATTTTTCATTAAGGTTGGAGTTAGAGATGTCCTGATTTAGTTTTTGAATGTACAAATGTGGGACTTTGACTTGGAAAAATCTCTTAATTGGTCCTGTAAAAAACTCAGATTTTCAGTATGGGCGGAGTTAGAGATGTCCTGAATACATATGCATCAGCCATTGTCAGGAATTATTCAGAAATCTATTTTTATAGGACCTCAAATATTGAGATATTAGCTTTTTGAATGTACAAATGTAGGACATATACTTTGGAAAATCTCGAATGAATTTGAACAGTAAAAAACTTTGATTGTCAGTATGGGAGGAGTCAGAGACATCTTGAACACATATGCATCAGTCATTGATTGGAATTATTGAGGAAAATATTTTTATAGCACCTCAAATATTCAGAAATAAGCTTTTTGAACGTTCAAATGGAGGAGTTTTATTTAAAAAAAATCTCTTCTACGTCTCTGACTCTAATATAGTGAAAATCAAAACTTTTCACTATGATTAGAGTCAGAGACGTCCTGAAAACATATGCATCAGCTATTGTCTGGAATTATTAAGTTATCTATTGTTATAGTACATCAAATATGTATAGCTCAAATATATATAGAATTTTTCTTTCTAAAATCTCTTAATTGGTACAGTAAAAAACATTGATTTTCACTATGGGAGGAATAAGAGGTGTCCTGAAAACAAATGGATGAGTAATTTTTTGGAATTATTGAGAAAAGACATTTCATTATCATACATCCATCCATCCATCCATCAATTTTCATCCGCTTATCCAGAATCAGGTCTCGGTGGCAGCAGCCCAGCAGGCTGACCCAGGCTTCCCTCTCACCCACAACATTTTCCAGCTCGTTCTGGGGGATCCCGAGGCGTTCCCAGCCCACCTGGGAGATATAATCCCTCCAGCGTGTTCTGGGTCTTCACCGGGGTCTCCTACCAGTTGGGCGTACCCGGAAAACCTCCAGTGTGAGGCGCCCAGGAGGCATCCTGATTAGATGCCCAAACCACCTCAGCTGACTCCCTTCGACACAAAGGAGTAGCGCCTCAACTCCAAGTTCCCTCCTGATGTCCGAGCTCCTTACCCTATCTCTAAGGCTGAGCCCGGCCACCCTACAGAGGAAATTCATCTCCTTAGCCTATCTCTAAGGCTGAGCCCGGCCACCCTACAGAGGAAACTCATCTCCTTACCCTGTCTCTAAGGCTGAGACCAGCCACCCTACAGAGGAAACTCATCTCCTTAGCCTATCTCTAAGGCTGAGCCCGGCCACCCTACGGAGGAAACTCATTTCGGCCGCTTGTATCCGAGACCTCATTCTTTTGGTCACGAGAGTTCGTGAACATAGGTGAGCGTCGGAACGTAGATGTAGCCTTATGCTCCCCTGCATTAGAGGACTGGATGTAAAACGTGTAATCCTATTCATGAACCAGTATCTGACACAACAAAATCCTAATTATGAGAATAACATCTCCTCTGAAGCCCTATAAATGAAATTGAAATAATTGAAATGCTCCAAACAGTGCCAATGTGAAGTCATAGAAGACAAATGTTAGGTTGTAAATGTTTTAATAACGTATAAAAGAGTTTTGACTTTGATTTCAATACAAAACTGAATGATGTGAATTGCAGGTAGTAATATAGATATACATACAAATAATTATTTTAAAGGGAAAATAAGTAAACAAACTGCCCAAAGCATTAAAGATGACCGATAAGGACAGACGATAATATCCATAAGGTGGATATTAGCAGACATATACGAGATATGAGAGATTTTATTTTTCTTCAATTTTCAGCTTGTTCTTAGTGTGCATGTAAGTTAATCTCTCCTTGCAAATAAAATAATAATAATAATAATAATAATATTGAACTCTCTAATGTGATATGATGGGCAACGTAGAATATTACACACCTTCATGACCTAAACAGTGCTTCCCATCCACTGCAAGACAAAAGAACCTCAAGTCAAGGTCCACTTATTTGCTTTTTACAGAACTTTCAACCTTAAAAGACTGCCTTCATTGGTGAATAACGCTTGCTAAGATGTCATGAAGATGGCTTAGTTGTCGTGTGAACTCAGAATGAAACTTCAGTCACACGATAACAGTATGTGGTGAACAGGGACCCCCAGAAGCATCCAGAGGGACTCCCATATAGAGCTGGACTTTCAGCCCTTGAGAAAGGTGAGAAGACAGGAGTGGTGTATGACATCACCATGACATCATGTGAGAGCTGGGGGGACCACTGCATCAGTGAACCAGCTGGAGGCTGTTGAACACCAGAGCCTCCACCAGCTCCTTTGCACCCATCACAGCCCTGTACTGAAGTTCCACATTTGTCACGTGACGACAACTGAACCATCGCCATGGAGTCCAACTATCATCCGATGAGGACCATGGGATGCAGTTGAAAGCTCCACTTCATCACTTGATTTCTGTTACCAAACATTATTATACATATACCTTATATGAAGACACTGGTGATGTAGATGTAACAACCAAATGAGGGATAAAAAGAAAGACATAGTACCAGAATGCATCCACCCATCACTAAAACAATGAACATCCAGAGAGTATTTGTGTCAAATGAAATGTGCAAATGCAGAAACAAGTTCTGCTGTCATGAATACTGCACTGCCAGGTTGAAAACGGAATGCAACCCTGAATTAGACTCTTCCTCATGCAGCTAGTGTAGGCTGTGCATGGCCAAGGGACCAGGGGTTCTATACTGAGGTCTGATCAGGCCCTTTGCATTGTATTCTCTCACAACATGGCACCACAAGTGGAAAGATGGGGATGAGGCACCAAAAGACAAATACAGCAGCTGGAAACATAGCTGGAGCCTCAAAGTCCTTTCCTAAGTCTGCAGCGGGGTCTGCTGCCCCCTGCAGGAAGGCATGCAACACGGCAGCACATGGATGTCATTTGGGCGTGCCACATTACATGAGCAATTTGAAATGTTTGACGTGTCCATTTTAAAAGGCATGGTATTGGAAATAATTGTTTGCTTGAGTTTCTTCAAGCAGTCTAACACAGTCAGCTCAGTGGTGATGATGTCATTCACCACAGACGCGGCGTCCTTTCTAACAGCAGTTTGGTCATTTTTACTCCATCTCTCCAGTACACCGGTCACAGTACTGACAACTCTCCCTTTAGATCCTCTTTTATCTTAAAATAAACGATTACACTGATTTATAAGTTGCTTTTGGCAAAAGTGCAAATGAAACCATTTGGAAAGAAAATGATGCACCTTAAAACACACACACACACACACACACACACACACACACACACACACACACACACACACACACACACACACACACACACACACACACACACACACACACACACACACACACTTTTGGTGAAGCTGTAGAGGGATGAGGATTTGGTGTCCATGGTAACAGTGCTTAGAGGAGGACACAGGGACAGCCACCCCTTTTCTGTTTCCTTGTGTGATGAGTTGGAGGAGGAGGACTCTCCATCTCCTGAAACCGTCTGTGGATAAAGAAGAGCACAAACGGAAAGAGAGGAGTGAGTCATTCCATAGTCCACATGCACACATTACACAGTGTCACATGATTGGCTGTTGATATCCCAAATATTGATCAAAGCAGGTTTAAAGAGGTTTGAATGGTCTGACTAGCGATTCTTGGTCACTAACTAGCCTCAAAAGGGAACATGAGATGACCCTCAGGTTTCACTCAGGCTACGCCCCAAAACACACCAATGATTGATTCAAGAGTAACTGCACACTTACTTGGTTGTGGCCTGATTAACAGTACATTTATCAAATGCAGGGCCCCATGCCTATAGTCTAAGCTACTGTAGCTGTTAATGTGTTCCTCCAACCTGACTGATATGAAGTAAAAGAAATAAGGACTGTACCTGATAATTTGCACCAGCTCCAAGAAGACTTCATCCACGTTGTAGCGATTCTTGGCTGAAGCCTCCATGTAGTGGATCCTGTTCTCTCTGGCGAACGCCTGAGCATTCTCCCTGGAGATCTGCAGACAAAGCAAACCAGCCTCCAGTGAGATGCTCCACCTCTTCACCCTGTCCAGCTGTGCTGTCATCACACTCTCCACCCACTGCAGCAAAGAGCCAGCGCTACATGACTGTGCTGTGAGGAGATTAGCCTCACAGTAGAGAGACACACACAGACTTTCATACCATCTCCATCAACAGATGCTACTTTCATATTCAGAATCTGGAGGCAACGAGACAAGGTTTTGGTATTTGAAGTGTTCTGGTTTCCTTTTGTAGTCTGAGTAGAACTGAGCGATCCCGCTGGAGCAGGCTTTGGTTGTATGCAGGTAAACAGTCTGAGGAGGAAGACAGGCCCAAATGCCCTCTGGGAACCCACCCACTACCATCGTCATGACAATGATTTAGAGTTTTATTGGTTTTAATTCAGGGCTGCACGGGGGCCAGGGTTCGATCCCCGATCCCGGGCGGTTCTTCTGTGTGGAGTTTGCATGTTCTCCCCGTGGCAGCGTGGGTTCCCTCCGGGTTCTCCGGCTTCCTCCCAAAGACATGCCGCTCAGGTTAACTGGAGACTCTAAACTACCCATAGGTGTGAATGTGGGCGTGAATGGTTGTCTGTCTCTATATGAGCCCTGAGATAAACTGGAGACCTGTCCAGGTGAACTCTGCCTTCACCCAATGTCCGCTGGGATCGGCACCAGCGCCCCGCGACCCTAAACAGGATAAGTGGTTTGGATAATGGAATGGTTTTAATTCTTCGTTGTAAACCTGCAGTTTCACAAATGCCCTGATATTTCCAAACCCTGGGTGAGATCAAATTCCATGACCTTCTGGAACATATCCGTCTACACTCCACTATAATCCAGGAACATTGGGAGAACCAAGTGACCCCTTAAAGAACCCATGAGGGCCCTACTTACCACTCTTTGCTGCTCCAGGTCTGCCTTGTTTCCAACCAGCACCATGGGGAAGTCGTCTCTGTCCTTGACTCTCAGGATCTGAGTATGGAATTTCTGGACCTCATGGTAGCTGTCGGGGACAGAGGGAAAGAATAAGCAATCACAGTATCAACCAACAGATTCATATGGATTCTGATTTACAGAAAAGAATGTGCCATGTACAGGAGATGGACACAATAATGACCAATGAAATCAGCTCTGCTCATCTCTTTTAAACGCAGCAGAAAACATGCTGCAGCTGGAGTTATCAGTAATAATAATAATAATAATAATAATAATAGTAATAATAATAATAATAATAGTAATAATAATAATAATAATAATAATAATAATAATAATAATGGGTTTCCTTCAGTTAAAGACTGTCTGAGTATGTTTATTACACAAGTCACAACTGTAAACACTGATAAATCTTATAATTCACACATAGTGGCTGCATGCAGACAAACAGACATGATACATTAAAGACATGTTCCCACTAGAGTGGTCCAGAAATCAAGCTCCACATAAACATAGCCAGTATGAACACGTGTTGTAATGCACCCTGACCACAGTGCTTTGATTTGTCAGGTTTGTGGCATGTGCTTCTATGGCTTCAACCAATTATATGGATGAATATCTGTGCTGCTTTTCCCATTCATGTATGAGCTGCTAACCAAAGAGCATGGAGTCTAAGAAGTGGCAGACCCTGTTAGTACAGCCGGACTCTGCTGGGGCACATTTAGTGCTGAGACTGCAGGACAGAGCAGGACAGGGCTGACTCCATCACAAACACCTCCATCATCTAATATCACCACTGATAGTGTTCTGCACTTCCTCTTGAGCAGGAAGACAGACTGTGAGTGACAGCATCACACTGACTAACCATCCAGCACACCGTGTGCACCTCTGAGGTGCTGATGAAGCTACACACACATTACCTGCCCCGGTCGTTGAGTGCAAACACCAATAAGAAGCCTTCTCCTGCACGCATGTACTGCTCCCTCATCGCTCCAAACTCCTCCTGACCTGCGGTGTCCAAGACTGAAAGACAAAGACAAAGACAAAGACAAAGACACACACACACACACACACACACACACACACACACACACACACACACACACACTTTATCTACTAATCCTTGGACAGTTGCCAGAAATGACATATATCCTTGTATTTCCATATTGTACACACAATTATGGAAAGAAACACTGAGAATATAACCTTTACATTTTTCAGTGGGTGAGATATGTAAATAGGAAACAGTCACAACCCGTGAAATTAGTTATACATATTTTATTTTCGCCTAGATAGTTGGAGGAATCTTTGAGTGTTACCTTCAAACCAAAGTGTTTTGTTTTGAAATAACTATGGATTCGACTTTCGGACAAACAAGGGCTCAGCTGTGACTCAAATGTGATGCTACATGAGACTGGGAGGCACAGACTAAGGAAGCCCATGTTCCAGTAGAGAGCTCTGGCAGATATGCTGGTCCCACCCTTAACACCACCCACAGCACACACTGCAACATCTGTGTACACTAAAGCAGATAACAAGTGCTCCCAACATTTAGCCATGTAGATATGCTGACGTCCCACTACTTCTGCTCACCCAAGAAGCTTTAGCGGATCATTTGATCTCCAGTAATGTCTAACGGTTGGGGAGAGAGACGAGTGAAGAAGAGTCGGAAATCTACAGAGCTGTAAACAAGCTGATCTGTATACGTCTGATGATTCACATATGACTGTGTGGGGAAACAGCAGTGTGACCCAACACACTGCAGCCTGGCTCTGTGCAGCAACACTGGCCAAGTACAAGTCCTAACAAGGGAATGAAACATCCAGAGAGCAAACACACAGTCATATCACATCAGAGTGCAACACACCCTCTTCAGACAAACAGGGAGCAGAATTCATTCATATCTGCTGTGACGGAGCCTTACTGTCCAGCCGGGTCTCCTTTCCATCCACAGTACAGATCTTGGTGTAGGAGTCTTCGATGGTGGGGTCGTAGTCCGACACAAAGTAGGACTGTGGGACAGGGACAATGTTAAAAAACAGACTGCTGAGGGCACAGCTCACACTGTAGACTACATTCTCCCAACAAATACCTGGCTCCATCGGGAACGTCTCTCAGCCAGCGGCCATTTGTGACTGTAATGGTGAGGAAAAGATGCTGAGCATGCATTTAGAGTGCCACACATATGACTAGTTCAGGAAAGAGATTGGTTTCTGTAACCAGAAATAGGACATAACTAAGTACATGTACTCAAGTAGGCGAAGTGCAATTAAGTACACTTTTGAGCAACTTGTCCTTTTCAACTTCACTCCATTTCACAGGAGAATGACTGTCCAGATGTTACACACAGTGTGGTATCGTTACCATCGGAATACTTCTTCCACTACTGACTGTACTAACAGTTGTACCTCTAGATGGTTTTTGGCTTTGTTGGCAAAATCACTTCATATGTAACTTGTGTTAATGTTAACGTGTGTCAACTTGCATCTTGTGGCTTTTTGAACAATGGCTGCCTGGAGGGGAGAAACACCACATGTAGAAATGTAGCCAGCAGCAGCAACATGAAGTATGACATGTGTAGTCAATTAACGAAACCTAAAGCAATACTGAAATGGTGCTCCAACACAACAGTCATGGTTAGCTGGTTAGCTAGCCAACTAGATAAAGTGTGTTGCTGATGAAATGATCCTTCACCCATTCAGAAGTAATGTTGAGGACCTTAACTTTGGTCACCAGGTCAGGGGTCAGCTGTCCAGCATGGAGAGACAGCACCAGCTGTGTTGAGGCAATGCGACCAGCCAATCAGACGTGAGGGAAATCTGTGATCGTTCTGTTTAACTTTCAAGTGTGAAGTGAGAGCTTGGACATGTGTTGAGCAGCTTCAGCTGTTCTGAGAACAGTGGAACACTCCCTCACAACGAACATCATACTGCATGTTAAACTGGGACTGTGTGGTGAAGTGTGATGAAAGAAAAACAGACATGATGTGCTCCTACTGCAAGCAGAGTTCAAGTCCACGTTCCTGTGAAGGACGGCCATATGAAGCGTGTTGCCGAGACGCGGGGACAGAGACATAAACATCGAACACGCTGTGAAACTGGGCAGAAGGCCTCTACTGGGTAGAGGTTGTAGCCAACGGCTTCAGAAATCACTGAGCACCACTTCATAAAGCAGGAATAACTCATTATATCAGGTGGGTTGCCAGGTTGTGAAGAATCCTCCTCACACGTTGTCTTTTGAGCTCTTTAGTTCATCATGACTGACCCCTAACCTTCTAGGAAAGTATTTATGAATCCCACGTAATGTTCCTACAGGAAGACCTGATCCCCTGAGAGACCTGTGGACATCCCCAGCCAGTAGCTGATGGATGGAGCTTTACTGAGGGACCGGCACACCAACAATACTATAGGGATACAACTTGGGCCTGGACTACAGGCTTCGCTGGGTCTGCAGCACCCAGTACTACTGAGTAGTAACACACATGTAGGAGAGAGGCCCTACCTGGATGAACTGGATGGTCAGGGCGCTCTTCCCCACCCCTCCTCCTCCCACCACCACCAGTTTGAATCGTTCCTCTTCTCCACTCATACTGGTTTGGAACTGGGATTCGTCCGGATCAGAAACTGTCCAGGGCCTGAGCTGGAGCCGAGCCGAGACCAAAGTAAAGTAGTGGAGCAGATCTGCCGGTTTCCGTTGATGTTCCCGTTGATGTGAGCAGAAGAGACCAGTAGAGACCAGCACGGACGAGTTTAGCGGCGCAGCTTCAAACTGAAACTTTGCTCATGTTTTCTACAACGACGTGTTCGACTCTCGAGCAGACCTGACGAATGCAGTCCCGCCGGAGCTCCGTGTCCATCCGCCCAGCAACAAGTAAAAGGATCCAGCTCAGCAGCCGTGTGTGTGTCTGTGTCTCTCTCCGTGTATGTGTATGTGTGTGTATGTGTGTGTGTGTCTCTCTCTCTCTCTCTCTCTCTCTCTGTGTGTGTGTCTGGCCGCGTCACGTCTTCTTTCTGCTCGGCCTCCGGCAGCTCGTGGGGGCGGAACTGCTTCCTCTTTTCTTTTTCTTCAAGAAACTACAGCAGCTCGCGCACTAATGTTCACACTGAGACACAGACACAGGTCGATGTCTCGGTGTGGCACTAAACACACGATGGAGCACTAACGTTACACACACTTCAGCTTTCTTCTCATTAATACTGAAACCGAGCCGAACACATTCCCCTTTCATGTGTCAGTGTCCTTATTTGGTCATCTGCAGTGGACCAACGGTACCTATCCGTGACATCATTCAACCCACCGGCCCGCGCGCGCTGTAAAAGCAGCACGAGGCGCGAAGTCTTTCACTGCAGTTCTGAAGAGCCATCATTCTACTTAATGTGACATTAAAGGGATGTGTATTCACAAACAGTTGGTTAACGGAGGACAACTTCTTCATGGCGAACTTTAAATGGATTCTTCTGTCATCATCAATCCCTCTCGAGCACGCCGCCATTGTGTTTCAATCCACGTGTGGAAGTCTTTGGGAATGTGCGCCCTCAGGCAGCGACACAGCTCACCTCTGTGTGGTCACGTGCAGAGACTCCGAGCCAGCCCACCTGCAGCCCGGAGACAGGGCACAGGAGGCCCACGTCCCGTGGAACACGCACGCACGCGCACGCGCACACGCACACACAGATATATTGTGATGAAACTTGTGTTTTCTTATGGCTGACAAGAGTCAAGTATAGTAAAAGAGAAGTATTACCAAATATTCCCATCTCTCTTTTTGTATATCACTTGTTATTGAGGATTCCTGTTCTTTCCTCATTAACCCTGCTGCCCTCCAGTACAACCCTAAAACAACCACTTGTGTGAATCACTTCCGTTCCTAGATGACGTAATGAAATAGACAGACATTCAGCTGAATGTTGAGCCCTGGCTACAGAGCTGGATCATGCCACAGGTTTGCTAATGGGACTCAGGTTAAAGAGAACACACATTCATTCAGGAACATGTACAATGTTTTAAAACACGGTTTTAAAACGACAGACAAAGGAACCCTCCTTCAGGAAAATAAGGCAGAGCCACCATAAGACACACTGTGTCCTTTAGTGGTACATAAACACATTCTCAATGGAAGGAGGAAGAACCACTCACAGGAAGCCTGCCGCTGTTTTACACTTGCTCATTTTCTTAATTCGCTCTTGATTATTGTCTGAAATACTGAATTACATCAATTTTACAGAGGAGATGGAACATCTTGCTTTAACAGGAATTAAGCCCATTAAAGAGCCATTTGAAGATTATACCCACATACAGTCTCTTCTTTTGAAAATAAATCTCTTATCCAGCATTACACGTGCTGCAACTGCTTCATTACGTTTGCACTTCTGCACAATATATTGGCCTTTCCTCTCATTCTGTGTTCCGGCAAAGCACTTAGAAAGGAAATAGTGATGTATAAATCAACAATAAGATGTACTTTGTACTAAACTGGTGAATGTTTGCTTATCTAGTTTTGGTTAGCAGGCAAAACAAGAATTGAAGACAAATTGTTCAGATGTGTTTTATCATATAAAGAAGAAGCTGACATTGTCCCCATGAGACATAATCAATGAGCACCGTTTCCCATATTAATAGCAGATCTTGACTTCCAATTCTTCACAGGGTGTACCTGGCAACGGTTAGGGCAATACTCATGATTCTATTTACTTGTGAGACATTGCCTAATACACAGAGTCGGGGACAATGGGATGGAGCAGCTCAGTCTTTGAGATGAATGCTGGATTTTGTTACACCAGAAGAAAGCAAAACATTTAGAAGGGAATTATTGTGAGAAATGGAACTGTCAGAGAATATACTGTCCTAATGTGGCCTCCTGTGCACCAGCTATTGGTTTCAGCTGTTCATTTCTGGGGTTATCAGAGTGATGAGACCTAAAAAACATATGACAATGTTGAGATGCACCGCCCTGAACCACACTGAGAAAACGGCAATACGACACGGTTGAAATGTCATCTTTAATCATCAGTAAATACATCACAAGCCATCGTGCCATAAGTCTGAAGAAGTAACGGAATCTTACAAATGTCGAGATAAGCCGACAACTGTCAATATGTAATAAACAAGATGCATTTGTGTGGAGGTTCATTGTGTATTGTAAATATAGTTCTTATATTTAGTTCTGCAATAAATAAATAAATAGAAGACTAATGTTATTTCAGACCTCTTGTATGCATGAACCACATAGTGTGGTTTGGTTCAATTTGACAAACATGCACAGACACAAAGAGAACAACCAGCTCCCTTCACTCCGGCAGCTCCTGCCCCTCCAGAACCATCAGCACCCTCAGCGCCCTCCAGAACCCTCAGCCCCCTCAGCGCCCTCCAGAACCCTCAGCCCCCTCAGCGCCCTCCAGAACCCTCAGCACCTCAGTGCCCTCCAGAACCTTTAGCGCTCTCCAGTGCCCTCAGCGCCCTCAGCGCCCTCCAGTGCCCTCCAGTGCCCTCCAGTGCCCTCCAGTGCCCTCAGCACCTGTAGGGCAGTGCAGGCTGTCCCATCCTTACAGAGTGGACGAACACCCCTCCCAGCAGCACCCTCTCCCCCCAGCCCAGCAGCTTGTTGAGGGTGACGCTGAACGGCGACAGCAGGCCTTGCTCCTTTCCCTCTGCTGTGCTGTACTTGCTTTGGGGGGGGCTCTGCTCCCTGTGGATGTTCTCTGCCTGCCTGTGGCAGCCAGAGTTATTCTGTGTCTTTGCCTCAGGCTTTTCTCCCATCTCCCTGTTGTGGACGGTTTTGGACGTGGCGGTGCCCCTGCCCCGCTGGCTGCTGCTTGCTGAGGAGGGAGGGTGGATTTCCACTGGGGTCAAAAAGAGAGTGAGGCTTTTTCGTTTCTCTAATAGAGAAGCTGAGCCTGCTGGGAGTTGCAGTTGAGTGGGCTTTGCTGCTGGTTTGACCGGCTCCCAGGGGTTCAGAGCTGAAACCTCACATGGCATCTGGACTTGCTGCTGGATTTGATTAAGAGTCAAATGAAGAGTCAGAAGTTTCCCTGAAACATGCTGGTTCTCATTTCCATCTGAATGCAAGTGCCTCTGCTGTGTTGTGCTGGCTGTGTGGTAGGAATGCTCTCTCTGTGTCTGCTTGATCTCTGCTGAGTCACTGGTCACACCATTAGCTTGAGTATTCATGTTGAGACTGATGTGCGTGTGGTGAACGCCGTCATTGATGGATGACAGGCGATTATCCAGCTGCTGGGTGAGCAGGTCGCCACCAGAGGCCTTCTGGCTCAGAGTGCCCTGGAAGTGCTGCAGCTGACCCAGGAAGTTGAAGTTTGGAGAAATGGAGGGCCGTCGCTCTTTCACAAACCTTACAAGGGGACAGACAGGATGTGGGTTAGGGCTACTCGTCTTCATCAGCTCACACAGGTCCGCTTGGTGCTCCACAGGATCGACACTGCAGTCACACAGTATCAAGACAGTGATCGGCTTTGAATTTTTTCCTTTTTAGAAATGTGTGCAAAATGAAAGTTAACATAAAAATTGACATGACTCAAACAAATAGAACAATTACAACACTATGCAACATAAAGGAAAAAAACAGGTAATGACACTCGTTTTAAGTTGAGTTGAATAGTAGTGTACACTGTATATGTTCATATGTATATTGGTGTTGGCAAGTGTCAGTATTCTTTGTTATCTAAACTGATGAATGTTTGCTTATCTAGTTTTGGTTAGCAAGCAAAACAAGAAATGAAGACAAATTGTTCAGATGTGTTTTATCATATAAAGAAGAAGCTGACATTGTCCCCATGAGACATAATCAATGAGCACCGTTTCCCATATTAATAGCAGATCTTGACTTCCAATTCTTCACAGGGGGTTCCTGGCAACGGTTAGGGCAATACTCATGATTCTATTTACTTGTGAGACATTGCCTAATACACAGAGTCGGGGACAATGGGATGGATAGTTCATGTCACTTACACTGGGATTGGAACTGTTACACTATTCAAAGTTATTGTATCTCAGCTTTCGTAGAATGAGCTCAGAGTTGGAATCTGTATTATCACAGGACATTTGATTTTCCTGTGTGGGATCTTTGGGATGAGCGTGGTCTAAATCTTTGAATATTTGTTGAATGTTTGTCTAGTTCATCTTTTCTTGTGGGAAGACAGAGATCATTGCTTACCACTTTCTCTGCTTCTCAGAGCAGTGCATTCCAGCTTCCTGGGGAATCTCTTGGTTTCATAAAGGATGCCCACTCTTGTTTGATGAATGTGTTGAACTCAGTATTTTCAAACAGTGATGTGTTCAAACGCCATCTACTGACTGTTCGACAGGGATAATTGTCATTTAATTTAAAATACTGAAGCGTGGTAGCTGATAACAATAAGATAGATATTCTGTATCAGTGATCTGTGGTACCATTGAATTACTAAGAAAGAAATCTATACAGGAATAGAAATGTGAGAAATATGTAAATTCCCTTTTCTCTCTGGATGTTTTATGAGTCAACCATCCCAGAGGCTAAAGTGATTTATATGAGCTTTGATTGTATTTGAAACATGTGAAAGCTGAGATCTGCCAGTAGAATCTGTCTTGTCCTGGCAGATTTAATGACGTATAAAGTATAATAATAATGATGTATTAGGTAGCCACTTATTATTAGTTTCTGATGACGGGGATCAGCTGATCACATCTGCATCAGTTGATCACATCTGCATCAGCTGTCAGTCGCTTTAAAAGCTGGAGAGACTTCTGACGGAGTTCGTGTCTGAACACATGATCAGTGTAACGCTCACATTTCAATAAAAATCCACTTAAAATATTAATACAAATTATCATATAATGTTTTCAGTTAATTTAATGGTGTTAATAAACTACTACTTATACTAATAAAGACACAGTTATCATCACTAACAGAGTAGATGTGTTTTCTCTCTGTAGTCTGTTACGTGTTAAACAAACAGCATTGTGTATTTATACATAGTGTGTGGTATTTATACTGTGTTCTGTGTCCTCCTTATACGCGCAGGGCCGATTTCTACCGGCGGAATGCGTTTGTCATCATAAATATACCCAGAATATGATTATGGTTTCTCTTGAACACTGGAATTAATTTATTAGGCTCAATGTTTCAGGTTAAACTTAAATTATATAACTCATAAACCCGACACTCAGGAATGATCAGCCTCACGTGACTGAATGGAAATTATGATACATTATGTAAAATGTGTTTCCTCTCTCCAGCTCTCTGATTTAATTATATCCATAATACAAGTTATTGAGGTAAATAACAGATCAAGAAAAGACATTTCTAATAAATGAAGAAAGTTGTTTGAGGTCCTTTTGTTGTTCAGACCTACAATGAACATATATTTTAACCAGATGGTGAATCAGAAAACAGATCAAATATATAACTTGAGTTTAATCTGTGATCGTCTTCACTCTGGTATGAAACTCCAGCAATCAGTCCGATTAGCTGTAGCGTACAATCAGATAACTGATGAACAACGCGTCCTGGAAGCCTGTTCTCGTGCTTCCTCGCTCATGGCTCCTCCGAGATGCCTCCTCACTCCTAAGAGCAGAAATAAGAGCTTTGGGACGGCCGTCAATATGGCGGCGCAGAACAACTTCCTGTTCAAGCGAGGAAACGACAAATAAGAGACTTGGGATGTACCCACTGTGTTATGCTGAAGGACTGAGTCAATCAATTGGAACTACGGTCAATTCAAACTGGCTTCAAAGGCTACAGCCCTCGACAGGGCTTCTTACATTCTTTCTCATATGGCTACTGTTTTGTCAACATGGGAAATCAAAATCAGATTTTTATCGAATTGAATCTCGCTGTCTCTCATTCTCAATCCAACCGGTTGAGGCAGAAGGACAGCCAACCAGAACCAGGTTCTGCTGGAGGTTAAAGAGGAGTGTCTCCTTGCTTTGTCCCTGATGGGGGAATGCTGTGTCTCTAACGTTAAAGAGTAGAGCCTAGACCTGCTCCATGTGTAAAAGGTCATGAGATAACTTGTCTTGTGATTTGACGCTATGTCGATAAAAATGGACTTGACTGGCACATACAGTGAATAGCAGCCGTACCTGTAGGCGTGGTCCAGGTCCATTCCCAGGCTGTACATGATGTAGGCTACAGCCAGAGCCGGGGAGCGAGAGATTCCTGCTGCACAGTGAACCAACACGGAGCCCCCAGAGGACATGGCTGCATCTGAGCACACAGGACACAGAGGCAGTTAGAAACAAGCAGCAGCTAACTATTCTTCAAATGCACCACTGACATCATTTTGATAATTTTTTGTATATGCTGTATGTGTATACAAGTTCTGTGGGGCAACTTGCTATTTGTAGGTAATCAGCTTGTTAAGATGGTGACTGTTGCTGAATGCTGAGGGAGGGTGAGTGGGGGTCCTGACCAATGAAGTGCAGAGCCTGTGGGATCCAGGGCAGCAGCTCTTCCCACAGGGAGTCGTCAATGGGGATGCGAAGGTATCTGGAGCTAGGCAGAAAGGAGGGCTGGGGGCTGCAGCGGCTCACACTCAGCACATAGGAGATCCCCAGAGAGGCCAGCTGCTCCCCCCCCCCCACACACACACACACATATATATAAAGAAGTTCACATTAGCTCCACCTCGACCACATACAATGTTTTACACATCACACGAAGAACCCTACAATAATTTCAGAATATGCTGCATGATACTTTAAACGAGCTGTTATTGATCCAACTAAACTAAAGTCAGACTGAGAATGCAGCATGTTTACGGAGCATGAATACTTGTGTGTAGGATGAGGGACTGTCCCAGCTCACCTGCGTCACGTCGCGCTCCGCTCCGAGGTAGAGCCGCGGCAGGATGCGGGACAGCGGGGGCCGCTGCGCCTCTGTCTCCCGGGACCAGACCATATCTGCAGCACAACACGCACTGCATTTATTACATGCAATACATTTAATAGCTCGCAACTCAATGACAGGAGCCCATGCCGTCTTCCCCGTGGCTGCATGTTGCTCTGTTCCTGAGAACACCTGGAGCGGCTTCCCCTCACCTCAGCACAGACGAGCAACCTGAGAAGACGTGCACTTGGGACTGAGCCACTCCTTTATCTCGAGGCTGCTTCCTTCATTCGACTCACTGGAAGTGTCCCCGGTTCGTTCTGGTCTTGAGTCCAGAGCAGGTCTCAGTCAAAGGGCTGATGGTGTCCACTGCTGTTTCCTGCTTCCAAACACGGGCTGTGTTGCTGCAGCCTCCTCCGTGCTCACTCCGCCTTCACCAACTGTCTTCTAAACGATGAGCTCATCCTCTTTCCAACAATAGCTCTCGACTGGATGATGTCATCTTTAGCCAATCGGCGCCTTGCCAGACTTCCACACGCGCAGACGCATGTCCGCTGTATCAGCAAGAGGTGGAGTAGAAGCAGCCTCCAGCCTGCAGCCGGGACAGCGGATCGGTCCCCGGTAGCTGCCTCATCAATACAACGCAACATTCACGTGCACGTTGTGAAATGCAGCGCCTCCCTCCTGAGAGGCAGCGTGCATGTGCGCGCACTCTGCACCGCTGATCCCTGATCATCTGTCGAGCACTGACACACATGAGAGTAGTGCCATGAGCTCCACAGCCAGACCTGATCACTGAACACAGGTCGGACTCTAGGAGCCAACGGGTCGCCTGGAGCTCAAGGATAGAAGAGATATAGAATCACATTCTGGATTTCATCTTGGGGTTTGAGTTTGCATAATTTTGCATTTGTGTCTCAAGCAGTAATGATACATAAATATTGTAATACAATATCACTATATTATTACACTGCTGGATGTTTGTGTTACTGTTGAGTTGAGGCTTTAGGCTCCACTGTTTAAACCAAAGAGCCTGCTGCAGACCTCTGTGGTAGAATAATAATAATGGATCTGGTGAGGTTTGGTTTGTGTTGAACAGCACAGGGACATACTGCTAATGCTACACAGTGGACTCCTCCTCCTCGCAGAATTATACATTTTTTATGTCTAGTTGGTCATTGGCAAGGTAGTTATGGGCTGAGTAATCTCTTATACATGCAGAATCAGATTCTGTATCCAGATGCAGAATGAGATCCATATGATGGACAAGCGCGACCGAAAAGTATTGACCAATCCCGTTTGAGTAGGCGTTGGTTGAATACAAGTAAACATTCAGTATGGAGAGCAATGGTGTTTAGATTGTGGGCGGAGCTACTGCAAACAATGGAAGGAAACCAAAAGGCAGAGCTAGTTTTTTTTCAATGAAGCATCATCACCGTATGAACATAAGAGCATCTGGACCCGGACCCGGATCCGGAGCATCTGGACCCAGACCAGCCTACGCACAGGCATGGGGGAGTGATTAGTCAGCTGTTTGTCATAACTTTTTATTTGTGAATAAATAGAAATATAAAGTTTTCTGAATGCGCTCTTTTGATTTATACATCACTCCCTTAATGTACTCACAACACTGAGGACGTTTGACTTGTCACAAAAGAATGTGACAAGTTTAAGAATGACTTCCTGTTCCCTTTGCTCCGGTTGGATCCTGTTGACACCTCCTGAGCATGTGCTGCTCTCCTCACACATCAGAGACAGGACGACACCAAAGACACCAGGCCTCATATCGGATATATGGCATAGTTTTACTTTCACATTTTTTCATTACAGAGTAAATCTTAATTCTAACACAGGTATTGGACAGGTTCTTAACACCGATACACGAGGCTGCATTAGCTAGTGGATACTGCATACACACACACACAGAATGACTACATTTTCCACTACAAAGTTCAATGTCCTGTGATTGCCGTGCAGCCACAGAATGTAATGTGACCATGTATTAGAAATGTCTTGAGGCTTTTTTTCTTACCTTTACAGCCACAATCTCAGCCACACACACACACACACACACACACACACACACACACACACACACACACACACACACACACACACACACACACACACACACACACACACACACACACACACACACACACCAGTAGTTGTAATGGACATCTGGGTGTCTTCCATCCTGTCCTCTCCCACAACATTGGTGCTTGTGCGTGAGAGGAAGCCCAGGGAAGAGTGAGAAAGCTGTGGACGCAGGAATCTAAACATTGTGAGCTTACTGAATATTTACTGTAGTGGTTGTGTACACATCAGATTTGTTTGCATTGGTCTCTTGAATAAATGCTCGGCTGGAGAAGCAGGAATATGAATGTGTGTCTATGTATATTAGACTATTCTCTGTCCAGATTCAGCTGCTGCAGCAGCGTCTGTTCACAGCTTCACTGCCTGGCTCCTAAACGGTTGGACCCTACAGGGGATTGTGGTGCATCTAGACTCAGACCAGGAACCATCTCCCAGGTGGAAAAGTCTCATCCCTGTCCCTGTCATCTACATAGTGTCCATTCTGTGCCATCCTTCTACTCCAGTGGCTTGGTGATGGGAATGTCTCAGAAAGCCAGAAAGTACACTGGCACGTATTTACAGACACATCCATAACATAAACGAGGCTGCTAGTTCTTTGAAATGAAAGGATGCCCACTAAAAGGCTTCCAGGAGAGGGGTAAGGTCATTCGGGGGAAAGTAAAGTGAATCACGCTGCAGGGTCTCAACGAGGGTCTCAGAGAGGGTCTCAACGCCTTAAGTGCATTTTCACAGGGAATGCTTGACGGAAATGAGTGGGCAGAAGCGGTACAGATCAGAGTTCTGGACCACCAGGTCTCACTTCATCAGTGGATCCCACCAGAACCACAAGGAATCATGGAGGCCTCATCATACTAGTGTGTGTGTGCATGTTTATAAACAGCTTCACTCATTTGAATTCAAGGAAAGCTCAACCAATTAAAATGGTCTCCCCCCACACACACACACGATGGAGCAGAATGGGACCCCCAGCACACCCATGGGACACACACACACACACACACACACACACACACACACACACACACACACACACACACACACAACACAGGTAAATACAACAAAAACAAGAATGTAGCATCATGTTAATAAACAAGTAGAAGATGAACTGGAATCTGGGACAAGAATAATGACAATAATATTGCCTCTGCTGCTAACAGTGGCTGCTTCTTCCCTTATGTAGGTTACACCTTTTTTTACTCAAAGATTCTTTGTTGGGGGGCAAGAGGGCTCCAGGAGAGGTCGCTGGTGGGGATGGTGGGAGTACTGGTTACGGTGGAGGTCTGGACTCTAGAACTGTTGGGCCAGCAGCTCGCAGAGACGCATGGACACAGAGTCCTTGCTGCAGCGCAGAGTCAGACGGTACATCTGTAGAGAGCGAGAGAGACAGACAGACAGACAGACACAGAGAGAGCGAGAGAGAGAGAGCGAGAGAGCGAGAGAGAGAGAGAGAGAGCGAGAAAAACAGAGAGAGAGAGAGAGAAACAGAGTTAGGGAAGCCTTTCTTTGCTTCAGGTGAAAGGACAGTCTCGAGGTGTGCTATTGAGGTGGAGAGACACTGATTGTGCATCAGAACCCTAAACCTGATGAGACCTGGTCGTACTCTGGTCCTGGGTCAGGTCTCTGTTTAACAGCCACATTGTTCAGGTTTGTGAAAGGCACCAAAACTGGTCTACATGTACAACTTGATTTCAGCATTGGAGCATGTATAACACCAACAAAGGGGTTCTGTTACTATAACTTTTTTTTTTTGAAATTCAAAATACAGCAGAATTATATATTTCCCATTCTAATCTCCATCCTCTGATGCATGGTGCAGCTGGTGGAATGAGAGCTGAATGAGAGCTGAATGAGAGCTGAATGAGAGCTGAATGAGGGCTGAATGAGAGATGAATGAGAGATGAATGAGAGATGAATGAGAGATGAATGAGGGCTGAATGAGAGATGAATGAGGGCTGAATGAGAGATGAATGAGAGATGAATGAGAGATGAATGAGGGCTGAATGAGGGCTGAATGAGAGATGAATGAGAGATGAATGAGGGCTGAATGAGAGCTGAATGAGAGATGAATGAGGGCTGAATGAGGGCTGAATGAGAGATGAATGAGGGCTGAATGAGGGCTGAATGAGAGATGAATGAGAGATGAATGAGGGCTGAATGAGAGCTGAATGAGAGATGAATGAGAGATGAATGAGGGCTGAATGAGGGCTGAATGAGGGCTGAATGAGGGCTGAATGAGAGATGAATGAGGGCTAAATGAGGGCTGAATGAGAGATGAATGAGGGCTGAATGAGGGCTGAATGAGAGATGAATGAGGGCTAAATGAGGGCTGAATGAGAGATGAATGAGGGCTGAATGAGGGCTGAATGAGGGCTGAATGAGGGCTGAATGAGAGATGAATGAGAGATGAATGAGGGCTGAATGAGGGCTGAATGAGGGCTGAATGAGAGATGAATGAGGGCTGAATGAGGGCTGAATGAGGGCTGAATGAGAGATGAATGAGAGATGAATGAGAGATGAATGAGAGATGAATGAGAGAGTACCCTACCTGTGCCTGGCCGTTTGGCTCCAGCCTCAGCAGACAGCCCACCTGCTGGCCCTTGGTCTGGATCACTCCAGCACATACATAGTTCTCGGGGTTTGGGTCCACGTCGTCCAACAGGGCCGTTCCTAGTCCCAGTAGCTACGCACCAACACATGGAGAAGGAAGAAGACCACAATAGGATTACAGAAATTGCTGACAAAAGTGGGAGTATTACAAAGAGACAGAAGTTGTTCTGACTCAATGTTATAAATATGGATTTTCATACACTTTCAAAAACCAATTAGACTGGCATAATCAACAAGGCTTACATAATTTAACATCCTTTCTCCTGATTGCATAAAGATATATAGAAACATATTACTCTGTAACATTGTCCATAACAAACAGATCCCTGGTTGTAAGCAAGTGAGGGCACAAATAGAGCGCCTTCAACGTGCAGACAGACGGGTGGTGAGGGGAGCAGACAGACGGGTGGTGAGGGGAGCAGACAGACGGGTGGTGAGGGGAGCAGACAGACGGGTGGTGAGGGGAGCAGACAGACGGGTGGTGAGGGGAGCAGACAGACGGGTGGTGAGAGGAGCAGACAGACGGGTGGTGAGAGGAGCAGACCCACCTTAGCCTTCAGCACCTCAGTGTCCATGCTGTGGTTAGCCTTGAAGATCTTCTGGGCTTCTTGTTGAGGCCTGAAAAGAGTTACACAAGAGAGTCACACACACACACACACACACACACACACACACACACACACACACACACACACACACACACACACACACAAACACACAAACACACAAACACACACACACTTACTGGCTGAGCTGTTTCCAGCGCTGGAAGAAGTCGTGTGAGGTCATCTCAGTCGGCTGAAAGAACTTGTTAATGGTGACGGGAAGCTTGAGGCTCAGGTTCTGGAGAGCTCCACCATATCTGAACACAACACACACACACACACACACACACTGCAGGTCTACACACAGTTCAGGGGTTGGTCTGACACACACAGCCAGCAGACAGACAGACAGACAGAAAGACAGACAGACAGACGCACAGAGACAGCACACAGCGACACAGCCCAGCAGCAGCGTAAAACACTGCAGTCGGGTGATAATGCACGTCCATCTGTGTCGTTATGGTACCGGTACTTGGAGTGGCCAAAAAGGAGAAAAAAAAATAATTTCTCACATTTTATATACCAAATAAAACGTCAGCAAAAGAAAATCCTAATTTGATAGAACAGTGTATATAATAGGTTTGCTTCGAAGTGCCATGCTAACTTTGACCATATACAATGTGAAATAGGAATGTTTACAGGAATGTCCGTCTCATAAATTAACTAAATCAAAGCTTTGTTCCAGAGGTTTGCTGACAAGGTCAGTCAGGATGACCCAGACTGTGACCTTGTCAAATCTGAAGTAATTTCACCGTACAGTTTAGGAGAAAACTACAGGAAAAGCTAGCTCAAATTACATTAAACCATGGATAATTTCAGAAGAAAATCTTTAATTGGTTTGCTGAATTTTCAACAGTCCTTTTCAGAATAACCCTGACTTTGATCATATCAAATGTGAAGTAGCTTTACACACAACATTCATGAAATTTTAAATGATACCTAGCCCTCCATAGCTGCCCTATTGGAGAATCCATAGAGTGAAAGAAAAAGTCCACTGCTCAGCATCAGGACTGGGGTTGGTTGCTCCAGCTTACCTGAACTTGATGTTGAGCAGCGGGGCCTCAGAGAAGTCAGTCAGACACTCTATGTTGAGGACCTGTTGGATCTGGGCTCCGCCCTCTACCAGTGGTTCTACTGGTTTGGTCTGAACGTTGAGCTGTGGCTGGTTGTCAAAGGCCATCAAGACCGACACAGACTGACTTTGTGACGAGCATCAGACACAGCGCTACAATGATCACGGTTATGATATATGCGGCATGTTTTTTCTCCTGTTTTCTGCCACTGATGATTTGAATTGTAGCTCCTTCTATTCAAAGGTTCTATGGTTAACTGTTTACATGGAATTCTCTGATTTTTAATACCAATGGGAGAAACCGATGTTAATGTGACTTGAGAAACTGAGATTGTGCCCAACAGCCTGTGGACTGATTCTATGGACAGGACTGTCCCGAGTGCCTTCACTCTCTTCAGGTCCCCTACAGCACCAGAAGTATGCAACCCTAGCTAACAATTAGCTTAAAAATAGAGTCTTCAACATCAACAAACTGTGTGGCACATCGGCAGCGGCCCAAGATAGACCTTCTGTAGCGGCTGTAGCAAATTCTAATTCAACCAGAGCCGAGGGTCTGATACCAGACGGTGGTTTGAGCTGGGTATAGCCAAGTTGCTACAGCGGGTAACTGAAGATGCATTAGTGCACAGAAAGGATATGAGACTGCAACTCCCCAGGACAGCTGACTGTGGTGGTGAAGCTGGCAAACTGCACTGACGTCTTGTTCCCGTAGAATAAGTACATTCTCCCTGGAAGAGACAAGTCATTTTGCTTAGATCATGGTATCAAATGTGGCAGGCAGTCAACACACCAGTTCCCCCCCATGAACAAACTGAAACAAACCACGCCCACTAACCAATGGGTGTTCTCCCTTTGGCCATGCCAGCATGCTGTTTGTTATGTAGAGGACACATTTGGCTTCTTTCTGCCACCCCCCACCTGGACCTTTTCTCACTTCTGTATGCAGCTGCCAACATTACCTGGGCCACTAAATGGAACCGGTACCACCTTTACCCTCTAGCTCACTGACAGGAGACCGATGAAGCTATTTTAGTAAAAGAAAACAGTACAGCCTGTGTGTGTGTGTGTGTGTGTGTGTGTGTGTGTGTGTGTGTGTGTGTGTGTGTGTGTATATAGCCAGACAGACAGACAGACAGACAGACAGACAGACAGACAGACAGACAGACAGACAGACTTTTGTTTATGTGTTTTATTCCAAAATTTGTAAAGAAAGCAAATTAATAAAGCCTTGGAAGGCGGAAGTGGATGAACCAGGTTAAAGAGTAACAGCCTATCAGGGACATGGGCTGAAGCTGGAGCGCAGGAAATCTGTGCATGCAACAATATATCTGTCCATATCTAACAATATGTCATTTCATGCGCATGTTTTCGTGACGAAATGTAGTTTGGAGACTTCATAGGGGATTCCTCCTGGTGAAAGAGTCTTAAAGTCTCCCGATAAACAGCCGGTGGTGTCATGTGATGACGTAACTCTGTGCAGCTCACCTAGGTTCTGACGATACTCTGACTTGATGCCAATCTGTAGCAGCTGATTCTCAAACAGAACCCCGTTGTTCTTGCACACAAACCTGTAGGACAAGGCCATTTAAAGGGTTAGTCATTAACACTGAAATAGGCTTGGACAGTTGTTGTTGTTCCAGCATTTCCAGAAAATAATTGATATCAATATTTTACCAGTACAAGCTAAATAGTGTTTATTCTAGTCCTAACAGGTCTTTGTTGCTGCGTGGTGTAAATGGCATAGAGTGTCTGCAACATATATGAAGTGACTTGTATTCAGAACTCTCTTTTATCCACCACGTTATAAATAATTATGCATAAAAAGGTAAGTTGCCCCAGCCCAACAGTACAAATAAAATGTTTGACATTTTGTCACTTGTCTTGAAAAAGTAGCTAAACTGCCACTAGTTAGCATTCACACTTGAACTTGGGATTGACAGAGGAGCCAAGTCTCGCAGGAAGTTGGCCTCACTTAGTACTTGTAGCTACTCGACACAGCAGGAAGTTTCAGTTAAACAATGGATGATCTATGTGCTGCTGTCTTCTGTTGAGCCAGTGACCCAGTTATGACATTACTATGGATGCTCTGATCAGCTGATAGTAAGAGTTCATTACTTTAGAATACAGTACAGAGTCAAACTTGGAAAACAGCAGGCTAACAGACCTTTCTTCAAAACAGGAACCCATCAGCAAAAGTCTAACGGTTGGATGCATGGCTTCCACACAGAAAAGGCTTACTTGTTAAGAAGTTCGTCTGCCTCAGACAGAAGAGTAGCAGGATCCTCAGAGGGAGGAGCAGAGCTGAGAGACCCCAGGACAGCGCATGGATGAAGAAACAGCCCACAGGACAGAGGAGGGATGGAGACAGACAGGCAAAAGGACAAATGGGGGATGAATGGACAGAGCAGGAATGAGATGAAGAAGCCGAACATTCAACACCGTGGGACAGATGGTGAAGAGAAACATGAGAGAAGAGAGAAGGAGAGAAGGAGAAAATGAGGAGGTGGTTAGTAAAAGCACTTTGTACAAAATCCATATCATTACACAATGAAAGGTATCTGCTGGCTAGTTACATACTCATCCAGTCACAATGTATTTAGACAATTTCTATTGTTTTGGTGCTATACTCAACAACACTGAAATACAAAGTAAACAATAGGTAGAGCTTTGATTTGACAGTGTTTGTATCCAGACTGGGTGGAGATGTCATAGTCCTACAACACAGTTCAAAATTGAACATTCAACATGGGCCACAATTCATACAGTTTGCATGCAGGAAGGATTTTAACAACCTCAAAGACATTTGAGTAGAAAGTCACTGGTTCATTTGAAATCCCATGTGCTCGAGTACAGAGGCCAAACCAAATGTGTACAGACTGCACTCGACTTCAGACATTTTGCAAAGCAGATACGCAGTCTCCACATAAAGCTTGATGCCATGAACACCGTTGGTGAAAAGAACTGGGGTTTTGTGTGCACAGCATTTGCCACACTTCATAAGCGCTGCCGTACATAACCGAGCTTTTGTTTGGAGTTTTGTTTGGGCACCGTGCCAATAAACAGACATACAGGTGACATGACATGTCCAGCTCCTGCTCCACTGGGAGACTAGAGTGGAAAAGCAATCAGGAGAATGTAAACTTCCTGAAATGAAAACAGACATGTCACATTTACAACTTGTTTTCTAGATCGTTCAACACCAATTAAGATTGGACTGGAGCTCTTTTAATGACGTCATCTCATTGCACCCTCTTCTTCTGCAGTGATTTATTGGCACCTTCTAGAATGCTAATATTCACATAACAGTAGTGGGTAGAAACACTAATTTGCATGATATCTTGCACTGCATTTAGATGGAAATGGTTTTCTCCTAATATGGCTGCGCCCTCTTGTGGCAGCAGACCTGAGTGCATTCTCCTACTTATGAAGGCGTTTTGATCATTTGGTCATTCCTCTTATGTTCAGTTTGCCATTTATACTGCTCCTACCAATATAGTAATAGGAAGACAGAGAGGGAGAGCGGCAGAAAGAGAGGGAGACAAGGATATCTAGAGCTCTGCTAGTGCTACATTTTTACTTCTCTGATTAATAAATGTGTTCTTTGATTTTGAAACAGTAGCCTTTTGTTGTTGTTGTTATTATGTTGTTGTTATTATGTTGTTGTTATTGTTTGTTGTCAGTCTTCCTGAGGCTATCGCCAAGATGCTGCTCCAACGGTCACACAAATTTGGATAGAGCAGCTTAATCTCCATGGTTTCTTTCCTCAGGCAGAATAAGGAGATTGATGTTTGTTTCACATGTTAATCAAGAGTCTTATAGGCTGATAGTTAGACCAAATAGAGTTTGTACCATCATTTCTTTGGAAGAAACCAAGTCATTCTAAGTAAAATCAGCATGAGCCTCTGTTTCATAACTACATTTTCTGGCACTGGGACGATTTGACTGAGAAAAGTTTGAATGGTGACCCCGTCTCGTCTCCCTACTAAGTGGAGTTTCTCTTTTCTTCCCCACTCATCTGTCTCATCTGTTTCCCCACAACAGCCCTCTGCCAACTATGCACCGAGAATGCAGGCAGGTCAGATTGTGTTGCAAATGCACACAAACCAGACCATAATACAATGGCATTCCATTCATCAAATGATGTGGTTTCAGTTCTGAAAATCTTGAAAGGCATCAACGTATATGTAGAGCAAGTCAGGTGCTTTTATGGAAACCAAAATGGCTCATGTGCATCAAGCTACCCATTCAGTGTGGAGTGTACTCATCCAAAAATAAAACACATGTGTCATGTTTGCATTGTTCTAGATACAGCTGGAGTTTTCTACTGGGCCCTTACTCAGAGTCACCAGAGCCCTCCACCAATAGGGAATCAGAGGTCTCGGAGGGCGGTTCCAGATCTCTGTCAATGTCCAATCACGGTTGAACACACACACACACACACACACACACACACACACACACACACACACACACACACACACACACACACACACACACACACACACACACACACACACACAGGGAAATGAAGAGAAGGGAAAGAGAGAAAAAGACGAAAGACAGTCACATACACAGCAAGATAAAAAGAACAGACAAGTGTCGTGGACCTGCCAACCATGAAGACAAGTGGACACCATGTGCTGCTTTCCCTTCAGACTGCTGTGGAACTGGACACCAACACACACTGCCCAGCTGTGTTTCCCTCCGTTACTTTGATTCAGCACAGCGGCTGCACACAGATACCTGTCCTCCTGACGAGGCGGACCATACACTTCTTGTCTTTTACACCCGAAAGAAAAGACTGAAAGTCCACAACTGTGAAAGTAAAAGGGAAAGTCAAGGGCCAAATCTGAGAAGTTAATGTACTTCCCAATCTTCCCTTCCTCAATAGAGACTTTCACGGTGGTCACCATGATCTTATTATTTTGACATAAAGTGACCACTTTGTCACAGTGGAGCACAAACAGAAGCAATGATTCCCTGATGTCCCAGTGGATGTGCAGCTAAGAAGGCATACCCTCCTCACATTCCCAGACTAGTCTTGGACCAACACACCTATCCTATCATTCAGCTCTGGGAAAGAAGGTGAACCAGGCCAACTCAAATGTTGGAGTAAGAGTCTTAAATGGAATTACTAATGATCTTTCTATAGATAGTTAAGCCATGCTATAGCATTACCTACCAAGGGACTTATTGACAAAACTTTCATGTGCAGCAATGTTTATCCAACAGGCGTCTGGATGTTTCCCGACACACATCATGGCAGCTGTGTTTGGCCTCACTGTTTGGCTTTCTGGTATTATATTGCCTTGCATCCTACTTTTGCTTTGTAAACTGTATTTAAAAAGGTGCTACATAAATAAAGTTATTATCACTAATAACTACTACAAAATACATCAAAGTATTAACTTGACCTATCAAACACTGACATAAACAATGAGCCTAAACCTCGTTTGCTTCTGGCAAGCACTGCAACAGAAAAACACAGCTAGCTGCAAAGAGAGGAGGGAGGGCAAGGGACAGATTCAACGTTTTTGAACAGTCATCATATTTTGAAAAAGTAATATCAGCATACAGTATCTGACTACGAATGTCTTCAGGTTGACAGGTCCATATAAGACAAAGAGAGCAAAGAAAGAGAGCCAACATAGCGACAACCAGCACAGACACATTACAACTCGTTGCATAGTAGTCTAACAGAGCAAACACACCACAAACATCACAACTATTACTACAATAACAAATTCAGACAGGAAACAACAGTATATGACAAATTCATTCATTCATCTCCATTACAGTCCAAAACCAGGTCAGCCCAATCCAGTATGAGAGCCACTTTTTGAACAGTCTGTCTTTCCTTCCTATTTTGCTGTGTTCGGGACTTTTCTGGGTGTCAGCAAAGAGAATTTGGACCCCATGTGGGGGTGTAGTATGAAGGTAAATTTGTGTCTTTATTACGCAAACAAAAAAAATGTTTTGAAACTAGAATTTTTGGCTGCAAATCCAAAACATTTGCTCTCAGAAAAAAAACCTTTGCTCTCAAAACGAAAAGCTACGAGTTGAGTTTGGACGTAGTGGGCGGGGCATACGCTGCTGAATGAGCCAGGAGTTTCTATTGGTGGGATTGACTTGCTCTTGGCACCTAACGGGAGGTTACGGTGAGGAGGACATGGAGGTAAGCTGACATTATATTGCTCTGTTTCGTCAAAATTATTTTAAAGGTAGCAGCACTTTACTTTGTATTCATGTTGTTAGTGTCGTGGAGTCTCTTTTTTTATAGAACGACATGGAGGGCTGCTGTGTTGACATGAAGCCCCACTTTCTGCGTGCATGTAACGTTAGCCCATGTAATTTTGACAAAACAGAGTAATATAATGTCAACTTACCTCCATGTCCTCCTCACCGTAACTGGTTTCTGGTTTCTTAAACGTCATGTAAAGGAGAAACTGGTCCCTGGAATTGGTGTAGGGGTGAGAGAAACCTAATTTCCCCAGCTAGATTACCTGCGTAAACTGCTTTCTCTGAGTAACCTGGTTCTATAGTAATGCTGTCTCAAGCAGACTTTTGGCAGCAAGACACGATTATCAGCAAGCTTTGTTGTAGCGCGTCATACTGGACTTTGGTCTCCGGTGGATTCTACACCTGCATATCAAGAGATGACTTTTCACCTTAGGAAGCCGTCGTCGTTCACAGCAGCAGAGGGTGCAGCAGGCCCTGCCTCAGAGAACACATCCACCAATAGGCTGCCAGCACTGGTTGGCACAGCACCAACGGGAGCTGCTGAACGGATCCCTAGTAGGTCTGCGGATGGTGACGGGGTGGACTGGAAAACAAAGGAAACTTGCAGTATGGCCAAGAAAATGTAGGATTTTTGTTACAGCTGCTGGTATTAATGGACCTGTACTTGTATAGATCTTTTCTAGTCTTCCAACCACTCAAAGCACTTGAACACTACATGACATCATTCACCCATTCATACACTGATGAGAGGAGCTAAGGTGCCACCTGCCCATCAGGACTAACTAACATTCACACCCATTCATACACTGATGGGAGGAGCTACCATGCAAGGTGCCACCTGCCCATCAGGAAAATCTAAACATCCATACCCAGTCACACACCGCAGAACAGTCTGCCCGAGCAATTTGGGGTAAAAAAAAAAGAAAAAAAAAGGACACATCGACATGGACTAGCGGGGATTGAACTGCCAATCCTCTGATTGAAGGACAACCCTGCTTCTAGCACTGAGCCACAGTCGCTCTTTATACATAAAAAGGCAGCTGGAGGCAACCAACAAATTCTGTTTATTTGGGAATAAGCCCTTCAGAGAGTCTGCTTACTGCATTGGATGCAGCCATGGCTGCTGTGTCTGGCCCCCTGTCGCCCCCTCCATTCAACTCCCCGCCCTCCCTTTTGCTATCTTCCAGGTCTGTCACAGACACAGCACCGGGCCCTTTCTTCTTCTTCAGCTTGGCCAAGATTGACGACTCCCTTTCTGGGAAGGGGGGCATCTCCTCCAGGACAGTGGCCTGAGGGAACAGAGAGGACAAAACAACCTTTTCACAGTTGTAAACATAAATATTCCAAATGTCTCCCAGTTCATTTCATGTTGCAGAGTACGTGAATGACATAAGGTGACAGACAGTAAACATGGACCTAAGCTGCGACTAGCAATGCAATTCTGTTAAAACAGGAAGCATCTATTGTATCATTATTACTGGAGCTGAGCTAACTTCAGTCATCATCAACAGGGTCATCAGCACTAACCAGGACATCAGTGCTAGCAATGGAAGAAAGCTTCAGATACTCCACAGCACGCTGCTGCAGCTCCACATCCGAGTTGCGGATCTGGCTGTCGCAGCGCAGCACCTCCTGGATGGTGGCCTTGGTCTCTGGGAACAGGTTGATAAACTTGATGTAAGCCGACAGCAGCAGGGCACGAGTCGGCACAGAGCACAGATGGAACTTGGAGTGGAGAAGATTGAACTGGACCAGGGGGCTGGATGAAAAGACAGCAAAGTTACTATTTATCATTTCAACAGTCAACTTCGAGCGCTGGCAGTCAAAAACCAACTCACCTGGAGCGTGGGTCACCAGCAATGAGGTTACCAAACTCTCCCAGAATGTAGCCTCCAACCTTCACCATGTTCTCATGGCAGGCAGGGGCTTGCAAGGCCTGGAAGAGACAATGATACAACTTACTGTTTTCTAATTACAACACAACAGTGCTCAACCACAAATTTTATCTCCCCTTATTCCTCAGAAATGCAATTCATTTGTTTCATACATGCCACGATGAGCCACAATTCTTCAAACAAGATACAAGCATTACACCGAGGAATCTTTCTGGAGCATAACATTCAAATCCTACCACCTTAGTGAATGCCCCGAGTTTCTTTAAAATTAACCAGGTAAAAGACATTTCTTCTTTTCAAACCTACTTTATATTTTTTCTACTTTTAAGAGATAATTCCTGTTGGTTATGACATTTACACAGAAGTTTCATTGCTGCAATCTGTGATTATGGCGACTTCCCAGGAGGTTTTAATCCTGCTTTGCTTTCGTCGTAACCCTGAAGTTACCTCGCTAACCCCAAATTCAGCCTAAAAATAAAATATATGCAATCTGGAGATGGGCATTAATGTTTTCTAGTTGCTTGTCTCATAATGATACATTGAGAACAACAAACCTGTGTTGAAATGGGCAGGAGGAGAGTTGGTAATGTTAGGAACGTTGACAGTAGCAGCTGCTGTATAACGTACTGAGCAGAGCCATACGGCTCAGGTACGGAGGCTCCATTCAGTAAAAATGAGTATTGGCTATTGAGTATTTTATTAAGTAGTGGTACCTCAAAGACGGTCTTGGCGGCGTAGCCCTGCACATCGTCTCGGTTGATGACGATTTGAATGACGCGATACCACACCTCTTCGCTGACGTAATCGCCAGCAATGCGGATGAGGTTAAGAATGGTATCCACGTACCAGGAGTAATCCACGGCATACTTCTCTGCAAGTATGGCCACTTTCAGCACCTGAAGGAGGAAAGGCACAACAAATTACTGCTCCATCGGTTGGGATGTCATTTTGTGCCAAATGAATCAGATTTAATCATTTTGGACACTGCTCAATGTGAGACTTAAAGTAAGGTTAATTGTTTGGTTTGTCAGAATTAATATGTTTTTAAACACTGCTGGACTGTTTAATGATGCAGATGAATTCGATATACAGCTGGTGGAATACAAACCACCTTCAACAATTCCCATTTAGAGAGGAATATAATGGAAAAAAACAATACTACATATTGCAAAATGTTGCTTGGCACACTCTCACACCCACCATCTCCTCTCTGATGGAGTAGTCTGCGGTCTCAAGGTAGCTGAGCATCTCGGCTACGATCTGCTTGGCATTGCTGCGATCACACATGGCATACAGCAGATCAGCTGCCCTCTGTCGAACACTCACATCCCTCTCAGTCTGGAGAGACACAAAATGGAAGAAGCAAAAGGGTTCAAGATAGACCCACAGACAACTGTGGAACTATGTGTGCGTTGTGCTGGGTTTCTGACCAGTATATCACAGTTATTATAAATAATATAAATAAATAGATAGATAATTAACCATTTAACCAAAAATAAAAACGTTGACAAATGTATGCAGTCAGATAATCAGTAAAAAGAAGCTGAGCAAAAGAGTCACGTGACTAGCGGTACTAACTTCTCACGTGACAGATTGTCAATGTTTACTTTTAGTTTTGCACGGGACTCGAACAACTGTCTCCGGGACCAAAGTGCTGTGCTTTGACCCCCGACCCAGCAGATTAAAGCGCGGTGCGTCAGTATGAGTTGAGAGGGAAACCGACTTGGCTGCCTTTGTAAAGCACTTCTGTTACGTCATGTTCAGAAACCACGTACGCATCAGCTGTGCACTCCAGCTCAGGCTGAGACGCAGGCTAACCACTCTACAGATTAGCAGGTAGTAGCCTACATCTATCCATCTTCCTACTTTTTAAAAACAGAAAAGACGGTTTATCTCGTGATATTTTCAGGAAATGACAAACGTCTCCCTCCAGTCAGCTGCCACCTAATTTAGGTTTTTGTGGTGAAATTATGAGCGATCCTACAGGTAACACCTCATTTCAACATCACACATGAGCCGTTCCTCATACGTTGTGGCGCTTTCAAAGCTGGCCACAAGAATAAATAGAAACAGGGCCTCCGACACAAGCTTAGCTGCAACCAGCGCGCCGCACTGCAGTTGCCAGTGAGGACATTCAAATAGAAAAACAATGCAGTCAAACGGATTCTGTTGCTGCTGCTTGCTCCCGTCACATTCAGTTACGACATGGAGAAATATGTGTGTTAACATGTAGGCTACAGACCTCTGTGGGGTTCTAACATATCGACTATGCTAACTAGAAGACGCCACGGGGTAGGTCTACCAACGGGCCTGCAAGGCTCATCTCTGCTTTACTGCCAGCTTTTGCTGTTTGTGCGGCTTTGGTCATTGGACATATTAATCAGGATATGAAAATCCTGAGGATTCATTTTTGAGTAAACAAAGCCTCAAGCAACATTACGATCCCTGTAGTTGTTTTCTTTGTGGACCACCAACCTCGTCTTGAAATGTGCCATCTCGTTTTCAAAGGGGGTCTATAAACTTCTCACTGCACCTATGCTGCATGTGTCCACAACAATACAATATAATCCCCGTGGCAGCTGGGGACTCAGTTGCCTGTTTTGCACATACTGCACCCAGCGCTCAATGATGGGTTGACCCGTTTGTGCATTGGGTTATCGTTCGTTAAGCACTTCGCCACAGCAGCCCTCATGCAAGGCAATAATGTTGCCAGTTAACAGGTAATGATCGGTTAACAAGGGTCAGCTGTTTTTTAATTAGCTTTCCTACTATACTGTATTGTTGTGAAGTGGAAATCTACAGGTAGGAATGTGTAGACTGTTACAAGTCACACTGTCAAGTGTTAGACACCACCTTGAGGGCGTTGATGACGGTCTCGATGTGCGTCTTGACGGCTTCATGGGAAAACTCGGAGCTGGCCAGAGTACACATGCTCTCCAGAGCTAGGTAGCGCAGGTTGGTCTCTCTGTGCTGCAGGAACTGGCCCAGCTGATTGCAGGCTCGCACCAGCAGGTTGGGCTCACTGCGGAACAGAAACCAAGACTCACTTCACAGCCGGGTGTCATCAGAGTGTGCAGGCCAATTAGGACTAAGCAAGAATAGCTGCAATTTGACTTTACACTAATTCATTGACCACAATAACAAAAATGGGTTTATACAGCAAAAGAAGGATCTAGAAAAATATTTTTTAAGGGTTAGTCATACTGAATAAATGCAATAATCCAAGTGTGAACATGCATTCAAGAAGCCACCATAACAAACCAGTAAGATTTCACTTCCATCAACATCAATCCTAATAACAAAAAAGGCCTGACCTAAGACACACAAAAGGCCATTATAATACTCAAGGTCTTCTTCATATTTGAATACCTTGTGCTCAGAATACTCACCTGTCATAGTGGATTATCAGGGAGATAGCCTCAAACAAGATAGCATTTTTGGCATTGGAGTGCTGCACCTTCTTGGACTTGGGTGGCTCCTGGGCCTTATTGAGGATGGTCTCCAGACACTCTACAAGCCGGCCTTTGACAGCGCCATCTTCTGGTGGAGGGTAGCACTGCAGCAGGCGCAGCAGCTTGCAAGAGAGCCAGGGTGCTGGGACAAAGTAGTAGGTGTAATCCTGTAAATCAGTGGAGGCCGACGACACAATCTGGAGAGACAACAGAATTTTTCTTGGGACTTATTAAGGCCACATAATACAACATACCACATGCAAGACACTGCTTAAGTGTTATGGCAAAGTGCAGCTTACTATAAAAAGGAAGCCCAGAAATGAGCAGAATTCACCGTATCTACTGTCAGAAACCTGGGAATCGAGTCAGGTTGCAAATGTTTGGCAGACTGTGTCTCTATCTGGCTTGAAATTGTATTGTTTCAAAACGCACAGACATCAGTGGTCTACACATGGGAAGTCTAACTCCAACTCTGACATATAATCTTTGATCTTGTTTCAGTGTATCACAATTTCATATAAAACAGAGCTGTCAATGCTTTAGAATACAGTTTTAATTGACAGGAATGCATGCATGTTAGTGTAAAAGTCAGACAATCTAAAGACCTTGGAAAACCTATTTCGTGAATAAACGACTTAGAAGCCCTGAGTGGTCCATTCAGAATTTGGTGAAGAGGATACATAGACAGAAAAGAACAGGATGAAGAATAACTGGATTCTTCAGAATATCCACAATGATTTTTTTAAGTTCTCCTGACAATCGATTGCTCATGACACACGCACGCTCACGCTCATGCATGCACGCACGCACACACACACACACACACACACACACACACACACACACACACACACACACACACACACACACACACACACACACACACACACACACACACACACACACACGCACGCACGCGCACACGCACACACACACACACGCTCACCCTGCTAAGTCGGGAAACTGCCAGGGAAACACAGGTCTTGAACTCATCTGGATTCTTCTGGCTCAGACAGGTGATCAGAGAGATCGCTGCTGTCACCACACCCTAAACCAAAGGGAATACTGGTTTCAACCACATAAGTTTCAACCTTAAACACAGAATAAATATGTTAGCTAATTAACGTCAGACTTTATGATAAAGATCATTTCATTTCTTTAACAACTCAATTTAAGATGCACACACAAACAGGCACAAGGCTGCATCATGTAACTACATTCTAGGTGTGAAGGGGTCTGAAATGTGTGCTCACCATGTGTTGATCATTGAGCAGGTGCACCACGCGTGATGTCCACTCACCCATCAGCACCAAGTCAGGAGAGGTCTTATAGAGCCGCAGCAGACACAGGGCAGCGGACTGTTTCACGCTGTCCATCGTATCACTGTGGTGCATCACATTCACATTAACAGCAGCCAAGTGAAGTCACAGGGATGTAAAGCGACATGATGGAAAACTGTCTTGGATTCATCACTTACAGCATGACATGAGAAAGAAAAAGGGGACAACTGAGGATGCTCTCCGTTCATTTGACTTCCTGGAGCCTCTAAAGAGGAAGTCTCACTCACCCAGCAACCAGTATCCGGGGGATCTCACTGGCGAAGGCCTCGGCCATCTCACGGCTTCCCACGTTCGCGATGCAGTGAAGTGCCAGGCACATGAAGGTGGGGTTGCGGCTGGACAGGTCATTCTTGATGGCGTTGTTGATCAGACGAATCAGCTCACTGTTGCTGTTTACCAGCACTGAGATGAACAGGTAGCCCTGGAGTAACAGAACAAGAGAGCAATGACACCAGTGAGAAGAGAGCAGGACAGAGAATCAATATCATACTGTTGATGAGAATACCTGGACACAATCACAGTCCGCTTTAGGAGGTCCTCCTAGCTTCAAACTAGAGTGGTCTCAGAGAGCAGTCCCTCACAAAGGGGATCATGTTTTCAGATCTTGATGAAAGTCTTTGAGAGGAGTTGACTACAATACCACAACAACCCCCCAATCACTGCAGGCCCTCCGTCAGGAGCCTTTGTATTTCACATTAACCAGTAGGTGGCACCAACACACTCAAGTCATTAAGTATTCAAATCTGTTGCTGAGATTAAATCGGTCATGTTACAGCTTCGGTATGACAATACAATTGTCAGTTACTGCACTTTTCCTACAAAATGGATTGTATTTGTTATATTGACAGTTGTTTCAAATATTTTGTCTAATTCAAGTAATAATAACTGGGCTGGACAAAATATTAAAACACTGTTAAATATAACAAAACACAATTCATCAGCAGCAGAAAGTGAAGCGTCCACAATGCCCATGAAGTTGAATCAACTACTCTAAAACAGATTCAGAAACAGAACAGAACATTAGAACCTTCATGAAGGTATTACTGTCATTTACCTGCAGACAGTAAATGGACGATGAGAAAGAGAAATGAGAAAGACACAGGTGGAACGAAAGTCCCCGGGCTGGACTCCAACCAGAGCCACAACTGTAGTAGTTTCAGTTGGATGGACTCAAGGTGTCCTTTGGAGTTCTCTTGAACACAAAAAAAGTTCTCACCAAAATGAATTGCATGCATCTTTGAAGTCTAACAGACATGAATACATTTCCTTCCTCATAAAATATTTGCAAAGCTTTTCATAAAAGTTTGAAACCTGTATTGTTTACATCTGCGTTTCCTAGAAAGCAGTTTTCTTCTTCTTCCTTCTTCTTGGTCACACCAAGGCTACACGCATTCCAGGGGTCATGAACACACACTCAACTCTACATACTGGAGACAAGCTCCACACTCCACAAGATTGTGTAGAAAAGTTCGAACAAGATCACATTTCCTATGAAGCATGTTATTGTAGCTAGTGTGAATGCAGTGGTTTTCATCTTTCATGACTGGACTATTATTAATAATATTTAGAAAACAGAAACATTGCGTGCAGTCAAAATGTATTGAACAGAGAAAGATAGATTTCCAAAGTTCACAACATGTTTGAATCCGACGCATTATTCTGCTCAACTCCATATTTGTTGGTGTTCAACATTTCAGAAACAACATTTTGACGCGTACCTGGACATGACGTATGTTCACCCCCCTTTTGTCTCATCATCACAAGCCAGGTCAACTACTTCTCCAGATGTTGACTTAATGTTTTTTGTCTTTTATAATCTTCCTTGGTTTGTCAAAGAGGACACTAATCTGAGAGAACAATATCCATATTGTTATGTGATGTATGAAAAAAATGATGACATTGACATCTGAGAAAAGCTTTTGATGACAAGAGCAAGTCATTATTTTATTGGTTGGCTTATTATTGGCATCCGAAAAAACAGCTGTGGGAAAAAAAACAATGCACTGCGAAATACAAAAGTTGAGGATTTGATGTGGATAGGCTCATAGAGAAAGAGGGGCTTGAATTTTTAAATGGACGCATGATTTATTCGCATTAAATATTTGCATTCGGTCTGAAGAGACCTTAAGTCATGCATAGCTTAAACATATAATGTAAACCTTGAAGTCAAATACAGTTTTTAAGTTTAATAAACTACGCTTATCATAATCTTTTATAGAAACAAAAGCAATATTGGCCATCAGGTGCACATTCGCAATAGCTGCGACCACATGAGTGCAACGATGCCCCCCACAAGAGTCCAAGAAAAAGAGTTCCTGAGTTTGGCCGTAGTACGCAAACCCATTCACAAGTTATGCGCCACTCTCTCTTCCACAGCCCTCGTCCACAGCCCTCGTCCACTCTCTCTTCCACAGCCCTCGTCCACTCTCTCTTCCACAGCCCTCGTCCACTCTCTCTTCCACAGCCCTCGTCCACTCTCTCTTCCACAGCCCTCGTCCACTCTCTCTTCCACAGCCCTCGTCCACTCTCTCTTCCACAGCCCTCGTCCACTCTCTCTTCCACAGCCCTCGTCCACTCTCTCTTCCACAGCCCTCGTCCACTCTCTCTTCCACAGCCCTCGTCCACTCTCTCTTCCACAGCCCTCGTCCACAGCCCTCGTCCATTCACACACACACACACACACACACACACACACACACACACACACACACACACACACACACACACACACACACACACACACACACACACACACGGGAGATTTTTATGGTACGACTGATCGAGTGAGCTCTCGAGCAGCTGGTCGCAGCTCAAAAAGACAAGACAGACTCAGACATGAGTTCTTTATCATTGAGCTTTGTGTAATATGTGAAGTGACGGATTCTACTGGACCTTGGCATCTGCCAGTGCAGCTCTGTTTACCTTAAAATGAGTCAATAACTGGGTCAATTTATTTAGACAAGCACAGGGTCAAACATTTTAAAAAGCTTGAAAATACATTTGGTTCACGGTTGCTATCCTACAGGCCAATTAGATGGAACTGTCAGAGAGTTCTGCTGTCTTTGTTGGGACAGCAGTCAGCTCCACTAATAGAGATCCTGACTCAACATTATTCAGCTTACTCAACATTTCCTGTTCCTGAGAAAGTGGTGCGCCACATAGAATCAGGATATAGTCACAGTGGCTGAGGTTTTGGTTCTGCTTTAACATTTAGAACTTAAAACTAGGTGTGAATCTTTCAAATGGCATTCGAAGGGGACACATTCCTTTAGTATCATATATAAAGCACACTTGTTTAAAGCGTTGTAAACTAAATGATAGGTCCTTTGATGAAAACACATAAATGCTTCTGATAATATTGACTTTTCTTACCAAATGTATTAGGGATGCACCGATACAAATTCCAGTATCGGCTCATAAAACTACTGCGATACAACCCCACACGATAGCACTGTGACAAGGAGCCTGCCTGGTGTAACCTGTCATCTTATTGGTCAGCCAGCTGGAGACTAAAATGAAGGGGGCTCAGGCACACTTCACCTTTAAGGTGGACCAGCGCTTAGTCCTGGAGTTTTGAGCAGCTTTTTTTATTTTTATTTTCTTTCTTTTAACTGATAGCACAGTTAAACGGTTCATTAACATCCCTACTAAAAACAATGCTTAGGTAGTCAAGTATTGGTAGGTATGAAAGCACTGTCTAGCAGCTGAAAGCTCCAGTAGCATGATACTTGGAGCCAATAAGTAGGTGATGACACACAGGTCAATGACCTCTTATTCTGTCAACTCTGAGTCAACAAACGTGGACCTGGTGGGGTTCAACACAGCAAGAGAACAGTGTTCCACGTGTCATTCTAACAACTTCAATATGATAACACAGTTTAGCTCTCAATGGTCAATACTTTTGAGTACCAGCCCAAACCAAAACCTGTCAAGTACCAAAATTGGCAACGACTCATGGTCCGATTCTTCAGCACCAAGAAATCTATGTAACGCTACCCAGTTTATTTGAAGCAGGCTTATAATAGAGTCAAGGCCCTCTGTTTAATAGGTATATTAGGTCATATTTTAGTATGCAGCCTTCTTGCTTTCTGATCTGGATTGGATCATAAACCCTTCCGATGACTGAAGGGAATATGGGGACTTCAATTCTACATCTTTTACAGAGAACTTTGACTTATGGGTCTGAAAACAGGCCTGCAAATGTTTCCTTTCCACTGAATGGTTTGACTCGACTCACTGGAAGGTCCTTTTCTTCATTTGATTGTCCACTGCCGATAGTACCCCCACAATACAGACGGGATTTTCAGCCAATTGCCGTAGCGTAGCATGAACTGAAGTACAGCCCTACGAAGCTCAATCAATCAATCAATCAATCAATCAATGCTGTAAACACACACACACACACACACACACACACACAAAAAACCAGTGGAAGACTTACGATCTGTTTCTCTGTGTACTTGTTGGAGCTCAGCAGGTTGACTGCCTCCATGTGTCCAAAGTCAATGTCATGTCCAAGCAGGAAGATGAAGAGCAACTTGCAGACATACTTCTTCTTGCTGTAGCCATCGAGAGCCTTGTCCCCTTTAAACTTGGAGCGGATGTTGGCCAGCTCTTTATTGATCCGTTTGATTTCTGCTTCCTTACTCTTACCTGACAGAAGAAAGAAAGTAGTACTATGTCAGAATTTAAAAACATAGACATTGAGTTCAAGAATCAAAAAGGAAACCATCACGTTTATCTCTGTCCATAAACCACATGTGCTAAGCACACATTCAATTCATCTACTCTCATACAAAGGTTATTTGTAGTGTGCTGCCTTGGCCATTTTCACATGGTAGTACTGTGAGCATCAAAGCCTGGCATGGGATTTTACACCTTGTTTTGTGTGTAGTGTGTAGTGTGTGCATGTGTGTGTGCGTGTGTGTGTGGGGGCAAAGGCCCCTTGGATTCCCTTCTTCCCGGGCCCTTCTGACCCCACATCTTTAGTACAGATGGCCTCATTTGACTTCAAAAACATGAATCTGCACTAGGGATGTCAACAATTATCCGTTAACCAACAAGAACATTTTGGAGCTGTTACGCAGGTTGATCTCATAGTTGATTTACAGTCCATAGCCTCGGTTAATTTATGAGCTTCGCATTTATACAATTATATCATATTGCTTAGACATAATTAAATTGGTTAACATAACCACCAATTGAGCTGTTCAGACTAAAAATAAAAATATATAAATAAAATCATTTTTGCTGCACAATTTGGCTGTGTTCGCACGGTTAAAAAGTCCACCACCGGTTAAGTTAATCGGAGTATGCACGGCTGCATGTAAACAAGAATATTCGTAGAATACTCATTTTCATTAGCCATGTGAACAGCTTAGTAGGAATATTGCCCTTTTCTGAATATGGACAAAAACCTGAATATTTAGTGCATGTAAATATAGTCACTGAAGTGAATCAGGTGAAGTGACGATAACTACAACTACGCTCGTTACTTTAAGTGCAATAAAACCTTTGTGACTGAAAAGATTATTTTAAACATGTGTACAACAGGCATAAAAATGATGTGAACAAAAAGAAAAGTGATATTTCAATCTGATCCGTCTCTCATCCACCATCCATTAGCTTAGCTAATAGCAAATTGTTACCAACAAGTTAAAACAAAAGCTCTCTGTAGTCAAACTGTTTAGCTTAGCTTGCCACGTTTCTTGTGAATTTCATCTTCTGCCCCTTCCCTTTCCTCTTTCACTCCCCTGTCTCCCAATCAAGTTCTAACCTTGGTTACCTCATCCCGCCCAACCACCTGCCCCCTTGGCCCAATCCCATCTCACATTCTCCAGGCCATTGCTCCTGACCTTCTCCCCTTTCTCACCCATTTTATTAACACCTCCCTCTCCGCTGGCTTTTTCCCCAACTCTCTGAAGGAGGCAAGAGTTAACCCTCTCCTGAAGAAACCCACCCTCGACCCGTCTGAAGTAAACAACTACAGACCCGTCTCTCTTCTTCCCTTTCTCTCCAAAACTCTCGAGCGAGCCATCTTTAACCAGCTCTCCTCCTACCTCCACCATAACAACCTTCTTGACCCCGACCAGTCTGGTTTCAAGGCAGGCCACTCTACAGAGACTACCCTCCTTGCTGTCTCTGAGCAACTTCACACTACCAGAGCAGCCTCTCTCTCCTCTGTCCTTATCCTTCTAGACCTTTCTGCTGCATTCGACACAGTGAACCACCAGATCTTTATTTCCACCCTACAGGACCTGGGTGTCTCAGGCACTGCTCTCTCCCTTTTCTCATCCTACCTCAATGACCGCACTTACCGGGTAACCTGGAGAGGGTCTGTGTCTGAACCTTGTCCCCTCACTACTGGGGTTCTCCAGGGTTCCGTCCTGGGTCCCCTCCTCTTCTCTTTGTACACCAACTCTCTCGGCTCTGTCATTCGCGCACATGGCTTTTCCTACCACTGCTATGCTGATGACACCCAACTAATCCTCTCGTTTCCCCAATCTGAAACTCAGGTAGCAGCACGAATCTCTGCCTGTCTGACCGACATCTCTCAGTGGATGTCCGCACACCACCTGAAGATTAATCCTGACAAGACTGAACTACTTTTCCTTCCAGGGAAAGGCTCTCCCACCCACGACCTGACTATCACCTTCAACAACTCCGTGTTAGCCCCGACCCTGACTGCTAGGAACCTCGGTGTGACACTCGACAGTCATCTCTCCCTCACTGCCAACATCGCTGCAACAACTCGGTCCTGTCGGTACATGCTGCACAACATCAGGAGAATCTGTCCTCTTCTCACCCAGAAGGTGGCGCAGGTTCTGGTACAGGCTCTGGTTATCTCCCGCCTAGACTACTGTAACTCCCTCCTGGCTGGTCTACCTGCTAGTGCCAGCCGACCTCTGCAGCTCATCCAGAATGCGGCAGCTCGACTGGTTTTCAACCTGCCTAAATTCACCCACACTACTCCGCTCTTCTGCTCTCTTCACTGGTTACCAGTGGCTGCTCGCATCCATTTCAAAACATTGGTACTTGCGTACCATGCTGCGAACAGATCTGGTCCAGTCTACATCCAGGACATGGTCAAACCTTACACCCCAGCCCGTTCACTCCGCTCTGCATCGGCCAATCGCCTCGTAGCTCCGTCACTGCGAGCTAACCGCTCAACAAAATCGCGATTGTTCGTTGTCCTGGCTCCCAATTGGTGGAATGAGCTCCCCAATGACATCAGGACAGCAGAAAGTCTCTACATCTTCCACCGCAAACTAAAAACGCATCTCTTCCGACTATACCTGGAATAAAGAAAAATTTACCTCTCTTAGTACTCTAGTAGCACTTAAATGGCACATATTCATAGCACTTGGTAGTTTGGCTTTCTTGAGGAATTGTACTTTCTTGATTTTTGTTGTTCTGGGTTTGAACTCCCTTGATTGAATGCACTTATTGTAAGTCGCTTTGGATAAAAGCGTCTGCTAAATGTAATGTAATGTAATGCTGGCTGAGTCAGAGCAGCCCTCCTTCCTCTACCAGAGGTACCTGCAGGCAGGGAATCACGTCAGCAGAGGAAGGACAGAGGACCGAGGACGGAGGACAGCGGACCGAGCTTGCATTGCTACCATGCAAGGTGCCACCTGCCCATCAGGACTATCTGACATTCACACACCGTGTCTTGCCCAAGGATATATCGACATGGACTAGTGGAGCCGGGGATCGAACCGCCAATCCTCTGATTGAAGGATGACCCTACTCACCACTGAACCAGTGTGCCCAACCCAAGTGGGTTGCAGCGACATCTCTCCGACGGCGGCCAACCCACGACGACCCCCTTCTCTCCATCAAACAAGCATGTGTTGCTGGCGTGAGTCTAATCATGTCTGTGCTGGTCACCAGAGACGAAGACGTTTTGAAAGTCTCTGTGTGTTTAGCTCTCAGTACTTTTGTAGCTTCTCACTGATTCTCTGTGATTTGAAGTTCACTTTTTGCCTGATATTAGAACTGCCATCTCATTAGAGCCTGATCTTACATCTTCAGTCTGACATTGCCTGTACTGTAACCCATTGGATTCACTAAGCACTCAATGGAGACCAACGTAGCCGCCTGAATCCTTCATTTTAAGTTGGCCGGTGATGTGTTGCCATTATAACATGCCTTTTAAGAGGACAGTGAAGCGGAACAAGTTACAACTCACACATGTAAAACGTATTTGTTAATAAAGGGGGTCAAATAAAATTCGAAACTATTAATCATCAGCCAAAACCTGAAAGAGAGGCCAGGGGTAATTCTTCCCTATCGACCCGGCGTCTATTCTGGGAGGATTTGTGTAAATGCTTTAGATGATTTATAAGGGTTGACCATTGACAATGTTGTAAAAAGGTGGCAGTCGGAGCTTAACGTTACAGCTACAAAGACACCACAGAAACGAAGCAATTCCAGTCTCAACCCGGCAACTTGTAGCAGAACAACCGAGGTAAATAAAAAATATTGCCAGACATCGGATTTCAAAATGATCAGTAAAACAGCCTCGATGTCTTCTGTTACTGTCTCCATTCTTCTTTTACTCTTAAGTTCCGCCGCACGGCTGACAACGCTTGAAAAACAGCCCGACAATTGTGTTAGTCCCGCCCCTGCCGCTGATTGGCTAATTGTTATTCCCCCCACTATTGGTCAATTACTTGTTAAATCGAGAAACCGCTGTTTTATGTCACGATGCCAGACGAATGGGTTGACTGGATCTGGGTAGAGTGGGCGGATTCAAAGGCCTGGACCAGGAAACCGTAGTGTCTCCGTTTGGACTTTCACATTTCTGCTTTATGTTATTCTTTCACTCTCAGCTGGATAGGAGTTGGGTTTAGTTGCTGCTGATTTTTTTCCTCATTTTTCTGCTTCACAACAAAAACTTTCAAATAACAAAATAGCTTTTATATGTTTATCACCAGAATTAGCAGAGCTTTGTTAGCGGCTATTCTTCAATAATAACAAGTCTCCTAATATTGCAGGGAGGAAGAGCACAAGCACGTTAATTAAGAATGAAACAAATGAAATGTGTTCATCCACTGTTTTACAGTTTCTCCTCGGACCACTGGTCAAATACCTGCTGCGATGGGCTGAAGCCAAGCCATAAAGACAGCTTGATTACGGACAACTAAAATTGATATTGTACATGCAATCAAGACTTTCCAAGCAAAAAGTCAATAAGAGTGAGACTGTTTACATCTTCAGAAGAGACAGTGCTCTTACATTTGTTCTGTTCGCATATGATGTGAAACACCAGGAGGGATAGAGTGTGTGTGCTCCACCCACACCAGGTTAGCTGGTTAGCAGTGGGGCTAATGGCTTTCATTGCCTACTTAAAAAGTTACCATTCTGACCCATGGCGCACGGGTTGACTCACACCAAACGCACAACCAACTTTGGTGTCGCATTACTCGCGGGATCATTTGTGGTTATTCGCGTCATTGGCTTCATTTGCGCTTGACGCGCCGGAGAGGAGGAAATAAATGGCTTAGTTGATGACAATTTCCATGGAGATCATGGAAATCGTCATCAACTAAGCCATTTATTTCTGCCATCAATCAAGGAAGAAATAACCATTATTTCTGCTTTGTACATGTTGTGGAAGTCCCAGACACCATCTTGTCTGGGTTTTTAACATCATCCGGAGGCGCTCCGTGGATTTCATCGAGCTGCATTCACTGGATTTAACAAGCCACACGTCGGCTGATTCACTGCAGCTGTATGAACCCCAAATATACTGATTTTGCAGTGATATAATTGCAATAAATTAATAAACGGGATGCCGAAATAACTACATCATGATGCCGATTCGTAAAAAGTCTGAATTCATGTTTTGTTAGTTCTCTCTACAAGACGACAAGCAAATCACTTTTAAAATGCTTGTTTTCTGAATGGAGCTCAGATGGATCGGTGCTCCATCAACACTCAAAATAACGTCATATCGGCAGAAATACGGCAGCGTTGTTTCTACCATATGGTTCATACACATACATTTATACACAGTCTCTACTAATATGAGTTATCGGAGCGCTCTGGGTGCACACCTACGGATACAATAGTTGTTTCCTCCATAGTTTGTCAAGGGCAGGACCTCAGGAATGACAGGAGGAGAATCACAACGCTGACAGCCCTTAAAGACACAGCGTCACGACAAGTTCTGTTCACCTGGCACGAGAATGCCAATGAGGCCAATGTCCCACCTTGTGAGACAGGGGTGTGAGACAGGGGCGTGAGAGAGGGACGTGAGACAGAGGCTTGAGACAGAGGCGTGTGAGACAGAGGCGTGTGAGACAGAGGCGGGAGAGAGGGGCGGGAGACAGAGAGGCGGGAGAGAGGGGCGGGAGACAGAGTGAGGAAGTGTCGGATACTCGGATCCAGCCCACATATCACACAGCGCTAATTGGAGGATATACCAGTCAGAATACATTATTTTGTATTCATGTTGCTACAACACTGAAACTATCAACTTTCAACACAATACTTTGAAAGTAATAGCTACTCTCAATCCAACTGGGAAAAAAAGAAACAAATACCTTGTTTACAAAACAACACTGCACTCACACTAAACACAATTGTTTCAATTACTGTAAAAGCCAAAGAGCAACCCAGCTTGGAGGGTGAAAGTACCAGTTTGTATTTCAATAACTACGACGCAACACCAACCTCAGCCAAGCCAACTGTCTAATGCTGCGTTAAATAATGACTGGGTGCACTGTTGTGAAAAAGCCGTTGTCATTGTTGGAGGTATTATGGTCGGTATATTACATACTGAGACTAAATACATTTGTCGACAGTCAGAGAAAGTACCATACTGTCCCATCTAACCCTTCCTCTGGGTGTCTTTTAGCACTGTGGGAAATAGTCAGGTATTTAATGCAATGGATTAGCCACACAGACATTCCTGTCTGCCCCAATTACAGACCTGCCTTCATTTGTATGTGCTGCCCACGTTGCCAGCCATTATTTGAATTATTAATGGAGGAATTTATGATAAACTGGTATCACAATATATAATTCCATATACCGTGATGGAGGATATTATGTACAGCATACAGAGTGAAGAGTCTTCTTGAGTGAAGAGAATTACATCAAATTTCAATAGTTGGAACATCTCATCAATAATTTAGTTTATCAGCCTAATTGCTCTCAACCTCCATCCACAGCAACTACTTTTGATCAATATCTCGATATTAATAGGGAACATCTATACAATCAATTGCAAATGTATGTCAAAAATATTACATACTGCTCATATACTTTCTATATCGGACCACTGATGCATCTCATGATGATGATTCAACGTACTGGTTGACCTCCAGTGAGAAGAGGGTCAGGTTTATTCTCTCTGAGCGAATAAAACAAGTGCGGTCTCCTCACAGTCAGTTATTCTGAGAGACTTATTCTTCTCATGCTGTCAACTTAAAATAATGACACAAACATGCTTTTCAACTGTGACGTTAACCTCCATTTCCAAATGGCCTGAGACATCTGGATTTCTAATGTCAGACAGATGTTTATGGTTTCAAGTTGACCAAAGCGACAGCCAACACTCAAAGACAAGAGGCCTGGTGGTATGCAGCCCAGCATCAGAACCCTGCAGCGGGGCAAAATGCTCGTGTAGCGGATGCACGGCTCCTCGCTCCGGTGCCCTGCATGTCCGTCCATTACAGCTCACGAGTCAGGTCTAACGACACCTTGAGCAATGAAGGACACTAGTCAGGAACTACAGCGAAAGAAAATATCACTTACAATTTCTTATGTCCGAAATGAAAACAGCTAATCCGCGCATTCCATCTCCTTTCGACACAGCCGGCATATCTGCAGGTTCCGGTCCTCACTCCGGCCTAACGTGATCCGTAGAGTGGCCTGACGTCGGTCAGCGGTTTACCCTGGGTGGACTGGATGGCAGCTGGCCAACCTGACGTTTAGTAGTAACGTTAGCCAGCTACTTGGTGGCTAACCTTACAGCTCTATGATTGGCTGTTAGCGACCAACGCACCGTGTGCTGGCGGCTCGCTAGCTGAGATTAGCTGGATGGCGGTGGATCAACCAGCAGCAGGATAAGTTCACCTTATCCCCGTTAACTGGCTCGTTTCCGCTGGCTAAGACAAGCTAACGTTATTTCATTCAATCCTTATCTAACGTTAGCTAAGATCAGATGCGACGCGCAGAACACCGGATGCAACAAATCAATAGATTTAAAACCACCGACTGTGGGATGTCTCTCAGATGGAGGCAGTCAGATGTGTTGGGTAAAATAGTGTCCAAGAATATGACGTTAAGTTACTTCGAGTCAAGCACCGTAGAGCTAGCTTAACAGCTAGCTAGTTGGCTAGCAATATCATTCAAGGACTGGAATACATCCCCGGTTGCCCGGAATAGACGAGACAGTCTTAACAGCCAACCAGCGATATCAAATAAAGCCCGACTCTCTTTATCACGCTCGAAATTTGCTCAGCAAAATGTGCTGTATAATTGATGTCCGTTCTAATTCTCCAGCCTCCACTCCGCGGATGGATAAGGCTCGTGACAGCAGATCCAACAGCGTGACCGCGCGATGCATTCGCGCACGCGTACGTTTCTTTCCGTTGACTGAGTGCAGCCCAGCGCTGATTGGTCCACCTTGCAGTGGCTTTGACATCAGTCCAATCCTCCTGGGGTCTCTCCCTGCTGTTCGATCCTTGGCAGGGCCACGCAGACCTGTATGTTGGGAGACAATCACCGGGGACATAGGGCTACTAGTGGGGCACTGTAGAGAAAGACAGCTGGGTTGGGTGGAGGTTCACGTTCCACCAGCTTTGGCAATGAGGTTCCGTGGATTGGCCGTTGACTGTTGACATGCATCGTCACCATGATCGTCATCAACGATTAGCTGTTGCAGCTGTCTGTTTGACTTAATGAAACACATTATGCCATTTATTTTTAATTGTTGATTTTAATGTTGATGACAATGAATACAATCCTTGAATCCTTGCTCAATTGGCGAGATTTTTGTCTGAACGCCTGTCATACAGTGACAGTTTGCTGAGCCTTCATTGTGTTGTCAATGTGAATTGGACCTATTGGCAGCGTGGAAGATTAAGTGCTTTCATCGATCATTTAATTCCTTTTTTCTTCATCATCTGTTGTTTTTGTGTGGCGCTTTACAAGGCTATATTTATTGCTAATGTACTGTACCTTGGCTAATTCACTGGGAATTTCAACCCTGTATTTATGTAAGGGCTATTCATTGTACTAAAGGTTCTTGACAGTGAACAAAAATGTGATACTACTGTACATGGACTGATTTCACCTTAGATTACCGTAAAATACTTTAAAATATCACTCTAGAAACTCAAACTGGTGAGACTCCCTCCAGCCCCACAACCCGAGAAAAATCAAAGAGGACATTCATATCCAACGCCAGAGACTGTCTTTGTCATCTAACAGAGATGGGTTATGATGGCTGTGCAGTCCTCAATAACCCATAACCTACTGCACAACTGCCACTTGTTCCATTGAGGCAGGATATAACTGGGTCTTGTGAGGGTCAGCTTTGTAGTAAACCTCAGAGGTAGATAGCCCCTGAGATGAGACTCAGCTTTAGTACATAGTGAGGCTTTGAGCAGCAGTTTGGTCCACACAAACTTTAATTGGCAGCATCTGCCCTATTTTCTCTTGCAAATACTCTCTTGAAAGAAGTTCCAAACTGTTTATGGTACAATGCTTTACATTCACACACTAATGAAGGTGATCTGCTCAAAACCACTCTGACCTTATAAGATAAGCCAGGATTTAAACCCCAGCCTTGCTAGACTAGCTGACTCATTGATTCTCAATGTAACATTTATATTTCTGATGTTGTGTTTTCTGCATCCAGTTTATCAGCAAAATGTGTTGTTATGTGAGTTTTAACAAAATGCAAATCTCATGGGAGTTATATTTGAAAGAACAAAATTAACGTTGTTCCATCTTTGTTAAAATGGTGAAAGTAATAATGCAGGAGTGCTTGGATCAAGGCTATGACAAAGAGCAAGCTTTGGGTGGGTTGGCAAAAGGTATGCGGAGGACATTGGGGTTATTAATATCGAGCTGAGCTCAACAGTAGTTAATCCAGAAACTGAGCCATGGATACACTTAACACCACCGATAGACGTGTGCTTGTTGAAGCTCAATAACATGGGAAGTAGATATATGAACCATTGTTCAGTTCATGTAAGAGAGCACTACTCCCAGTATATAAATCCAGATGGCTCAAAAGATCCAGAACATCAAAAACTGGGACTGCCTTTTCTTTTCCAGAAAACAAAGTAGCCTACATCTTATTATCTGGGAGTTTATTCAGTGGAGACGCTGGCAGTAGTCTTGGCTCTGCATTGGGAAGAGGAACATCAACCAGGGAACACTTTAATCTGCTCCGATTCCATTTCAGTTCTCATCAGCCGAGATCCTTCAATTCCAACCATATAGATATTTTATTCAAAGTAGCCTATTACAAGAACATTAAGGTTTATATGGGTTCCTGCATGTAGGTTTGAAGGGAATTGGCTCCCTGTGTCTATATCTACAAGTCATATTAAGCAAATCAGAGCAGAAGTAAAGGTAATAGTTTAGAATTAAGCAGTGGAAGAGTGGCAAGAGCAGTGGAACACTGCAATAAAGGAAGGAGTTTGCATTACAAAGTCAATTCAACATAGAAAGATAGATAGGTCAAGGAAATAGGTGATTTTTAAGAGAATAAGACTTGGACATTCCAATTTAAAATAGCACACTTGAGATAAAAAGCACCAAACTTGTTTCTGCACTGTGGTGCCACCTGCCCATAAGGAGTAGCTAACATTCACACACCATAGGCACAGCTACAGGAGACATTTGGGGTTAAGTGTCTTGCCCAAGGACACATTGACTAGTGGAGACAGGGATTGAACCACTGATCATCTGATTGAAGAACAACTCTGCTCACCACTCAGCCACATTCACTGAACAGGTAAGCCTATGAGCAAGACAGGATGAGATGCAAGAGGATCCCAAGAAGGCTGGAATTCATTCTGTTAATATAAAACATTGATGAACCTGTTAAGCAAACAGTGCAGATTTATTTGTCGGAGAAACTGTATTAATGGATATAATCTGTTCACTGATTCACACTTGGAAGCAGAAGGTGACGGTAATGCAACTGATTTTAGGGATATGATAGTATTCTCAGAGATAGAGTGGGGGGAAATGGAGGAGTACATCATTTGTAAAACAAGGAATATAGTATAATGTTTTAGGAAAAGGAACACAGCTGGAATATGTGACAGTGGAAGTTTGGACAAGAGAAGGAACTATCAGAGTAGCAAACTTTTATAACCCTTGTAAGAGACTTTCAATCGATTTACTGGATGAATTAGCTGTACAGTTAGAAGGGAAAGTGATATGTTGTGGAGATTGTAATGCTCATAGCACATTATGGGGTCGTGGTAATGATGACAATGGTCATAAAAGAGTTAATGGAGATAAAAAACCTAGTGTGCTTAAATAATGGAACTGGGACCAGATTTAACATCAGAACAGGCTCAGAGTCTGCCATAGACCTTACTTTAGTATCTGAATCATTGGCAGTGGTTAGATCCTGGGAGGTAATAAGAGAAACAACTGTAGGAAGTGACCATTATCCAATAATTATTGAAATAGGGCGGAGTTTAGAAGAATATGAGACAGAAGGACTACAGAAATGGTCTTTCTGCAGTGCTGACTAGGAGAAATTTAGAAGGGTCAAGAAATGAAGAAAGTGTATATTAGTGAAGGTGTTGAAGATTTAAATGATTCTGTTTGTCAAGCTATTCTAGAGGCCGCAAAGCAGTCCATGCAGAAGAAGGGCAGTAAGCAGAAAAAGAAGATTGTAGCTTGGTGGACAAAGGAATGGGATGAAGCCATTCAATCTCAAAATAAAGCTTTTAACGTATAAAAAAATAATCCCAGTTTTCAGAATCTTATTGATTCTAAAAAGTTGCAAACAAATGTCAGGAGGATCATAAAAAACACAAAGAAGAACTTTTGGAGGAAATGTTACTCAATAGTAAAGTAGACACAAATGGATAAAGTATGGACAATGATAAAAAGAATGAACGGGATTAAAAGAGAGTGTGGGTATCAGTCCTTAATGATGTTGAAACGACAGCAGTGAGAGATGAGGAGAAAGCAGAGATGTTGGCAAAAACTTTTGTGAACATTCATAGTTCAGACAATATTAGTGAAGATGGCAAAAGAGGAAGGGAAACTACAATAGTGGAGAATTAATATGTATTACAGCAAGAGGAAGATACCAATGATCTGCTATAAACAAGCCTTTTACAAAGACCCAATTTAGCAGATGTCTCAAGTAACCAAAATGTCAGCACCAGGCAAGGATCAGATTTGTTATATTGTGATAAACAATCGAAGTGAATCATCGAAGGATATTACTCAAACCACGTATATAATAATGTTTGGAAGGGAGCCATTGTAGTCCCGATACGCAAACCCGGTAAAGATTGCACAAACCCAGGGAACAATAGACCAACAGCTTCAACATCAAATATCTGCAAAATAATGCAGAAAATGATAAATGAAACAGTAACATATTATGTAGAAAGTAAAGGATATATATCCAAATACCAGAGTGGAAAGGGAGAATAGATTCAGATTTATGTTTGGAACATGAAATTAGGAAAGCACAGGTAAACAAAAAAAGTGTTGAGGCTTTCTTCTTTGACATAGAGAAAGTAGTATTCCTATGATGGGTACCAGCACATGTTGGTGTCAAAGCAAATGGCAGATAAAGTTGCAAAAGAGGACGCAAAAAATAGCTGCACTGATGTTGCAGTCAGCGTCAGTAAATCCGAAACCAAAAGTGTTATGAAACAGAGGTTGAAGGAAAGGTGGTAGAAGCAATGGGAGGAAGATAGAAAAGGACGATGGTTTTACAGAGTTGAAAGGAAAGAGGGAGAAATGAGATGTGCAGGAAGGAGCAGGAGAGATGGAACAGTCATATCAAGACTTCCATTTGGACACAAAGGGCTAAACAGTACTATGAAAAGTAGGAAGACATGATACAGGCAAATGTGACTACTGTGGGCAAGAGGAAACAATAGAACATGTTATTGTACACTGAAAGAAATATGAACAACAAAACTAATTGGAAACCTCAGCAAGATAAAAGTACATTTTGACATAATAGATATTCTGCAAAAAAACTCAAGAAAGTAATTGTTATCAAGTAATATTTCAGTACCTTAGATTAACTAATATTATATTTTTTAATCATTATTATTATTATTTATTTTGCTTCAATAATGGAAGTACTAGACATCCTGAGCCACACTCCATACCAGTTAGTGGCGATAATGCACCAATTTGTTGTTTGCCAACCGCCAATAACCCTCAAAGAAGAAGAAGAAGACGCACGGAAACAGTCGTGGGCGGAGCCAAGGAAGACTTTTTCAATCTCACGCAGGCAGGCAGGAGATCGAAATGGCGGCGCCAGCAGAGAGGATGGAGGTAAGGTGTTACAATAGGAAATACAATATTACTCCAACTTTTTATTGTAAACTATATACACACGCATTTTCCTTTACTCCTGAAAAAAATGTTGTAAATTGTGTTAACATTCGTGTTTTTGTCATGACATTCGCGCCAGTTCGTGCTGCATCCATCTTAACTAAGCTAGCTCGCGTTACTTGAGTGATGCCGCTGCCGTTCATTCATTACGGGTCGCTTATTGCACCGAGCTGAGATGTGGTTTCTACACGTTTAGCGTTCCCTATGTCTTTGAACAAGGCCAACTTTACACGTTTCAGCTCCGGGTGTCCGCAGAAAGGTTTTGCTTTGTGCGACATTCAGCCGGCCTTTGGGACCGCATGGGCACTAACGTGTTAGCTTAAGAGCTAGCTTAGCGTCAGTTACCTCCCCAGAGTATGGATGCTGCCTCACGCACTGCTTTTACTCCGTTCCACGGTTTGCGCTTTCTAAGCAGATTCCACAAGTGCGCCTAAATCTTTTCCTTCTGCGTCTTGGTTTATTAGCGGCATCAACATTACACGTGCTGACTTCACGTTGTAATTCCTCGTTCGACTAATTAGACGCAAAGCCCGTTCCGTTTAAGACAAACGTCTCACAACGTTATGTCCCGCCACGGTACCCGTTAGATGGCTCGAGCCCGTCCACTGGCGGTCATGTAGCCACTTTTGAATGAGTCGATAATTGACGCTGCGTAGTTTATATAATCTGTGGCAATCTTGGAGAGGAAGGCCAAGATCGCATCAGGGTACTAACAACCATGTGCTCCCATCTTTTGTGCCGGAGGTGTGTGTGGGGGGGGGGGGTCGTTCACTTAGAACCCTGAAAGTCTCCCGGCTCAGCAAACCTTTCGCTTCAGGCAGAAGTTCGCGCTACAGCAACATTGATTCTATTGGTGTGGAATAGTGTGCATTTATCTCGGGATGCAATTAGACCAAGTATCGTCAAGACCGATACCGTTACACACGCGAGCACGCGTCTACAATTCCAAAACTCTTGATTTCAAAGCACTCATTTGGTCGGTTAACGAGGTTCGGCTATCCATCAGTGAAAGGTTAAAGTGTAAAACATTTACACACGGCACAAAATGTATTATGGGATGGAGTCACTATAATAAAACATGGCGATTGTTCGTTATAAAGACTATCGGATCCTTTTCGAATAGATTTTGTGCACATTTTGATCTCATTCATTTTAAGGATGTAATATAGAGTTTTATTGTAATAGCACTTGAAGATGGATGCGATCTTCTTAGAAATAAATGAGTACCATGTTGACCATGAGGTCCAGTTTCCTGTCTTCTAAGACACCAACATAATACTATTGTAATCAATAGCAGGCATTGCTCTGGTTTATCTACTTGACCATTCCGTGGATTGTTTCCAGATAGCAGAACACAAAGAGATGCTCTTTCACCTTTACAGAACAACTGCATCTGTTGCTTTAAAAAAAAAAAGTCACTGGAAGGGTAGAATTCATTCATGCCTTTTGTATTGAGATCTTTTGGATGGAAAGTATTTGTAGAACTCTGTTCTCAGTTTCTATACTGTTGATTGGTCATGAATATTCAGATGAGATGGGTACAGAGTCAATACCTGCTTTGCTAGGGTGAGGGCTGGTTGAGTATGTCATCTTTATATAATCAGTCACCCCTTAGCTACTGTGCACTACAACGCGTCACATCAATACAGCATCAAAGAAACTGGAGAGTCTGTATTTATGACTGTATTGAGACTCATACTGTCGGGATTTCTAAATACCCTGATACACCTTAATGCCGCCCCTGCCTGTCTTGTTTTTAATGTTTGTTTCTGAGTTGAGGATACTATTCTTTAAACCACATTACTTATCTACCCAAAACAAAGTAGAAAGCACAAGCTTGCTTCAGGTTGTAATTGTGTGTGTCTTTTGTTGAGATTTCTCAGGGGGAGAGCTCAGCCAAGCCTGCAGCCGAGGATATGACATCAAAGGACTACTACTTTGACTCATACGCCCACTTTGGCATCCACGAGGTAATTTCTTTTGAACTAAACAACTTTCATCAGAATTGTTTATTTGCCAAGTATGTTGCACATACAAGGAATTTGACTAGGTGAAAGGTGCATAACAGTAGACATAGAATAAAACAAACTGATTCATATTCAAATTATCAAACTGTATAAAGTGTATCCCTTTTGTCACATGCTCTTAACTGTCTGCCATCATTCAGCCTGTATACCTTTTTTTTTCTTTTTTTTTTTTACTGCCACTGTAGGAGATGCTGAAAGATGAGGTCCGCACTCTGACCTATCGAAATTCCATGTTCCACAACAAGCATCTGTTTAAGGACAAGGTGGTGCTGGATGTGGGCAGTGGGACAGGCATCCTCTGTATGTTTGCTGCCAAAGCTGGAGCCAAGAAGGTTATAGGGGTACGTGTTGGTCTATAGCAGAACCAATCGATTAGTGTTTTCTAGATTGACTGGACTTGCATCACTAGTTGGTAGGGTGTGACCAATGCTGATTGCTTCTTTATAGTGGCATAGGAAAAGGAATCGTGAATTCAAATGTTGGTCTTTGTCTTTCTCTTAATAGATAGAGTGCAGCAGCATCTCAGACTACGCTGTGAAAATTGTCAAGGCCAACAAGATGGACGATGGTAAGTTCATAGAATCCAATCATGTGGTGACACATTTAGGGTTCCAAAATGTTTTATTTCTGGGTCATATGGGGATGAGGGAATTAATGTAGTGGTGTAACTCCTGACTTTTTTTATCTCCAGTTGTGACCATCATCAAGGGGAAGGTGGAGGAGGTGGAGTTACCTGTGGATGGAGTAGACATCATCATATCAGAGTGGATGGGCTACTGCCTCTTCTATGAGTCCATGCTCAATACAGTCATTTATGCCAGGGACAAATGGCTGGTATGTATTTGTTTGTCTCTCAAACATTGAACTCTCGAACATTTGTATTTAAAGATTTGATATTGTTATGTCTATTTAATTGAATTATTTCAACTTTATTACTGTAACCATAAGCTGAAAATATTCAGTTGGGTATGGTGGATGGCTTTCATTACTACCATAGAATCATGAGATTGAGTGGCCACTGAGATGGAGAAGCAGAGGTAGTCTGTAGTATGAATCATTATACCAAATGCAAACACTTTAAAAGCAATACTAGGTCTTCTGGTGTGTTTTGGGTAAAATATGCCCATTTAATTATTCCCATGCATCGCATATGGCATGTACAGATCAAGGTCAACCAGTCTTGTATTTATCTTGTATACAATTGAATTTTCCAAGAAAGAAAAGAAGAAAACACTATAATTGTTCTAAAGAAAATCTGCAGGCCATGATTTAAAATCTCAAATCAGAATCTGTGCACATGCCTGTAAGTCTGATGGTTTTTGTTTTTTCCTATGACAGAAGCCAGATGGACTCATTTTCCCTGACAGGGCAACCCTTTATGTCACTGCCATTGAAGACAGGCAGTACAAGGACTACAAAATCCACTGTGAGTAGTCTTCCATTCATTGGCTTAGGTTGGGTCTGAGTTTCCCATAGGTAGGTCATCTGTGATCCTGGGGGTTTGAGGAAATCTACACTAATCCAGTAGTGTCTAGCTGTATGATGTGGAAGAGCATATGGTTGGTGTTCTCAACGTGTTCAAGTTCCCATTCCAAACAAAACACCATTTCACTATTGTGAAAGTAAACATTACAAATCCCAGTGCCTCGTTTATTTCCGGTTGCAACGTATATGAATGACATCAGCTGACAGGAAGTAAACATGGACCCAAGCTGTTGCCTGATTAGGTCAACCCTTGGAACACCTCTCGGGCACAGGACTGGACACCACTGTCTGTTATCGACGTGTATTGTTTTCTGGGAACTGACATGCCTGTGTTTGTCTGTATCAGGGTGGGAGAATGTGTATGGTTTCGATATGTCATGCATCAAGGAGGTGGCAATTAAGGAACCCCTGGTTGATGTGGTGGACCCAAAGCAGCTGGTCAGCAGCGCCTGTCTCATCAAGGTGGGTGGATGAACAACTCTTTTGATGTTATGCTTCTGACATGATACTGGGAAAGGGGGGCATCTGTCCTTTGCTCCAGAGGTTTTGACTCCGTGTTCTGTCATAGAAAGTCTGACTCCGTCTTGTTTGTTTGTTCAGGAGGTGGACATCTACACAGTGAAGGCAGATGACCTGACCTTCACCTCGCCGTTCTGCCTGCAGGTGAAGAGGAATGACTACATCCAAGCATTGGTCACCTACTTCAACATCGAGTTCACACGCTGTCACAAGAGAACCGGCTTCTCCACCAGTCAGTCTGCTTTCTTCCACACGTTACACCTGTTGTCTCTACCCAGTGGTCAGCCATGATGTGATCGGTCCGCATTAGTCAGGGCCGGATAGTCGGTTAGTCTGTCTGTTCTAGGAACTTGATAAGAGCAATGTCGAGAGTTGTGATACTCCAGATAATTGTATTTATCGGTTGTTGATGTATTAGGAACTTGTATTGTTCCTTTCATGGAATAACCAATAATTGCATCAATAGTGTGGAGCCTTGTTTTAAGATGTTTTTTTTTGTCAGTAGCTTAGATGGTCAATAAGGATAGCCTCCACATGAAAAATGATTATATCTGTTCTTTACTAATAAGATGATGAAGGCTCTTTAAAAATGTGTCATCCTTTTATACTCCACATCTTTGCTCTTGCAAAAGTAATATCAGTATTGGCCACAACATTGACCCTGAAATTCCATATCGGAGCCTTTTAAGTATCATTGTATATTTCATGTGATTATCAGCTTTGATGCCTATCCCAAATCTGCATAGTGCAGTATAGGTTTTACTCACTTATTATTTGATAAAATACAGATTTAATTTAGCTCTATTTGAAACCTAGAATGCAAAGTTTGACTTAAATAGGTTTAGTTTCGACATAAGCAATAAACATGTCGATTTTTCAAAGGAAACAAATGTGTTCGTTTTAAAAGACCTCTTTCTTTTTTCAATATTTACTATTGCTCTTAAATATAAAACAAAAGTATTTCTTAACCGATTAATGTATGGAATTATTGGAGTACCTATTACTAAAAACAAATGATGGCTGCAGCTCTATTAAGATCCCTGCAGGCTGAAACTCGTTTCTTTACATGTGTGGCTGCCTTTCTCTCACTCACCCACTTAGTGGAGTTTGTTTTGGACATTGACCGCAGGAGTGTGAAGTATTCTGTTTTCGGAACAGACTGAATTCATGCACACTTGACTCTACCCCCCCGTCAGGCCCAGAGTCTCCCTACACCCACTGGAAGCAGACCGTCTTCTACCTGGATGATTACCTGACTGTGAAGACTGGTGAGGAGATCTTTGGCACAATCAGCATGAAGCCAAACGTCAAGAACAATGTAAGCAGAGCTCCACCGTTGATTATCAAATGTAGAATTTCCTTCTCACTGGCTGTGCTTTGAGTTAAACAATGTATTTGTGAGAGTCTTGTCTGACTGGTTTCTGTTGGTTTGCAGAGGGACCTGGACTTCACCGTAGACATCGACTTCAAGGGTCAGCTGTGTGAGGTGTCAAAGACGTCAGAGTACAGGATGCGTTAGAAGTCTCTATCCTTCCTGTTAGTTTGTCTTTCGTAGAGGACAGATTATACTGTTTGACTCGGAGTCTCCACAATAGTTTGATGCTCCCAATGCAGCAACATTTTATTATCTGTCTTCTTTTCTTGTCATTTTCTTGTTCAGACGTTAACAGTATTTAAAAGATCTTCACATACTTGAGAGGGGGGGGGGGTCAAAGTGCATTGTGGTGGCGTCACTCCAAACATGTGCCAGGTGTTTTATGTCCAACATCTTGGGTTTTGCTCAGGGTTTTTTGTCCTTTGCATGTAGAGGTGTCTATATGTTGTCAGCCATCCAGACACCAACACCACAGCCCTGCCGACATGTCTGCATAGTATACTGAGTCACTTTGGCCCTCTGTTTGTCATTTCATGACCCAGCTTCTGAGCTCCCCTTAGTTTTCAGTCTGTGGAAGCTGTATGTGGCTTTTCAGATTTCTGTATTCACAAGGAACCCTGCCTCTTCTACCTGTGAACCAGTTAATAAACATGTGTAACTGACACGCAAACTGTCCACGAACACCGTAAGACCTATTCAAACCACAAATGCCCATTACAAAAATTTGACTAAATACAAGGATGTGGTTCTGGTGGGAAAGGGCCTCAAGTCTCCTGGTTTTGTCTTCTAAATGAAACTTGATCCGACTCCGAGCCACAGCATAGCCTGTAAAGTTATCGCAAATATGTCGCAAACTACATACTAATTCTCCACCGTACAGACTCCATATTCATCATCCTAGTATACTGTTTTAGCATGTAGTTAACAACACATACAGATTGTCATTTTAACAGGAAATGTGTATGTTGGCTGTAAATCAAACTGCAATTTTGTAAAGCTACTATCAATTAAACTTAAAAGAAACTAGTCTTGTTTAGTTTTGTTTTGTTTGGTTGCGGTGCCGCCACCACCACCCACAACCTCTTTAGACGTTTATCTGCTGTGAGCATCCATTCCTTTTGGGAGAGACGGCTGTGCATCAATGGCACACTTGATGAACTTCATGTAGTCAGAATAGTGTGGTTTGAGTAAACTGTACTTTGTCCCTTTCCCTCTGAACTCACTCCATATTAACGACCTGCTTAGAATCCGTATGTAGTATAGATCTGGGACACAAGTCAAGATGCTTCACGCATGCAGGCGGCACACACTCGGGTTGATTCCAACCTTTACCAGAAGGGGGCTGCTGTGTTTTTCTTTGGCCTCGGCCATGTGTGATAGCTGGGTTGCACGTTGGCGTTGATGAGGTGACCACACATGAGCATCTTGAAGTGTTGACTACTGCTGCACCTGAGAGCTTCAGGTGTCCTGGAGCCCACGGCGGTGTGTCTATGGCTGCTCCAGTCCATCGGAACAGTAGTAACCATGTTGGCACTGCAGAGATTACTCTGACTCACCACATTTAGATTTTTCTCTTTTTGTATTTTGTTTTGTTGTCTGCTGCTTTTTAAAAAAAATAATAAAACTAATCTGTAAATGTAACTTCCAGTTGTGAGCTTTGTGGTATTCTCCCAACACATCATTCGGGTTCTTTCTTTTCATTGCCTCTTTTTGAGTTGTACACTCACAACGATTAAGACATTCTATATGTGTACAGTCAACACAAATATTCATAGTCCAACAACTGAGGACCTGTAAAAAGTATCCCTCATGGTTTTTCTGGAATTCCCCATGGAATCCCCATGGCTTGAACGGTGATAATAAAATGACAGCATAATTATTCTCCCTTCCAAGTCAATTTGTTTGGCACCAGCATATGTAATGGGTATTATTCAATGTCCTGCTTGGCTTATAGCTGGCCCATTTAAACCTGTCTATTGTCGAGTGGTGGTTAATAAGGAGCTACGTTGTAACTGACCTCTGATATAGGAAAGTGACTGCACGTAAATGGACCTGTATTGACATGGACTATTGGAGCCGGGGATCGAACCACCGATTCTGATTGAAGGATGACCCTGCTCACCACTAAGCCCCAGTCACCTACTGTCTTATTATAGGTTGACAAGTGTCCACACTGTCACAACTTGTAGTTGGGTTTATTTCCTTCCTGCCAATGGCAGTAAAGCGGATATTAGGATATTAAGCCGGGATTTTCCAGTTATCCTGAATGAATTAAGCCATGACTCAGTTTTATGAAAGCAGTGGCCCTCAAGCAGCTAGCTTCCTCCAGTCAGGCTTGATTGATCCTGCTGCCTTTTCTGTTCAGTCAGTGACATTTTTGTTTTTACAGTCTTGTTTGTATTTTGCCTTATTTATATCAGCCTGCATTAAAATACAGCAAGTGGCTGTTATTTTGGCATTGTGACCATTATTATTTCTATAATTATCAATGCGATAGTCATTGTTATATTGTGTTCATGAAGACTGCTGAATATCGTTAGAGGTTAGAGGATCAGCCCACAGTGCGCCAAATACATGAACACCAAATGCACAACGCATGTCGGTGTAAAAGGTGACTGTTTTACCCTCAGCGGCTCTACATGCTTCTGTTAGAGCGACCAGTTGGGTGGGTGGTGAGGAAGAGAACCAGACCCGAGGGTGGCACAATCTGAAACAACAGCACAACACACACGATTAGTTCCTGTGGATGGGTCACGTGATGCGGACCCATCCACATACAGAATGAGGTCATGGTTAGTTAAAGGAGTTTCAGAAAGGTCAGGACGAGGAGTGCACAGAACCTGAAGTTCTGCCAAACAGTTCTGCTCCTCGTCATCGTCAGGGCCTGGAAGAAGAGAGGCGGGGTTAAAGACATTACGGCATGTCCAGCAGGATGGTATGATAGCGGAGCCATGTCGCTGCTGACCAATGGGAGTTTTTCTGCTCGAGCAGAAGGAGTTAGGCTGCACATGGGCGGAACCGACAATATCTCTGGATGCACGGAGACAGCGCGGGATCCTGCAGCGACTGAATCTAGCTTAGCCGAGGAATACGCAATAGGACGGAGTTTGTCGCCATAAGTTTGTCAGAGAACAGAAATCATACAACCATTTTTTTCGTCAACAGCCTGAGTAAAGTGTCTGATTGGGTCAGGTAAGCCCAGAGTCGGGGCTGATTGTAGGGCTAGGTTCAGTTCAGTGAATGCTTGTTCTGGTTCGGGAGTCTCGGTCAGTTTATCATGTGAGGAGAGGCCTTACCCTGGATCAGGGCGCCAAGGGTGGTCTCCAGAGGAGCATGATGTCCCAAATATGTAACTTAGGGAAGCCAGCTTTATGTCCTTCAGCAGCAAGGTGTTTCAAAAGGGTCACAGTGTCCGCCTCACACTGTTCCTGTGTGGTGGAGGCATCAAAAGGTGACTCACCGGGACACAAAAAAAAAGTAATAATTAGAAAGGTCATCCATTCATTCAGATGTTGACAACTCACCTCCCCATACTTGTTCTTCATGAAAATTACACTAGGCCCTTCAGGCGGAGGAACCTGGTCTTTACTTCCCTGTGCACCCATTGCGGCCACAGTCAGTGTAGACACACAATCTACTTTGGACACACAGTCCACTTTGGACACACAGTCTACTTTGGACACAGTCCACTTTGGACACACAATCTACTTTGGACACACAGTCTACTTTGGACACACAGTCTACTTACTTTGGACACACAATTCACTTTGGACACACAGTCCACTTTGGACACAAAGTCTACTTTGGACACACAATCCACTTTGGACACACAATCTACTTTGGACACACAGTCCACTTTGGACACACAATCTACTTTGGACACAGTCCACTTTGGACACACAATCTACTTTGGACACACAGTCTACTTACTTTGGACACACAATTCACTTTGGACACAGTCTACTTTGGACACACAGTCTACTTACTTTGGACACACAATTCACTTTGGACACAGTCTACTTTGGACACACAGTCCACTTTTGACACACAGTCTACTTTGGACACAAAGTCTACTTTGGACACACAATCCACTTTGGACACACAATCTACTTTGGACACACAGTCTACTTTGGACACAGTCCACTTTGGACACACAATCTACTTTGGACACACAGTCTACTTACTTTGGACACACAATTCACTTTGGACACAGTCTACTTTGGACACACAGTCTACTTTGGACACACAGTCCATTTTTGACACACAGTCTACTTTGGACACAGTCTAGTTTGGACACAGTCTACTTTGGACACACAGTCCACTTTTGACACACAGTCTACTTTGGACACAAAGTCTACTTTGGACACACAATCCACTTTGGACACACAACACACACACAATCATTTCTACTTTGGACACACAGTCCACTTTGGACACAAAGTCTACTTTGGACACACAATCCACTTTGGACACACAATCTACTTTGGACACACAGTCCACTTTGGACACACAGTCTACTTTGGACACACAATTCACTTTGGACACACAGTCCACTTTGGACACACAGTCTACTTTGGACACACAATTCACTTTGGACACAGTCTACTTTGGACACACAGTCTACTTTGGACACACAGTCCACTTTGGACACAAAGTCTACTTTGGACACACAATCCACTTTGGACACACAATCTACTTTGGAGACACAGTCCACTTTGGACACACAGTCTACTTTGGACACAGTCCACTTTGGACACACAATCTACTTTGGACACACAGTCTACTTACTTTGGACACACAATTCACTTTGGACACAGTCTACTTTGGACACACAGTCTACTTACTTTGGACACACAATTCACTTTGGACACAGTCTACTTTGGACACACAGTCTACTTTGGACACAAAGTCTACTTTGGACACACAATCCACTTTGGACACACAATCTACTTTGGACACACAGTCCACTTTGGACACACAGTCCACTTTGGACACACAATCTACTTTGGACACACAGTCTACTTTGGACACAGTCTACTTTGGACACAGTCCACTTTGGACACACAATCTACTTTGGACACACAGTCTACTTACTTTGGACACACAATTCACTTTGGACACAGTCTACTTTGGACACACAGTCTACTTTGGACACACAGTCCACTTTTGACACACAGTCTACTTTGGACACAGTCTAGTTTGGACACAGTCTACTTTGGACACACAGTCCACTTTTGACACACAGTCTACTTTGGACACAAAGTCTACTTTGGACACACAATCCACTTTGGACACACAATCTACTTTGGACACACAGTCCACTTTGGACACACAGTCTACTTTGGACACACAATTCACTTTGGACACACAGTCCACTTTGGACACACAGTCTACTTTGGACACACAATTCACTTTGGACACACAGTCCACTTTGGACACACAGTCTACTTTGGACACAATCTACTTTGGACACACAGTCTACTTTGGACACAAAGTCCACTTTGGACACACAATCCACTTTGGACACAAAGTCCACTTTGGACACACAATCCACTTTGGACACACAATCTACTTTGGACACAGTCCACTTTGGACACACAGTCTACTTTGGACACACAATTCACTTTGGAGACACAGTCTACTTTGGACACACAGTTCACTTTGGACACACAGTCCACTTTGGACACACAGTCTACTTTGGACACAGTCTACTTTGGACACACAGTCTACTTACTTTGGACACACAATTCACTTTGGACACACAGTCTACTTTGGACACACAGTCCACTTTGGACACACAGTCTACTTTGGACACAGTCCACTTTGGACACACAATCTACTTTGGACACACAGTCCACTTTGGACACACAATCTACTTTGGACACACAGTCCACTTTGGACACACAATCTACTTTGGACACACAATCTACTTTGGACACACAGTCTACTTACTTTGGACACACAATTCACTTTGGACACAGTCTGCTTTGGACACACAGTCTACTTTGGACACACAATTCACTTTGGACACACAATCTACTTTGGACACACAGTCTACTTTGGACACACAGTCCACTTTGGACACACAATTCACTTTGGACACACAGTCTACTTTGGACACACAGTCCACTTTGGACACACAGTCTACTTTGGACACACAATTCACTTTGGACACACAGTCTACTTACTTTGGACACACAGTCCACTTTGGACACACAGTCTACTTTGGACACAGTCTACTTTGGACACACAGTCTACTTTGGACACACAGTCTACTTTGGACACACAGTCCACTTTGGACACAGTCTACTTTGGACACACAATTCACTTTGGACACACAGTCTACTTTGGACACACAATTCACTTTGGACACACAGTCTACTTACTTTGGACACACAATTCACTTTGGACACACAGTCTACTTACTTTGGACACACAATTCACTTTGGACACAGTCTACTTTGGACACAAAGTCCACTTTGGACACACAATCTACTTTGGACACAGTCTACTTTGGACACAGTCTACTTTGGACACACAGTTCACTTTGGACACAGTCCACTTTGGACACACAGTCTACTTACTTTGGACACACAATTCACTTTTGACACACAGTCCACTTTGGACACACAGTCTACTTTAGACACACAGTTCACTTTGGACACACAGTCCACTTTGGACACACAGTCTACTTTGGACACACAGTCCACCTCGGACACAGTCCACACAGTCCACTTTGCACACACAGTCCACTTTGGACACACAGTCCACTTTGCACACACAGTCCACTTAGGTCAAAAGACTTCAATATTTGACATCCACCTGATGTTCTCTGCTGTCAAATATCAAATATCCACCTTTCTTTTCCCATCCTCTCATACCCAGCAATATTTTAAAAACTCCTAGAAGGTAGTATTCTATATTACGAAACATTTTTTACCTAGATTTTCACGAACAACAGCACCATATGAAATGGAGTCAACAACTATCCACAAAGGCCTATTAATACTCAAAACAAAATAAAAACATTATAAGGAAATAGGTCAACAACAGAAAACAACATGGCATTAGAAGGTACTTGTGACAGAATGGTGTAAGGAGTTGGCACAGTCGGTGCTCAGGGTTGGACCGCTGCATTTACTGCTTGCAGGTCTTGACTAAACCTCCGTTCTGTGGGAGTGCCTTCGTCTCTGATTTTCTTCACAGGGAAGAAGGGAGTGCGAACATGTGAGTTTTTACAGGGGAAAATTACTCCAGCCTGTAGAAGAGTTAACCACAGGTGTAGTCTTTCCACCCCACTCACTGGTGCTGCAGGAGAATGTCTCCCTTTCTCTCTGCATGCCCAGACTTTTCTTGTGACTTTCTATCATTTCCAACTGTTTTATATTTACTTTATTTTTCTTTCGAATTCTGATTTCACCCTTTGTGATCATTTTTCTTTTATAGTTCTGTCTGTAACTTTTCTATTTGATTAAAGCTAAATGATCCCCTCGAGGAAATCCACATTCATCAACCCATTCATTCATCCATTCATTCAGACGTTGGCAAACTCACTTCCCCATATCTATTTTTCATGAAGATGACATTATATACATCAGGCGGAGGCCCCTGGTCCCTTTGAGCCCATTTTTCTTTATGAGGCTAACGCGCGTTATTGTCAACACAGTCATCACCGTGAGTATTTGATTCGATTATGGCACAATCAAAGCCAAAGCCTCTCTCACTCTAGACACATTTATCCTGACGGACTCTTCGTCAACTCTAGACATGTTTATCCCGACGGACTCTTCGTCAACTCTAGACACGTTTATCCTGACGGACTCTTCGTCAACTCTAGACACATTTATCCTGAAGGGCTCTGTCAAACATCCACCCTTGTTTTCCCGTCCTTCCTTTTCAACTCTATTATCCAGTCCCCGTTCAGAAAAAAATATCTAAATGGTGAGTTAAACCAACATCCCAAATACACCTTCTAAACAGAATAAAAATAACAATATTAATGCTCACATTCCTCGAGACACCGGCCAAGGAGGTGGAGTACCAGCAATCTTTGACTCAAGCCTATTAATAAACCCTAAACCTAAATTAAACAACTCATTTGAAAGCCTTGTTCTTAGTCTTTCACATCCAACCTGGAAAACAATACAGCCAATTCTATTTGTTATAGTGTACCGGGCCCCAGGTCCGTATTCTGAATTTCTATCTGAATTTTCAGAGTTTTTATCAAGTTTAGTAACAGATAAAGTTATTATTGTAGATGATTTTAATATTCATGTCTGTCATCTTCATTCTTCGGTCAGAGTGTACAGAAACCCACTCACTGTTTTAACCACACCCTCGACCTTGTTCTTGCATATGGCATTAAAATAGAACATCTAATAGTTTTTCCACAGAACCCTCTTTTATCAGACCACTATCTAATAACTTTCGAGTTTATGCTACCGGAGTGTACGTCGTTAGGCAAATGTTTCTACACCAGATGTCTATCTGACAGTGCTGTAGCTAAATTTAAAGAAGCGATTCCATCAGGCTCACTGAGACTGACACTAGACTCTATAGCTCCTCTAAAAAAGAAGATAATAAAACAGAGGAGGTTCTCTCCATGGTATAACCCTCAAACCCGCAAAATAAAACAAACATTGCGAAAGCTTGAAAGGGTATGGCGTTCCACCAATTTAGAAGAATCTTGGTTAGTTTGGCGAGATAGTCTTAAAACATATAAGAAGGCCCTCCGTAATGCCAGAGCAGCCTATTACTCATCAAATAATAGAGACAAATAAGAACAACCCCAGGTTTCTCTTCAGCACTGTAGCCAGGCTGACACAGAGTCACAGCTCTGTTGAGCCGTGTATTCCTATAGACCTCAGTAGTAATGACTTCATGAACTTCTTCAATGATAAGATTCTAACTATTAGAGACAAGATTAATAATCTCTTGCCCTCAACCAGTACCGATCTATCCTTGGAAACAGCTATAAACCCTGATATATGTTTGGACTGCTTCTCTCCCATCGACTTTGAAAAATTGTCTTCAACAATTTCTTCTTCTAAATCTTCTACCTATTTCTTGGACCCCGTCCCGACGAGGCTGCTTAAAGAAGTTTTACCTTTGATTGGCACCTCTCTGCTGGATATTGTCAATCTGTCTTTACTAACAGGCCATGTACCACAGTCTTTTAAAGTAGCTGTAATTAAACCTCTTCTCAAGAAGCCCACTCTTGATCCAGAGGTGTTGGCTAACTATAGACCGATCTCTAACCTTCCCTTCCTCTCTAAGATCCTTGAGAAAGTAGTCGAAAATCAGTTTTCTGACTTTCTACATAACAATAGTTTATTTGAGGATTTTCAGTCAGGATTTAGAAAACACCACAGCACAGAGACAGCACTGGTGAAAATTACTAATGACCTTCTAATTGCATCAGATAAAGGACTTGTCTCTGTCTTTGTCTTATTAGACCTTAGTGCTGCGTTCGACACCATTGACCATCACATCCTATTACAGAGATTAGAATATTTGATTGGCATTAAAGGCACCGCACTAAACTGGTTTAAATCCTATTTATCAGATCGATCTCAGTTTGTATATCTAAACGATGAAACCTCGATGAACACCAACGTCAGTCACAAGGTTCTGTACTTGGACCAATCGTATTCACCTTATACTGTATATGCTTCCTCTAGGCAATATTATCAGAAAACACTCCATAGACTTTCATTGTTATGCAGATGATACTCAACTATAGCTATCGATCAAGCCAGAAGAAACCAACCAGCTTGCTAAACTTCAAGCATGTCTTAAAGATATAAAAACATGGATGACCTGCAACTTCCTGATGTTAAACTCAGACAAAACTGAAGTTATTCTACTAGGTCCAGAACACCTCCGAAATCAACTATCTAATGATATACTTTCTCTTGACGGCATTGCCCTGGCATCCAGCACCATCGTAAAGAATCTCTGAGTTATCTTTAATCAGGATTTGTCCTTTAACTCTCAAGTAAAACAAATCTCAAGGACATATTTTTTCACCTCCCATCCACTCTAACAAACAAACTACACTTATTACATGTATCATTATCATTAAGGGAGGCAGAGGACTGGCTAAGCATGTGACACACTGAGCAAGGGGGAGAAGGAGAGGAAGAGAGAGAGAGGGAAGCCATCGCTAGCTGCTAAGCTAGAGTACGTTGGCTAACGTTAGAGAAACCAAAAAAAGGGAAAAATAAAACTGTAGGATTAAGCGAGAAGCCGCTACAAGAAGGAGGGAGATATTAGTGTTTAAGATGTACAGCAGGTAATTTAGCCGCTTGTACAGAAGAATATCACACAATATCACACAATTAACTTGGTTTAGCTGAAGCTGTGAAAGTAAGCTATCGGACAACAGACACGCTGGCAACCAGAAGTGAGGCAATGCGCTTACCGTAGTACGTCACAGAGGGCTTTACAATCTGCACGCATATCATACTTGTGGTTCCTAGAGTCTTAAAAAGTAAGATGGGAGCCAGAGCCTTCAGTTATCAAGTGCCTCTTCTGTGGAACCAGCTTCCACTTTCAGTCCGGGGGGCAGACACAGTGACCACATTTAAGAGTAGACTTCAGACTTTCCTCTTTGATAGCACTTATAGTTAGGGCTGGCTCAGGTTTACCCTGGTCCAGCCCCTAGATATGCTGCTATAGGCCTAGACTGCTGGGGGACAACTTAAGATACACTGAACTCCTCTCTCCTCTTCTATCTCTCCTTCTGTATGAATTAATGTTCTATCAATGCACATTACTAACTCTACTTCTTCCCCTGGAGTCTTTGTGCTTTCTCGCCTCACAGGTTTCCAAAGATTGTGGTTGCTTCTGGACCCTGGTCCTGCCTCCTGGTTCTTGCCGTGACCCTACTGACGCACATTCTTCTCTATTTTCCTTCTGTATGAATTCATGCACCATTAATGCACATTACTAACTCTGCTCCATCGCCGAAGTCTTTGTGCCTTCTCGCCTCGCAGGTTTCTATGGATTGTGATTTTGGGCTGTACAAAAATAAATTGAATTGAATTGAAAATGTCATTAAACTAGCCTGGTGGCTACAACTTACAACTGCAACATGTTAGATGACTGAGAAAAAATTGCAACAAAAGTAAATTTCTTCAAGCAAGGTGACTTTCAGCACTGTTCACATTATAGAAACAAAACAGGAGTAGAAGGGTAATTTCCATTCAAATCAACGTTGATGGATGGTTAGAGCGGCAGCCATTTTCATGGATACCATTTCCATTGCAACCGCTGTCGAGGGCTTACTTACCGTATAAACTAAAAAGACTGAGAGCCGACTCGCTGAGGTAAGGTTTTGCAGTAAATCGCTTTGGCAGCCTTCTATAATACGGGTGGTGGTGGTGGTTTTCCAAGGGTTTTCCCAGAAAATGTTGCCCCTCTCTAGTTGACAGTGAGCCGATGGAGTCATCTCTCAACCACTAACAGATTTCCCCTGTAGTGCCGATCAACTCAGCAGCTTCTCGGCGGGTGCTGGCTACCTTGAAGCTGATATGTAACATAAACCTTGATTATTTATCAAGGCGTTGACATTAATGATGCAATTAAGTAAGTGGACATTTTGCATATTTATCAACTAAAGTGAACAATGTTCATGTTAATACCTCAATGAAGGCCCAGTTGTAGCCGGGTGGACACACTCCAATCTTCAGGCCAAGACAGCAAAGACACAAACGCATATTGAACAATACCAGGTGAAGTGGCTGGAGAAATGTACATCAGAATGGTGACACCATGCATAGCATCGTAGTGAAGGATTGTTGTGGTGAGATGTACAAAGTGAAACATCCTATTATGTAATTAATGGCAGAAATGTATTATGAACCAGTAGATGGCAGAAGAAGTAGGCATTTTGTCTTGGGCTCACTCAGGTTGACTCCAGGTACCCAACATGCAGTCAGAAAGGACGACCTTACTCTCTTTTATATTGGGGGAAATGTCAGTTGTGGCTGAATGTTGGGTGTTGAGACACATCATTTCAATAGCATCATTCATTAGGGAATACAACTGCTGTGTTTGTTAAATAAACAAGCAGAAAAAAGAGAAAGAAAGAAAGTAAAAGAATGAACTTATCAACAGATGACTAGATGAAACATAGTCATCATTTTCATGTTTGGAAATGATGAAGTATTACATGTACTCGTCAGTTTTCACAGTAATCCATAAGCATTCATAATGACTTATGTTTTTTAGATGACCTACATCACAGCACAGTATGAACAACAGCTCTGCACTCAAACAGTAAACACCTCAATTATTACACACACATATTATGGTAGTCACTACTTTGCTCATGTATGTGCCAATGTTTATATTAATATATGCTATAACGTATTTCATCTTTTACAAACTCATTTTAGCTGTATTTCTATTCACTTGAATAAATGTCTCATGTCAATGTCAATAAAAAAAGCATGTCAATAAAAAAAGTATTCAACTGATAAGACTGTAAATAGAAGCAGCTCATTACTTATTTAGTTGTCATATGGTATCATAGAAAATGAAGCTGGCTTTGTGGCCCATGTCGCTCCTTCTCCACGGCCATCACATGACTTTAACTGTCCCCCTTTCCCCCCATAGTTATTACAAGCAGGAAGCAAGTTTCCTGAGTTATCAAGCCACTGTTTCCTGTACTGTCTCCTTAATCTCACTGTCACACACACACACTACTTACACACGCACCCACCCACACACACACACACACACACACACACACACACACACTACTTACACACGCACGCAAGTACACACACACACTACTCACACACGTCCGCACACACACACACACACACACACGTTTGTGTGGAACTTGAACTCATAAGAGACACACAATGTTTCAGTCGAGTCAGTTAACTACAAGTCCAAGGCAAAGCCTCAAGACTCCTGAGTCTTCCAAGTCTTAAGACAAGTGGCGAAAATTCCCAAATCAAGCCCTTACAGTTTGACACACTGTTGCAGAGCACAGGGCTGGTGACAGTTTGAGCCACCCTGTCACACCAGATCCAAACTGCTCAGCGTCCAATGGGAGGAGGTCAAAGGTCACTGACCAGCAGCCAGTGGGCATCCAGAGGAAGCTCAAGGAGGATATTCTCATCTGACTCCAGAGACCATCTTTGAACAGAGACAGTAGTTAGACCCCCCCCCCTCCCCCTCATATACAACCACCATATGCTGAATGACGACTGTGAGATGTGCTTGAAAGCTCTGATAAGTTACTACATGGAGCTTTGAGCTTAAATTATCATTTTATGTGTCATTCATTCCCACCTTGAAACTGACTTTGATATGGTGAGAGTGTGTGTTTGTGTGTGTTTCCTTGATTCCAGTATTATTTGGTGTAAACATGTGAGACCCAGAGTTGCACAGAAGGAAGAATGGGCTTTATTTGTGACTTGCTTGTGTTGAGGAAATGACTACAGCATCCCCAGGGAGGACCATCCTGCTTCAAGCCCATACTGTCTACTTTAATCTTCTCCATGCAGAGGCCTCTCAAGAAGCACGTTCAACTAACTCAGACTCCCTTTAAGCTCTCTGGCTGCACTAAACACATTCTTGATCCTTGATAATGGTTCTCACTTGCTGACCAACTGTACTGTGCATTATAAACACATTTCACAACAAGATCCACACATATTTCTCGCATAGTTTCATGAGGATTTTTTTAAATTGTATAACATTTTTTATTTTACCTTTATTTAACTAGATAAGTTAATTGAGAACTAGTTCTCATTTACAATGACGACCTGGCCAAAAAGGCAACAACAGGAGGCACGTTGTTACAAACAAATAAAACATAGAAACATCTCAAACAATCTCATGCAAAAATTACAACATCATAACATGTACAACAGTATATAAAAAACAAACAGTGTTCCTGAAGAAGCAAATTCAGAAACAGTTGCAGGGATCAGAGACTCTCGTTTGTAATGAGTAATGGAAAGAGGGTGACGGATGAGGGGGTGGAGTTTTAGCTTCTTTCATTCCAGTCGCTCGGAGCAGCAATCTGGAACAAGAAACGGCCGAAGGAGGTGCAGACTTTTGGAATGACCATGTTGATGAAAATTCTAGAGCGTAAATTGCGATTACTGTTTTATATGATGAGTAGTGAGTAGAGATATGTGGGAGTTTTACCAATTATAGTTTTATAGATAAACTGATACCAGTGGATTAATCTGCAGGGAGTGATGGCCAGTTGACCAGAGAGTACAGGCTGCAGTGATGGATGAACATTAAAGTTATTGTGAGGAACTTTGAACTGGTTGTGAAACAGTCCCAATTTCATACTGGTGCCTCTATATGACTTCTATAAGTTATCGAGACCATCAGAGAGAAGATGATCTCTCTATAGAGTTCTTCTTAATACTTGTCATCGGTGCCACGGGTCGGATTCTGGTGAAATCAGATGAAATCATGCAGGTTCACCAGAAACTCCTTCAGGGAGGAGGAGAGCTTAGCAAATGGCAGCAACATCTCCTTGTCGGAACAGGAGAATTAGAACCAGGACTGACTGGAGCAGACTGTCAGACACCTGCTGCAGTAAAATGAGAGGCGTTCGGTCACAGTAAACGGACAAAAGTGACACAAAATGAAAGTTCTTTGTAGTAACTTTAACCCACTACTTACCGCTAGTTACCACTAACCAGTCCGTGTTCTCTTGATTGGATGGTGGAGATGGTGGATATGATGATGATGACACACAGCATCGCTCACTTTCTGTACCCACGCTCATGCAAATGCTCTCCAATTATCCCATAAATGTCTGCATTTTAGTATATATTGTCCAGTTGTGTTTGGATGTTTTCATCTGCTCAAATTTCAAGCAAACATTTACAGAGAGATCATTTCGCGGCCATGTCTGAACCAGACAGTTGCGTAGTGATGACAACACATTTGAAATAGGAGTCAACTTCCTTGTTTTGGTACAGTTAAAAATCTTACCTGAGTCCACAAGATCCGTTACCGAAACCACCTTTTCAAGTGAACTTGGTACAGAACATAGTGTTGACGCTAATCAAACAAACTGGAATAGTGTACACGGTCCAGTTTGTACACGGGTCCAGGCACCTTAAAGCACCTTATTGCTGAACAAAAAATTCTCCTTGCAGCTTTGGCCTACAGTGTAGGTCACGGGTGTCAAACTCAAGGCCTGCCACGTCCTTTTATGTGGCCCGCGAGAGCTCGAAAGGAATATGATTCATTTTAAAATGAAAGCCTATGCTGCTTTACAATGTACAGTGACCATAAACTACATCTCCCACAATGCATGTCGATTTTGTGACCCGCGAATGAACGTCATCCTACCTGCCGTTATGCTGTGTTGGACCGTGGTGGTCCGTGGTTATTTCGCTTCATTCGCTTCACTCGCGCTAGACGCACCGGAGAGGGGGCGTGGCTTATCTCCGTGGAAATAGTTCATTTCTGCCATCCACCATAGAATAAATAACCACTATTTCTGCTTTGTACGTGTTGTGGAAGTCCCACAAACGTGGGAACATCAGACGCCCTCGTGTCTGGGTTCATAACAGCATCCGTCGCCGCACACAGCTTCTCCAGGTTCGGGACGACTGCCGCTTCCAGACTATCAACTTCGCAAATCTTTCGCGTCGCGTCATTCTCGCCGCCCGGCGGAAATTCGCGTTATTCACAACCATTCGCGTCTGTGCATTGACTTTGTTTGTAATCTACTCGCGCGGAAAATTCGCAACACGTTTGTTATGAACACAGAATAAAGGTGTGTGAGCAGGTGAGCCCCAGACCACATCTGTCACATGTTTTTAGCAGCTCACAATTATGTGTTGTACCAGAGTTATGTCCCTCTCAACTGTGACAAAAAAAGCTTTGCACAAAGTTAATGTAATAACGTGTGTTTGATGATATTTGTCTTTGTTATTTTCTTTAAAAGTTTGATCTTTGATAGAGTAATATGGGTTTCTTAAACCTAAATCAAAATGATTTATGTTATAATAACAGAGAAATTTGCTTACATACGTTTTTACATTTATATAGATGCATGTACTATATTTTTACACTTGAATAAACAATAATCAAATGCAGAGACAGTCATTTAACAATATGTTAGGGAGTAGTTACATTTATAATTTTTTACAGTTACAACCGGCCCTTTGAGGACAGCCGTAATGCTGATGTGGCCCACGCTGAAAATGAGTTTGACACCCCTGGTGTAGGTCGAGGTGAACCCCAAAGTGCTCTGGTTAACCCACAAATCCAGCTTTATGAGACATGGCTCTCCTTGTATGTTAATGCAGTTGTACATTTCTTTGATACATGAGTGAATAATTAAAGTATGTAAGAACTAAACTCCATTCCAAGAATTGCCCCCTTGTCGTGGTGGGGGAGTTTGTGTGTCCCTTTGACCCTGCAGAGCTGTGTTGTTGGGAGCAATAACTCCTACTAGGGTCTCCCAGGGTAAATTGGTCAAATTGGCGAAAGGACACCATTCACAAACTCCAAACTACATCTGGTTCTTATATAACCAAAGTGAGAGATGTAGACTGTAATCCTTGAAATAAATGGCAACATGTGTTGATGCTAAAACACATGTATGAAACAAAAGTTAGCTAAATCTTCATACAAAACATATCCAACAGAGATAATTAACACAAATCTGGTTAAAACAACGTTTTCTTTATCAAAAATGCATCACATGGCAAATGATGAGCAGACCTCAGCTTCACTGGAGCACACATGCCATTTTCAGGTTACTCAAACTAACTTCCTGTCACACAGGGACTAGAAAGTCAATGCACAAAACCTGCATTATGGTAAGTGACCAGTAGGAGTCACCAAACTACTCCAGAGTTCATCAGCCAAACTTTGTAGGCGATTCCACTGTTATTTGAGTATCTCCTTTCTTATTTGCTGAGCTCACCCTAATGGGGCAAACATGTGTCTGTTTTTTGGGTTAATGAATGAATGAATGGTGTCAGTATGTGAGGATATTTAGGGCCTGATGAACAGGAATCAGCGGTCGGTCAATAATTATGATGTGATCTCATCCATAAAGGTGGTTAAGACTTTGTGATTAAGTTGTGAGCACCCAGAATAGAGAAGCATTGAATTGAGTATATGTCACGCAAACCCAATCATGAGCTCCCAGCCATATGCCAGGAATTTGGTGGATTGAAGATCCATTTTTGTCATATGGATTGACTTTGTTGTAACTTTTATGTTGTTCATTATGTACACATGACATCTAATGTATTTCTGCCCATCCCGAGAGAGGGATCTTCCTCTGTTGCTCTTCCATAGGTTTCTTTCTTTTTTTCACCATTAAAAAGAGTTTTTCCTGAACCGATGCGAGGGTCCAAGGATAGAGGATGTAGTATGTTGTACAGGTTAGAAAGCCCTCTGAGGCAAATATGTGATTTGTGATATTATTTTACACAAATAAAATTGAATTGAAATTTAAGTATCAGTCAGTTGCATAAACACAGGGACATTGTAGGTGAATCCCTTAACGCCCTCTCTCTGTGCCAAGACACACTTTTTTTATTCAGTTGATTGCTTTTTCTGGTGGCAGCCGTGTGCAAAATACCCTGGTACTAACAATATGACCCAGCCCTTCATGTTGGTTTAACCCCTTTACCTGAGCGGGCGGTGGCCCTGTGGTTTCATTGTTTATACCAGCTTTCTAGGAATGATTGAACACAAAGGCCCCAGGCTTGCTGGCTGCTCCTGTGCAATTTGATCAACCTTCCTGTAACTGCGTAATAGGCAGTCAGTGGCTTAATTATGGCTTTCAACCCTTCATCCATTTTACTTTATATGTTCTCCTTCTGTTATAATCCCCCACTGCTCCACATGATTCAGAGATTTAGCTCTAGTGTTCTCAAATTCTCTCTGTTCCCACAACTCCAACTCTTCTTTCCCTGAATCAGTCCAAATAGCGACTACTTTAATGTTTTTATTTTTCAAAATGGTGATGCTTCGAGGACTGCTGCTACTTCTTCTCTTTTCTGGTTTTTAAAGCTCCTTTGAGATTGTGTAATGGCACATCATATTGTGAAAAAGATCCATGGTTTGAAACTTATTTGCCTTTCCCAAAGCATCCATCCATCCATCCATCCATCTTCCTCCGCTTATCCGGGGTCGGGTCACGGTGGCAGCAGGCCTAGCAGGCCGACCCAGGCTCCCCTCTCACCCACAACACGTTCCAGCTCGTTCTGGGGGATCCCGAGGTGTTCCCAGGCCAGCTGGGAGATATAATCCCTCCAGCGTGTCCTGGGTCTTCCCCGGGGCCTCCTACCAGTTGGGCGTGCCTGGAAAACCTCTAACGGGAAGCGTCCAGGAGGCATCCTGATCAGATGCCCGAACCACCTCAGCTGACTCCTTTCGATACGAAGGAGTAGCGCCTCAACTCCAAGTTCCCTCCTGATGTCCGAGCGCCTTACCCTTTCTCTAAGGCTGAGCCCGGCCACCCTAAAGAGGAAAGTCATCTCCTTACCCTATCTCTAAGGCTGAGCCCGGCCACCCTACAGAGGAAACTCATCTCCTTACCCTATCTCTAAAGTCGAGCCCGGCCACCCTATAGAGGAAACTCATTTCGGCCGCTTGTATCCGAGACCTCGTTCTTTCAGTCACGACCCAGAGTTCGTGACCATAGGTGAGGGTCGGAATGTAGACCACCCGGTAAATTGAGAGCTTCGCTTTCCGGTTCAGCTCCCTCTTCACCAAGACGGTCCAGGGCAGCGCCTGTTTTACTACTGCAGCTGCACCGATCCGCCGGTCGATCTCTCGCTCCATCTTACTCTCACTCATGAACAAGACCCCGAGATATTTGAACTCCTTCGCTTGCGGTAGGCATTCCGTCCCCACCTGGAGGGAGCAATCCACCGGTTTCCGGCAGAGCACCATGGCCTCAGATTTGGAGGTGCTTACTCCTATCCCTGCTGCTTCACAGTCAGCTGCAAATCGCCCCAGTGAATGATGGAGGTCATGGTCCGAAGAAGCCAACAGGACCACATCATCTGCAAACAGCGGAGAGGCGATCTTGAGACCCCCGAACCTGACGTTCTCCACCCCCCGGCTGAGCCTAGATATCGCGTCCATGAAAGTCACGAACAGGACCGGTGATAAAGGGCAGCCCTGGCGGAGGCCAACACCCACCGGGAACGTGTTGGACTTATTGCAGAGAATACAAACACAGCTCCTAATGCAGTCGTACAGAGACCGGATGGCCCGTTGCAACGGGTCCGGCACCCCATACTCCCGCAGTACCCCCCAAAAAAAAAAACCCAGAGGGACCCGGTGTAGGGTTGTGAATGCAGCCCTCTGGCTGGCTCCTCCTCCAACCAATTCCCTAATCAGTGCCAATTTATAAAAGACACCTGTTGGCATAGCCTCATTCATTTTTGGCCTCTGTCCTGGCCCTGTGGTGGCTCGTAGTAGTTTTCGTGTTACAGAAACGTCCTCATTGTCCTGCAGTCTGAGTGACTACATGTGTTAGTACCCCATATATGAGGTGGTTCACCTGATGCTGTTTTAAGATAAGAGATAAGATAAGATAATCCTTTATTAGTCTCGCAGTGGGTAAATCTGCAGGATTACAGCAGTATAGGGTAAAGTGCAGACATAGTACCAATCAAAAACACGTATTATAAATAAGCAATAAAAAACAGTAAGAGTCTACAGTAACTGAAATGTGGTGTATACAAGCAGAATAGCTTATTGCTGGTGTTTCTATATTGCACAGGTCAATGAGAAACATTGAGTAACTTAAGTGTCTGACAGCAGCAGGAAGGAAGTACCTGCAGTACCTCTCCTTCACACTAGGGGTGAAGCAGCCGGTGGCTGAAGGAGCTGTACAGAGCTGCAGAGTGTCCTCATGGGGTGGGAGGTGTTGTCCATCAGGGATGATGGCTTAGCCATCATCCTGCTGTCTCCCACCACCTCCACCGTATCCAGAGGACACCCCAGCACACTGCTGGCCTTCTTGATGAGTTAGTTCAGTCTCTTCCTGTCAGCTGCAGAGATGCTGCTGCTCCAGCAGACCACTCCATAAAAGATGGCTGATGCCACCACAGAGTCGAAGAAGGTCTTCAGGAGAGCTCCCTGCACTCCTGAAGACCTCAGTCTCCTCAGCAGAGAGTCTGCTCTGTCCCTTTTTATAAAGTGCTTGTGTGTGGTCCGACGTGTCCAGTTTATTGTTCAAGTGAACACCCAGGTACTTATAAGATCTCACAATCTCAATGTCCATTCCCTGGATGTTCACTGGTTCCGGAGGAGGGTGTTTGCCCCGGCGGAAGTCCACCACCAGTTCTTTGGTTTTACAGAGTTGATCTGGAGGCGGTTCCGCTGGCACCATCCTATGAAGTCCTGGTTCAGTTCCCTGTATTCTCTGTCATCACCGGCGGAAATGAGGCCGACGATTGCAGAGTCATCAGAGAACTTTTGTAGGTGGCAGTTAGCAGAGTTATGTTTGAAGTCCGAGGTGTATATGGTGAACAGGAATGGAGCCTTGTGGGGCCCCTATGCTGCAGGACACCCGGTCTGACTCACACTCCCGCACACGCACGTACTGTGGACGGTTGGTGAGGTAGTCCATGATCCATGAAGTGAGGTGGCGGTCCACCCCGGTCTGCTCCAGCTTGTCCCTCAGAAGCAAAGGCTGGATGGTGTTGAAGACTATGGAGAAGTAAAAAAACATGACTCTCACAGTGCTTCCAGCCTTTTCCAGGTGAGAAAGGCATCTTTGTAGTAGGTAGATGACAGCGTCATCCACCCCGATGCCAGATTGGTAGGCAAACTGAAGCGGGTTCAGAGATGAGCTCACCAGGGGGCGGAGATGCACAAGGACCAGCCTCTCGAGCGTTTTCATGCTCCTGCCTTCGTTTTCGCTTGTGTTGCCTCCGTTTTGCATGTTTTGACTCTGTTTTGCACGTTTTGCCTGTTTATTCATCTTACTTATTTTCTTTGATTCCTTTAATAGCACCTTTGGTAAATTTTTACGAAACACATCACACACAATCTGTGTGCCTTAACAATTCTAAAAACCATATCTTAAGGTTGTTAAACTTATATTTCCTGGGGAGTAATTCCCCAGGTGGTGCTGTTGGTTCCCTCTTATTTTCCTCCTAAGGCCCGCGACACACTTCTATCCCCCTCTTTAAAGTGCCTTCCCTTATGCTACACTTTTCATCATTTTACCTTATTCCCTGACTGATTGATGTGCCCACTGATCGGAGCAGACCACTGCTGGTGGTAGTGGATTTAGCCTCAGGTGTGAACTGTGTAATTGGAGATAACATTTTGCAGTGATGCATTTCAACTCCTCTGATTATACATCATTCTACATGGGGATCGTTGGATGCGCCTTTACTACAGATGGGCCAGTCAATACAGCAATGAGCAATGTGATGCAGATGAGCCAGTGCTGTGACGAGGATGTTCACAAAGACATGAGTGTTTTGACTGATTGTGAGATCTCCCACGAGATCTCAAAGCCCTCCGAGCCCTCCGAGAAGCCAACATTTGAAACTGTTTGGAAAAAGGCAGGTACTTTTAAATTATACTTGGCAGGTGATTGGATGAACATCTATCATTCAAACTCCTACAGAAGTCAGTCGAGAAGAGAGCGAAAACTCATTTTCCATCGAGAAAGGCTTTCAGTGTTTTTTGCTCTTCTTTCAGTGACGGACTGCCCCCCCCAGTCCTGTAATAATGTCTGCTATTCCAGAATCTACACTAACCTCTTCAGGAGCCACCATTGTTGTTTTGAATGAACAGTCTCCTCTCTGTGTCGTCTCGCACAGACTTAAGCCACGCCTCTAGCTGCCAGTAGCTCCTTACAGGACGCTGATTGGTTCGGTGACTGGCTTGCTGGACACAAACGCATTACTTGAAGCCTGAAGATGGATTTTCGTGTGTGATCTCATGACATCACGAGATTCCATCTGTCGTTTAAGGTATGTGCAGGCACCTCCCCTCACTGATGCTCAGTAGATTGGTACAGGGTTTTAGGGTAATGGACGGTGGCTGTAGAGTGAGTCGTCCTTTTACCACATGGTTGGCGGTTCAATCTCCAGCCCTTGAGCAAGAAACTGAACTGCAAGTTTCCCCCGCTTTATAGCGGCTTAAATGCAGCTTAAATTTTGTGTATGTACCTGTATTTATGTATGTAAATGGCTATTGTAATAAAGTTTACTAAAGTTAAATACAGTTTTACAAGCAACTTTCATTTGGTGTTGATTTTGGCGGCCCCTGTGGTAGTGTTTCCAAGCACTCTTACAAAACCTCTCATTTTACTGCAGCAGGGTCTTACAGTCTGCTCCGCTCAATGCTGGTTCTGGATCTCTTGTGCCTCCCTTCCCTCCACTGAAGCTCTCCTCCTCCTGTATGAGCTTCTTACTGCAGGTTGAAGGCTGCAGAGAAGCTGGGTGTGGGTCTGTCTGCTGAAGGCTGGTCTCTGCTGGAGGCACTGCTGAAATCTGAGCTGAAGGAGTTTGATGAACCTGCATGATTTCATCTGATTCCATGTTGTTTACGCCCCAGACTTGAGGATAAAATGACGTCATAAACAGGGCCCCCAATGAAAGACATGTTTCGGACATAGGCATAGCTACTCCTCCATCCTCCAGGTCAAGGAGCATTCCCCAGCGGGGGTACCTAACGAGTATCCCATGTGTAACAACATCAATGGATCCGACATTCCAAAGTCACGGGCCCCTTCATGTATGCTATCTTCATGCATTACAGAGCAAAATATACTACATATTCCCCCCTTCGAGACTAAACAAAGTCTCGACAAAAAACAAAAGAAGAAAACATACAGGTGTATAATCATGACAAAAATAACAACCCGTCCTACATCTGGGTTAAGAGTCCCCTCCACTGGCCATGGTTGGTCAATTTCAGGCCAGCGTTTATGCCATTTTTCCGATATTTTTGCAATGTTTGCGATGCCTCTAACTAAAGGATTATTCTTCTGTACTACATCAACAGGAGTGATTACTTTTGGATTTTTAGTGTCCTTTTTCCCCAATATAACGGCTTCCTTATGTTCCGTTATTGTACTTCAAGAAGTGATTTCTAGGATTAAAACTACTTAAAGCTAAAACCTAATTTTAGAGTGTGACAGTCTTCCCCGCTCAGTCCTGGTCCTAGTTCTCCCAGGTCTCCCATCCCAAAAGCTGGTCAAGCAATATGGCCTGGTCCTCCTGCGGCATGGTGTCGGTATTGGATCCCAATGGGCTCCGGTGGAGCAGTGAGGCGAGGCTCTGCTCCTGGCCGGAGGAGGAGACTCTGCAGCAGGGCACGTGCTCTCCTCCTCCCCCCCAAATCTCCGATTGCTGGTGGAAGGTGGCAGCTAAGCCGGACCTGGGCCTGTCACTGCCGGAGACCTCTCTGTAGTCTGAGCTGAACAACTTCCTGCTGAACCTTCATGAATCTGACCCGCTGGTACTAATGACAAGCGGTAAGAATGACGATATAGAAATAGCCAATCTTCTCGCTGATGGTCTCCTTAACTTATTTAGCTCATATAGAGACATTAAATTAAACTGTTCATAACCAGTCCAAAGTTCCTCATACTAACTAGTAAAGGATCTGAGTCACTTTACACCAATGCTATCTATCTATTTGTGATGAGATATTGTTGTTTTAAGAAGTAAGAGAGGCAGGCGGCTGTGGTTTAGTGGGCGGAGCGGACTGAAGTTTGTGGGCGGAGACTGCAGAAGGGCCAGCTGATCCGGATCTCTCTGGTGAGACTCCACACCTCGGCTGCAGCGCAGGATGAAGGAGCCGCAGGGAGAGAGGGACGGGGAAGGTGGACACGTTGGCATGAAGAAAGAGAATGACCAGGTAGGCTATGTGTGACGTCACGTCTCGAGCTGTGGGCCAGATGTGTGAATAGAGGGGTTGTCTCTGGATATATTGTGTCTGCTGGGTGCAGACGAAATGAGAGAAGAGGAAAGTTGTATTTTGTTACAAACGGGGCTGTGATGTGGCTGCTGTGCCAGATAAGAGCCGCAGGCTGCAGTGCGGTGGGAAGTGTGAGGGCTTCAGACTCTGTTTGACACTGCAGAGAAAAGTAGCCTATAAGTCATTTAGTCACAATCAGTAGCTTTTTTACTCAAAACACAATGATTAGTACATTGATTGCCAAGTTAAAAGGGCAAATAGACAACGATTAAATCTATTTCCATAATGTTTAATGCTGTTTAATGCTTAGTATGTTGCCATTTTTGCTTGTGATGAAGCAAAACAAGCCTGTGTTTTACCTTGATCGTGAGTTTAGGGACAACTTGTTGGGTGTTCAAGTCCCATCATGAAAGTGCCCTGCAGCATTTCTTATTATGGAAACAGAGACCAGAAGAACAACCTAAGCAGGAATACACATACCATTTTTCAGTTGGACAGGTGCAGTGTGGTTGTTCTTAAGATTAGGCAACATGTAATGCTGCAAACAAACTGCACGAGCTCCGGTAGTGGAGAGCATGTAATTCGTATCCAGAGGTATGCAGTTTGAGCAACATGTAAGATTATATTCCCACACTTTATTCATTTATGGACAATTTAAACACGGGTGGATTAAAACCCACAAAACACCATACCATTAAAAGAGGTAGGCATGAAATAAAATGGTAGAAACATAAATAATGATTTATGTTTATGTATTATATTAATGTCTTGTATCTGTATGGCAAAGTGATTCAATGTATTGAGAACGGCAATACAACGGAGCTACTGTATATAAACACACATGTATGTGATTTACAGGAATATGAGGTTGGGCTGGATGACAAGTAAAATCATCATCACTATTAATACCGATATCACAATACATGATATTGATATATATTCATATTAAATTCAATTTATTTTGTACAGCCCAAAATTACAAATTTGCCTCAGAGGGCTTTACAATCTGTACACATACGACATCCTCTGTCCCAGGACCTCTCATCGGATCAGGAAAAACTCCCCAAAAAAACCTTTAACGTGGAGAAAAAGGGAAGAAACTTTCAGGAGAGCAAGAGGAGGATCCTCTATCAGGATGGACAGAAGTACAATAGCAATGCAACTAATAATAATAATGATAATAACAGTAGAAGTTAGGCAGGACCAGGGTCCAGATATAACCACGATCACATTATGTGGGGTGTATGCAAAATACAACAAAATAATCAGGTTTAAATTTAAAGCATAGAAAATGACATATTCCATCGGTTTGGAAGTCAGTAAACATAACAGGTCTACATGTCTTGTTTTTAATATTTTTTTATCAACTTCCCATTGCTATTTAATGATGCCACACTCGCCGACTATGTAGCTAGCCATGCGAGGCTGATTCGTTGCTTTTGTCGCTCATAGTGTGAACATGGCACAATGCTGGCTGCACGCTTCCTTTCGCCGCACATGGAAACCAATTGGGCTGTTCACATGACGCTCCAACTGGCAGAGCTCCTCAGCCAGCTCGCAGCGATGGTTTTGCCATCTGGTCTATTTTCTCCGTGAATTTGGGAAGGAAACACATTTGTAATCTACAATAAATGATATATATATATAGGATATAAATTATCAAAATTTGACAAATGATGAAATATGCATTCAACGCTTTCTCTCCTCCATGCTGGTGACTTCCTCCTTCACTCCCTGACTTAGTGCGACGTCCGCATCAACTGTGAACTCGGCCTAGAGGGCAATTCTCACTTTCCACATGACTGCGAGGGTCCTGCGCAGTCCTGCGCAGACGTCATAAACACGTGGTCAACAATAACGTCAAGAGATCGAGGCGGCCGCAGTTTTTAGAGCCAGGTGCTGCAGTTGCTCTCCACAGACTGCGTGACCCAATGCATGATGGGAAACGCCTGGCTGTCACCAGATCAGAGAGCTTATTAGCTCTTTAGATTTGACAAAACAAACACCACGTTTAGTAGATAATCCTATTTTTCTGTGTAGTTGTAATACTTACAATTTATATCATTGGTGTTAACATTGTTGGCTGTTAGTTTGATGTTGTGCAATGAAGGTTTATTCTAAAAACATATCTTGTGTGATTGATAATAATAAAGCTCATTTATATAACACATATCAAAACGTGCAGCAAAGTGTTTCACAGGAAGACATAAAAAGAACAAAAGATAGCATACAATGCAGATACACGCACATTTCTACATAAATCTATATTTACAAACACGAATTAATAAATCCGAAAGAGGTCTGTAAACTGCAACCTATACTGCAACCTATAGATCGGATCTAACAGGAAGTAACTGTTTCTTTGACTTCCTGTCTATTCTTTGAAGCAGGCCCCCAGCTGCTGCCGCCTGCTGGTGTCTACTTTCCAGGCGGGACACAGTTCATCTTGAACGAGCTTATTATCTTCATCTGCCCATTTCCACAAAGGTCTAGCCCAAAATGTGTGACTGCACGGACTGTATGGTATAGCAAGGTTGCGACTGCACATGCTCCAGTTTCATTCCACACTCCAGTCCAGTTAGTTGCTTATGCACCTCTAGCTGGTTTGCAAGAAGAAGAAGAAGACAAAATTGTGCGGGGAGATCTGGCGTTACCCACATTTAACAGCCCAATGGCTGCATCATTGTGGTGAGAGCTAATGATCTGATGGAAGGTGTAGTCAAAACACATGGGGACGTTGCCACAGTAATCACTATACTATTATTTCGATTACTTTCGTACGTTCTTTAAGCTTTTTTTTATAAACCGTAAATTTGATTTAGTCAATTACTTGACTAATGTTTAACACTTTGATTTTGTTTTCTTATCGTACTATCCCCCACATCCAAACAATTACTGTAAGCTTTTTTACTTTTTTTCTGAAAATGGAACAAAACAACTATAGTTTCAGGGCTTGAGAATATGAGGACGCCCCATCAATTGTACACTGTACGTACAAAGATAAAAGATTTATCTAACAAGTTTAGAAATTTGGTCTGCTACATGTACTAGCTAACACGTTACCTATATTTCTCCTCAAAACAAATGCTTTCTTCACTGGGCTAGATCAAGACCAACGTGTGTTTATGGTTTACGGAGTTTATGAATTAGTACTAAGCTAACATCATGTGGCAGAAAGATACAAATAACATGAGGCAAACGTCTTATTACGATGGTTGTTAATGTTGTTAATTTCCCCCCATTTTCTTTTTTTTGGGGGGGGGGGGGGGGGAACAACCTTTACAACCACTCTAACTAACATTCAGACACTGTAGGCACAGCTACGGGAGCAATTTGGGGTTAAGTGTGCCCAAGGACACATCGACATGGGCTAGCGGAGCCGGGGATCGAACCACCGATCCTCTGATTGAAGGGCAACTGTGGCTCAGTGGTAGAGCCACAGTCACCCACACAGTCGTTTAAGTTACCACTCTTCCTGTAACTGAAAACCCAGAGTGTTTCTCATCTCAGGGTGAACTAACTCAAGAGTTTTCACTAAACCTGCTTTCTCTCCCTGAATGAATAACAAGAAACAAAGAAAAAAAAAACAGAAGACCCAAAACACAAAACCTTCTAGATACAGATCTTCAAAAGATGCAACACAGTCCAGTATACATAGAAAACCTAGAGGGCATCGAGCCAAACTCTGACAGAAATGATATTGACCGTGGCTGTTAGTTTGAAGCATTACAATATGATCATCTCTCTTCAGTCCATGCCAACACGCACACTTTACTTTCTGTTCTTCCACAGTTAACGAACTCTGTGCAGCAGTCAGCAGTCATTTTAATTATTTACTGACAATGATTATTATGTTTTGATATTTTCCATTGCTCTCTTGTTCAGCCTTTCAAAGGAAACGGGCTGTAGGCTGAAGTAGGTTAACGCACAGGAGAGCCTCTCCTGTACAGTGGGCGACTGTGGCTCAGTGGTGAGCAGGGTCGTCGTTCAATCAGAGGATCGGCGGTTCCATCCGCTAGCCCATGTCGATGTGTCCTTGGCCAAGACACTTAACCCCAAATGGCTCCCGTAGCTGTGCCTACGGTGTGTGAATGGTAGCTACTCTTTATGGGCAGGTGATACCTTAGCTCCTCCAATCAGTGTATGAATGGGTGAATGATGTCATGTAGTGTTAAAGAGCTTTGAGTGGTCGGAAGACTAGAAAAGATCTATACAAGTACAGGTCCATTTACAGGGGACAATCCGTTTGATTTAAAAAAAATAAAAAATCTATTGTAGTTGCTGAGTTTGTCTGGAGCGATGGAGGATTTCTGATCAGCAACTTTCCAGCATGAAAGGGTGAATGCTTCCACGTTGGAAAGAAGTGTCACAATGCGTAGTCATGTTGTTACTGACACCTGGACACAAAGCCGAGCAGTCCGTCTACAGTATGTGATTTGAGGAACAAATCAGATGTGCCTGCTGGGGACTTCAGGGTTACGTTCACCCTACTGGGTTACGTTCAGACAGCAGGCACATCTGATTTGTTCATGCATTTGTGCAGTGCATGTGCTCCCTCAGGTTTCTCAGAAGTAATCTCATACAGAAGCTGTCCTGAGGCAGACAGGTTGAACCAGTTCTAACTGTTGACAGATAATGTTTCAATTTGATCGGCTTCGTTTTGAAGCAACAACTCCTTTTGAAGTTCCAATGAATGAGTTGGAAACCATTTTCTCCAACCAAGTTTAGAGCGTGACCGGCAGTTTGGACATTGGAATGCCACAATCCTGCCTCAGCTTGAATCCCATCTCACTCATTCCTGACATTTCTTTCATTCTCTGCTTGGCTTTCATCTTCTGGCTGCTCCTCCAACACTTCTGTTCTTTTGTTTCAAACAGCTGATCCCTCCTGTGCTTCTTCTCATCTGTTTCTCCCCATTTGCTGCTGTCTTAATCCTCTCTGTGTGATCACATGATCATGGAGTACACTCATTCCTTGAAAGTTACACATGAAACCAGCTCAGTGCCCAAGACTGAGGAGTTGAAATAAGCAATATGCAAATCACATTTTCTGAGTCAGGCTTATGTTCAGCTGAGGCTAATCTGAGGCTTCAGCAGTTTGAGTTTGACAAATGGTGTTTGGCTCTTTGTGCTGGCTCTGCGTCTAGGTTAATTGGCAGTATTTTGTCACAAACCTACTGTCTATGTGACTACCTTTCAGCAGTCATAATAAATGGTCATGGTAAATGGAATGTACTTGTATAGATCTTTTCTAGTCTTCCAACCACTCAAAGCTCTCTAACACTACATGACGTGATTTACCCATTCACACCCATTCACACACTGATGGGAGGGGCTAAGGTGCCACCTGCCCATCAGAAGTAGCTAACATACATAAAACATTCACACACCGTAGGCACAGCTACGGGAGACATTCAGAGTTCTTATTCAAAATTACAGTCCAAAGTACAAAGTTACTTTTTTTCCCCAACGGTTTGACCGTGCTGTGGTGAAGGGATAGTACCACACACGCAGACCGTTGCACTAAAATATAAAAACTTTGAAAGATCACCACTTGATTTGCTCACGGAGAATGTTGAAGGCCTTGCCTTGTCTTAACATGAATTTTGGAATATATTTTTTATACCTCAAGCAAAACCCTTTTCAATGTTCATACTGGGCTCCTGTTTTAAGAAAGACTTGAAAAATTGTGAACCTATTCTTAAATTGGCCAGAATAACTCCTGCCTGTGCACATACATTTGGGTATGTGTTGAGCCTACCAACCCACAACATGTGAAACATAACCCAGTCAGTTTTTGGTGAGTGGCCTGGATCAGGTAACATGGGACTCAACAAGACATTCAGGCTGCGTTCGAATAGTCCTTTTAGCTTAGGAAGGTTCCTAACTGAGTGAAATGACCCGGAAGTATTTAAGTGGCCGCCATGATAAGAGCTGTTCGAATTCTCTAAATGCAAAGGAAAGGAGCTTCAATGCTTCCTTACTTATCTCCTTTAGCATAGGAACCACTGGACCTTCCTTTACGAAAAGAAAAGGAGATAATTCTGACCCACAATTCCTTGCGGCGGCAACATTTAAAGTGACGCACCATTCGGCTGTTCACGAGAACAAACGATCATGACCGAGAAATGCAGATCATGTAAATAACCGTTGTCATAACTCGGAAATGAACTTTCAATAATCTGTTAAACCTGCTGGAAAACTACGAGCGTTACGTTGATGTTGCCATAAACTGCTGTAAACTGCTGTAAAGTGATCAAAGTGACGTATTGATCTGCTCTCTCTGGTGTTTACTGCAGCCTCAGCCCTCAGTCTTTTATTTCACTTCAGTTATAGAAGCTTTAATAAAAGGTTAAACTGGACGAGCTCTTCAGTCTGAGTCATGTTTTTAATTATCATCTTTTCAATTAACATTAGAATTTTAAAACACTATCAAGTCAACACTTCTAGGTCACACTGAGTTTCATAAACTATTGTCTGCATATTCTTATAATCAGATTATAATCTGCATATAAACCATAACAACAAAGAGGGATATGAGACATTGTTATTGGAGAACGTATTTAATTCAGCATGTTTGAAACTGAAAAATGAGACAGTTTAGTAGCTTTGTTCTCTCTGTGACGATCCCTTGGTTTCACTTTCATATTCATTCTTTCACTTATATTGCAACCTTGTTAATAAAGTAATACTATGAACCGGGTTGTTTATGTCGTTATGATACAACACTGTAACAACACACGGACGAAGGAATCTAAGATGCGCTTCTTTGTAGTCCATCTCCTGAACATTGTAGTTTCACCGCTGCAGACTGATATTGTTAGGATCCCTGTCTGCTACTATCTACAGTTTCCACCTCCGGGTTCCGCCCACTTCCACGCCCCTCTCTTTTGGCTGAGCTGTGGCTCATCCCGGTGATCGCCGCCAGCTGGCTTAAGTACCACGGCGTTTCCCTGGCACGTTGTCAGTCCGTCCCGTTACCAGTCTGGTCACCCAACGTGAGTCTGAACCACACAGAGTGAAGATCCTGGTTGTGCCTTGTTTTTACTGTGTCGGACCTTGGAGCTCCACACAGAGTCGTGTCGTCCTGTTTCTTCTGGACCGTGCCCAGGTGAGCGCTCGGTTGAGTTTCCCTCCCGACTCCGGCGGTGAAGAGGAGAGACTTGGATCCGCTGGACAGTTCTTGCCGTGGATTTGTTTGTTTGTTCTTTGTCTTTTCCACCTGCTTATCTAAGGCAATAAAGTCCTTTGTTGGATAGAAACTGCTGTGTGAGCGTGCGTTTGGGTCCACTACACCACCCCACATAACAGATATCACTAACATGCGTCTCCCGTCGCATCATAACTACTTAGGTTAGTGAAAGTGGAGTCGGATTCCCTGAACACCGCGGTTGTCTTTTCCTAACTCCTGATGAATTCTCCTAACCATCTTTCCTTGACCCTGTGACGTTTTCCACAGAGGTCAAGGAAAAGTGGTTAGGAATAGACGTTAGGAGGTAATTTTTTGGACTATTCGAATCCAGCCTCAGATTTGGCTTCCCCTTTTCTGTCACATACAGGCTCATTGGTAAAGGTTTTTTGGGGGGAGTTTTTCCTGAACCGATGAGAGGTCCTGGGACAGAGGATGTCGTATGTGTACAGATTGTAAAGCCCTCTGAGGAGAATTTGTCATTTGTGATTTTGGGCTATACAAAATAAATTGAATTGAATTGAATTGAATTAGAATATACCGCCCCCAGTTTGAAAACTTTGCAAAGGTGCACCATATTTTCAAGCAATCAGAGCAGACTTTCACGGAAGGGGGGCTTAAAGAGACAAGCGCTAAAAAGGAGCATTTCAGGCAGAGAATTGAGGATTATATGTCCCCTTTAAATTACTTAATGAACTAACAAACCTGAATAGAACGTTTGGTACATACAATTGCTTACATGTTTGGAAGAGATCTAGGATCTTTTCATTCCTCTAACAATGGTCGTTTACTAAACTCTCTGAAGAGGCAAAATATTGTTTCATAAACATAAGACTCCCAAATGCAAACCAGGATGCATTGTCCTGGAGAGAGTCCAAGAGTTAAGCCATGGTTCCGAAATAACGTTGAGCTAGGGGAGAAATCAGATTGTATTCTGCATAATGAGTACATGAGTAATGAGAAGTAGGACATTTTGCTGATAATACTTCTGTACTTTTACTTGAGCAACATGTATAATTGTACTGGAATATTTTTAGGCTGCAGTTTTTCTACTTTTGCTTAAGTAAAGGATCCAAGTACTTCCTCCCCCATTGCTGCAGTACATGTCAATGCATTGTCCAAGTCCCTTCCTAACATGACACATAGTAACCAGGTTTCCTGTGTGCATGTAAACACACTGGTCTTATCTCTTCAAGACATCGCAACAAAACACAGTGTAGAAAGAAAGGCATCGAGGAGAAGAGTGTCAGTTACATAACGAGACAGTTAAGAAACAGGTTTTTAAATGTATTTTATAGCTCAGATTCATAGTTGCTATGACGTAGAAACCATCATATGTGTTTCCAGGTTACGGAATCTATTGTTTAGTGAACTAATTATACAAGCAGTCCTCACCGAAAAAACTGACATAGTTTGCCTGTGCAGCAGCTATTACGGCCCATATTTCCGTTTATGGTTAGGCGGTGACGTCTAGTGGCCGTAGTAATTATGACGGCACAAAGGAGGAAGTAACATAAAGAGTGAAACGGGGGTACATCCCAAGTCTCTTAAGTTACATTCATAACTACATTAGTCCGCAACCACATCACAACAAACATGATTATTTTAACCCAAACCATGATCTCTTCCTAAACCTGACCAAGAAGTTTGGTTACCTCAGTGTTTCTCAAACTGTGTGGCGCATCCCTCTAGTGGGGCGCAGTGGTATTACAGGTGGGGCGCAGGGGTACACGGACATAAAACTTATGCTGTGTTCACACCAAAAGCGTTGCGAATTTTCGCGCCGCTTTACTCGCGTACATTTAATTCGCCGGACTACTGCGGACTACACCGGACTTTGTGGTTATTTCGCGTCATTCGCTTCACTCGCGCCAGCCACGCCGGAGAGGGGGCGTGGCTTATCTCCGTGGAAATAGTTATCGAATTAATTAACGAATCCGGCCCGCCACGTCCTTTTATGTGGCCCGCGAGAGCTCGAAAGGAATATGATTCATTTTAAAATGAAAGTCTATGCTGCTTTACAATGTACAGTGACCATAAACTACATCTCCCACAATGCATGTCGATTTTGTGACCCGCGAATGAACGTCATCCTACCTGCCGTTATGCTGTGTTGGACCGTGGTGGTCCGTGGTTATTTCGCTTCATTTCGCTTCACTCGCGCTAGACGCACCGGAGAGGGGGCGTGGCTTATCTCCGTGGAAATAGTTCATTTCTGCCATCCACCATAGAATAAATAACCACTATTTCTGCTTTGTACGTGTTGTGGAAGTCCCACAAACGTGGGAACATCAGACGCCCTCGTGTCTGGGTTCATAACAGTCATAACGTCGCCGCACACAGCTTCTCCAGGTTCGGGACGACTGCCGCTTCCAGACTATCAACTTCGCAAATTTTTCGCGTTGCGTCATTCTCGCTGCCCGGCGGAAATTCGCGTTATTCACAACCATACGCGTCTGTGCATTGACTTTGTTTGTAATCTACTCGCGCGGAAAATTCTCAACACGTTTGTTGTAAACACAGCATAAAGGTGTGTGTGAGCAGGTGAGCCCCAGACCACATCTGTCACATGTTTTTAGCAGCTCACAATTATGTGTTACCAGAGTTATGTCCCTCTCAACTGTGACAAAAAAAGCTTTGCACAAAGTTAATGTAATAACGTGTGTTTGATGATATTTAGGTTCCCGAGTGACCGACGAAGTCGGTCCGAGAGGACCTATTGTTATTGTATTGTTTATTATTATTCCTATTTGCCGGCTTTGCGCGGGGAAAAGAGGTGCTTGGACTAAACCCACATTATAAAAAATTTGCACACCCATCTGGCTCGGCGAAAATTCCAATCTGATTTGGGTGTCGGGAAAAAGTCGGACAAAATTGCTCCACAGCGCCCCCTTGAGTTAGAAAGCTAATACTTTTTTCCCTCGAAGCCCGATTGACTTGAAATTTGCCACACATGTCCGGGTAAGTATACCTTACAAATAAGTCCATCAGACCTCTAAGGTCCGCCTACTTAGATTTTCCGCCATTTTGAATTTTGTGAAAAACACTTTTTTCTCAAAATCCTCCTAAACGCTGGGTCCGATTCTTACAAAATGTTTAGTGGATCATTATTGGTTCAATGTCATTAAATGTTATGAAAATCTTGTTGATATCTCATTGTGTTGAGAACAAAAAGGACCAATCAACTTCTAAGGGGCGTGGCATGGTTTTCAATCCACCTAACTTCCAAATCACTTGGCCTATCATCACCAAATGTATAGTATATGTCCACATCGCTTCCATTAACTTACCCTATGGTTTTCATTATTTTCAAACACTAGGGGGCGATGCATTTATCCGCCCACTATTGGCTTTTTTAGCATTTTTCATCAATTTTCATCATTTTCAGGCGTTGTACCAGAACGATCTCCTCCTAGAGATTAAACCCGATTGACTTCAAATTCGGCCAGTATGATCTTGAGACCTTTGCAGTAAAAAGTTGTTCAAAGATTTAAAAAATATCGAACTCTGTGAGTAGGGAGCATTTTAAAAAAAACACCATTCGCCACGAGACAGGAAGTTGTTGTAATTCAGCCGTTCACTATCTTATCTGCTCCATATTACTCATATGTCATGACATCCTGACCCTGAAGACATCCATATGATAATTTAGAATCAAAGTCATAGCGCCACCTAGTGGCAACAAAAATGAAATATTTTATACTGGTATGCCCTGTTCTTCACAGATTAATCAGATCCCTCTCAAAGTTTGTCAGAAAAGCCTTAAGACTTTGATAATGCAACACGGTGAAGATTGTAAGAATTCGATGAAGGGCGGCGACTCGGAGCATCGGCGAATATTGATCCTTCTCCGTGAGCGAATAAACCGATGTAACTTTACTCCACATGATCAGATCCTTTCCAAATTTCACGTGTATAATGAGACTCCAGGCTTGAAGACATGTACAGTCTAATTTTGAATCATAGTCATAGCGCCACCTACTGGTAACTGGAATTAAAAGTTTCTATACTTTGGCTTGGTTTTCTTAGTAGGTAGATCAGATCGACATCAAATTACTACCACACAAACGGAAGATTTTTCTAATGCCAGCCCAGAAAGCGTTTGAGGTTTCGTGTAACACCTTTGCCGTGGCAACCCCTTCTTCGCTGTCAACAACGAAGGTCCTTTTGAGGGACTAAACATGCTTGAAATGTCACTAAACTTGGCACACACATTTAAAGTCATAAATGTAGTTAAATTATTTGATTTTAATGCTTCAAAGTGGAATGTTGGCTCGATAGCGCCCCCTACCAAGTTTCAACGATGCAGCCCTCGCAGTACATTTGACATAGATAGACAGAATTTAGTAGGCACATGTATCACATGTAGACTTAAACAAAAGTCTCTTGGGACCATGCTCTAAACCGTACCGGAAGTCGGCCATTTTGATTTTTGTGTGATTTATTTGCTCATTTTTGTCTATTTCTAGGCGCTTTTCTGGAACGAACTCGTCCTAGGGAATTTATCAGATCCACTTCGAATTTGGACAATATAATCTAAAAACATTAGTGATTAAAAGTTGTTAAAAGATTGTTGTTTCGTCAAAGCCTGTTGCCGTGGCGACGCACTCTTTGCCATAAAAACAAAGATGTTTTTGAGGAGCTAAAAATGCTCAAAACACACCCAAACATTGCAGACACATTTAATGACCTAAATGTAGTTATATGATATGATTTCAATGCTTCAAAATGTCAAATCGGCTCGATAGCGCCCCCTACAAAAGTTCAACAAAATTCAACCAAATTTCGACAAAGCAGCCCTCGCAGTAGGTTAGACATAGATATACAAAACTTGGTAGGCATATGTAGCACATCTTAGCTTAAAAATAAGTCTCTTGGGACCATGTTCCAAACCGTACCAGAAGCTGGCCATTTTTAATTTTGTGTCATTTGTTTGGTATATTTTTGTCTATTTTGTAGGCGCTATTTTTTAACGAATTCCTCCTAGGGACTTTATCAGATCCACTTCAAATTTGGTAGGCATATGTAACACATGTCAACTTAAAAATAAGTCCAGTCCAACCTTTCTCCAGGAGCGTGGTTCCAGAAGCCGACCATCTTGAGTTTTGTGTGATTGTTCCTTTCATCTTTGTCTATTTCTCTGCACTTTTCTGTAACGAACTCCTCCTAGGGAATTCATCAGATCCACTTCAAATTCCGTCAGTACAATCTAAATACCTCAGTGATTACAAGTTATCAAAAGCTTGAGTTTCATGGAACGGCGTGGACGTGGTGTGGCGGCTATTTTACATGGTTTGTGTTCATACAGCAAGCTATTGTAATTCAACTGTACTTTGTCAAAACTCTCCCAAAGTAGACATGCTTGATGAGAATCATGGCTTGAAGACTTCCGCATGTCAATATTAACTCTTTAATAGTCTTTAATTGATCTAACTTCAAGCCCCTGCAAAATAACTTGACGACGCCGCTGCTCCACGCGTGAAATATCCTCTAAGCCGCTTACGCAGTGTCTGATGGTCAAGCAAGTTCCGGGACGCGCCAACCGGCGTCCGGCAAGTAGCCTCGACAACGCCAGGGGCGCGAGGGCCCGATCATCGCTGCTCGCAGCTTTAATTGTCTTTGTTATTTTCTTTAAAAGTTTGATTAAACCTAAATCAAAATGATTTATGTTATAATAACAGAGAAATGTTTACATTTATATAGATGCATGTACTATATTTTTACACTTGAATAAACAATAATCAAATGCAGAGACAGTCATTTAACAATATGTTAGGGAGTAGTTACATTTATACATTTTTACAGTTACAACCGGCCCTTTGAGGACAGTCATAATGCTGATGTGGCCCACGCTGAAAATGAGTTTGACAACCCTGTCCTACATGGTTTCTGATTCAACAACGGCAAGACGGGCGGAGCTTCTTAACGCCGATTGGCTTTCGCAACACAGCGTCACGCAAACAATTCGCGTGACGCTATTCGCGCCGTTGGCGTCGCCCGGCAGAGCTTCTCGTTATTCACATCCATTCATGTCTGTGCATGGATTTTGTATGTAATCTACTCGTGCGAAAAATTCGCAACGCTTTTGGTGTGAACACAGCATAAATGTTTACGTTACGCCGTAAACAGGTTATGGTTGCGCATGCGCGACGGCCAAGCTCTTTGGCGACTCACGGGCATTCTGCTTCCCTTCGCCACATCCTACCTCTGTGAGATCGTCTGCTCTGCTATTGCCTCTCTCCAAACAAAGTACAGATCTGAGCTCAACATTGAGCATGGATTGAGAGTGGCCGTATGAAGTCTGACACCCCGTTTTAAAAAGATTTGTAGTGGAAAGCAGGCTCATTGCAGCCACTAATACTGATACAACTTGATGGCTGACATATCTGACCTCATTTGGTTTGGTTTTGCACAGGTTGCACGTTATTGTTGTTTTGAAAAGATATGCAGTGTAAAACTCAGTAAAACTCTTTATTGTCAAATATTTGAACTTGTTTTGTTTAGTTTTTCAAAGGTTGCACTTTATTGTTATTTTCTTGAAAATAAATTCAGTGCAAAACAGATTAATTGCAACCACAATAAGCTATGGTTTGCCAAATATGAGTTATTTTTTTGAACAGATAGAACTTTATTTGCATTGTTCTAACAAAGTGATTGCACATTTTTTTTTGTCTGAAGGAGCAATCTGGTTTACTTGAAAGTGATTGCAATTTTCTTTATCTATTAGTTGAAAAAGCACAGATTGAGGAGTCAAAATTTTTTCTATTTCAATAAAAATTCAGCATGTACCATTTTGTTACAATTTTGTTAGGGCGGTGGGGCATGAACATTTTTCTTCCTCCAAAGTGGGGCGTGACAGAAAAAGTTTGAGAACCACTGGGTTACCTGAACAAAACCAAATATTTTGTTGACTAAACCTAAAAAAGTAATTACGTTTCACAACGGTACCCATATGCTTAAAACTGCTACCCTTTCACAAGGTTAAATAGAACGGTCACTTTTTAAAAACTGCCACCATGCTTTCGTTTCATTCTTTGGCAAACGTTTCTTTGTACTTGTGGTTCTAACAATCTATGTTCCTGCTACACAGAGCTGGATTCCCAAGATCCTCAAGAAGCGAGTGTGCACCACTTTTGTTGAAGACTCTTTCAGGTAATTACTTCTTTCTCAGTTTTCTCTAAAATGCATAAATATTGGATTTTAATGATGTGAAAGCAGGCTCCAACATTCGGTTCTGAAAAGTGAAGGCCATGCAGAAGTGCCTTAAACTAAAGGCAAAGCCAGTAGGCAAAGCTCTCAATTTATCAGTCCATCTACATTCCGACCCTCACCTATAGTCATGAGCTTTGGGTAGTGACCTAAGGACTGGGATCGCGGATATAAGTGGACACAATGGGCTTAGTTCGTAGGGGGGCTGGGCTCGACCTTAGAGATAGGGTGTGGAGCTCAGACATCTGGAGAGCTGCCACTTCTGGTTGCAAAAACAACAAGTAGGCTTCAAAACGGTATAGCCCACCAACCAATGGGTGACATCATTGTGTCTACGTCCACTTCTTATATACAGTCTATGTGTGTCATAAGGAATCAATATTTTTTTACTGTGGGATTCTGTAATTGTATGTTTTTTTTATGGTAGTGAAGGATCTTCCCTGATTTCACAGAACTCAAGCTCTACATTCAGTACAGTAGATCATATTATCTGTTAAACCTAATCTCACTTTTGATTATCAGTTAAAAAAGTACTTCAGTCCTGTCTTATTATTTTAACATTTTCTTTCAATGATGTTATCATTTTTACCATTCTCTGACTTGGAGAAAGTTGGTAATTCTTTCTTCTTCTTCAGCTCTGATTAAACTCTGTGTCTGCCTGAGTGGCTGCAGCGTTCTGTATAACTTAAAGGCATGAGCAGGCTTTGCTAGCTGGAGCAGACGAGAGAGATCACGTAGCCTCAATTTTAACCTCTTTGCATTGGCTTCCATTTGATTTTAGAATTGATTTAAGGTTTCACTCATACTAAGTAGTATGGCTCCAGCATACATTTGTGCCCATTTGTACTTTTACTTCTCTTGCAACAAAACTCTGCTGTAGTCTCCTGATCTAGACTTAAAACAGATTGTGGATTTGCTGTCCCCCAAACTGGAACAACCTTCCTATTGAAATCTGATTTAGAGAGAGATTAGGGTTGTACCATCTATGAACCAGTAAAAGTATTACTTTTAATTCACTTACTGTACAAACTGTATCATTACCACAAATGCCTTTTGAAATGACCCTGGGCATCTCAGGTGCGGTCGACCACATAACAAGTTTGTGTGGGTTTGTTGGTTTGTGTGTTGTGTCAGTAATGGAGCGCTGTGTCAGTGTGGTGGTGTGCGGGAGGTGCATGACTCTGTGGCAACAGGGGACTACTTTGGAGCGGCTATTGTCACTCAGTGGGACAGCAGGCAGCACTCTTCAGAGTGTCCCACCGACGCCTATGGGGAACTGGAGTTTGCCGGCGCTGGACGCAAACACAGTCATGTGAGTGACAGTGCAGAACACACTCCTACACACACTCATCTACACGCACATCATTAAAACCAAATCCGAGATGATGAAGCTAGCCTTTAGAGCAGGGCTGGCCAAAAGTTTTTGATTGTGGTTCATATACAACAAAAATATAAGTCAGTAATTAAATACCAGATTCTTCGAAAGCAAATCAGTGTTTCCAGACCAGAAAACCTGCATGTGCCAAAGAAAATTCCTTTTTTATCAAAATAACTACACAACACTACTTAACAGTTTAACATTTAACAAGTCGTTAACTGGTGTGCCCATACATTACATGAAGTATTTCTGTATCTTCTGCTCTTAAAGTTAATTTATATTAATTCAATACTTTTAAAGGGCCCAGGCAGAAATGGTAAACTATGATCATATCCGTCTGTCTGTCTGTCTGTCTATCTGTCCTTCGTTCGATGGAGTGTTGCCTGGGGTGGCCCTCTGGAGATATAGATTTAATTCCCATGTACATTAATGTCGGATAGACAGTATGAATGATGTTCAAATTTCTTGATGAAATACATCTTTGTTTGAATCATTGGAAATTATCTGATAAATACATTCCTTTTTGCTGTCTAGTTTCTGCGGCTGTCAAGTGACACGTCACCTCAGATTGTCTACACCCTGATGACGGCTCACTGGGGCTTGCCCTTACCCAACTTGGTGGTGTCGGTGGTGGGGGGTGAAGGCCATGAGAAGATTAAAACATGGGTTAGAGATGTCTTAAGAAACGGGTTGGTTAGGGCCGCACAGAGCACAGGTAAGAACCCATAGTTATCATTAGGGTCAATAGAAACCATTGAGAATCCAAACTGGAACCATTTTGTAAGAAAATTTCATCCATCCATTTTCATCCGCTTATCCGGGGTCGGGTTGCGGTGGCAGCAGGCCTAGCAGGCCGATCCAGGCTTCCCTCTCACCCGCAACACGTTCCAGCTCATTCTGGGGGATCCCGAGGCGTTCCCAAGCCAGCTGGGAGATATAATCCCTCCAGCATGTCCTGGGTCTTCCCCAGGGCCTCCTACCAGTTGGGCATGCCTGGAAAACCTCTAACGGGAGGTGTCCAGGAGGCATCCTGATTAGATGCCCGAACCACCTCAGCTGACTCCTTTCGATACGAAGAAGTAGCGCCTCAACTCCAAGTTCCCTCCTGATGTCCGAGCTCCTTACCCTATCTCTAAGGCTGAGCCCGGCCACCCTACGGAGAAAACTCATTTCGGCTGCTTGTATCCGAGACCTCGTTCTTTCGGTCACGACCCAGAGTTCATGACCATAGGTGAGGGTCGGAACGTAGACCGCCCGGTAAATTGAGAGCTTTGCCTTCCGGCTCAGCTCCCTCTTCACCAAGACGGTTCGGTGCAGCGCCTGTTTTACTGCTGCAGCCGCACCGATCCGTCGGTCAATCTCCCGCTCCATCTTACCCTCACTCGTGAACAAGACCCCGAGATACTTGAACTCCTTCGCTTGCGGCAGGTACTGCGTCCCCACCCGGAGGGAGCAATCCACCGGTTTCCGGCAGAGCACCATGGCCTCGGATTTGGATGTGCTGCAGTCGTACAGAGACCAGATGGCCCGTTGTAACGGGTCCGGCACCCCATACTCCCGCAGCACCCCCCACAAAAACCCCCGAGGGACCCGGTCGAAGGCCTTCTCCAAGTCCACAAAACACATGTATGTTGGGCAAACTCCCAGAGCCCCTCAAGTAGTCTTGCGAGGGTAAAGAGCTGGTCCACCGTCCGGGTCAGCAGTTCCCCCCCCCCCGTGCTGAGCGCAGCCTGGGGTAAGCCCTGCTTTCCCTTCCTGAGCCGTCGGATGGTTTGCCAGAACTTCCTTGAGGCCAACCGAAAGTCCTTCTCCATGGCCTCCCCGAACTCCTCCCATGCCCGAGTTTTAGCGTCCGCGACCACTGCAGCTGCAGCCCTTCTGGCCTGCCGGTACCCCTCAGCTGCTTCAGGAGATCCCTGAGCCAACCAGGCCCGAAAGGACTCCTTCTTCAGTTTGACGGCTTCCCTCACCCCCGGTGTCCACCACCGGGTTCTCGGGTTACCGCCACGACAGGCACCGGTGACCTTCCGACCACAGGTCCTAGCGGCCGTGTCCACAATAGAGGCTTTGAACATGGTCCACTCGGATTCCATGTCCCCAGCCTCCCTTGGGATGTGTGAGAAGTTCTTCCGGAGGTGGGAGTTGAAGACCTCCCGGACAGGATCCTCCGCCAGACGTTCCCAGTTCACCCTCACTACACGTTTGGGCTTGCCGGGTCTTTCCAGCCGATTCCCCTGCCATCTGATCCAACTCACCACCAGGTGGTGATCAGTTGACAGCTCTGCTCCTCTCTTCACCCGAGTGTCCAAGACATATGGCCGCAGATCAGATGACATGATTACAAAGTTGATCATTGATCTACGGCCTAAGGTGTTCTGGTACCAGGTACACTTATGAGCCACCCTATGTTCTAACATGGTGTTTGTTATGGACAAACCGTGGCTAGCACAGAAGTCCAACAGCGAGACACCACTCGGGTTCAGATCAGGCAAGCCGTTCCTCCCAATCACCCTGCGCCAGGTTTCTGCCCACGTGAGCGTTGAAGTCTCCCAGGAGAACTATGGAGTCAGCAGGAGGCGCCCTTTCCAGGACCCCTCCCACCGACGCCAAGAAGGCCGGATACTCCGAACTGCTGTTCGGTGCATAGGCACAAACAACAGTCAGAGCCTTACTCCCCGCAACCCGCAGGCGCAGGGAGGCGACCCTCTCGTTCTCCGGGGAGAACTCCAACACGGCGGGCTCAGCCGGGGGCTCGTGAGTATCCCCACTCCCGCCCGGCGCCTCTCACCCTGGGCAACTCCAGAAAAGGACAAAGTCCAACCTTTCTCCAGGAGCTTGGTTCCAGAGCCAGTGCTGTGCGTGGAGGTGAGGCCAACTATATCTAGCTGTGCCGCTCCATCTCCCGCACCAGCTCCGGCTCTTTCCCTGCTAGCGAGGTGACGTTCCACGTCCCTAGAGCTAGTCTATGCCGCCAGCGATTGGCTCGTCCAGGCCCCCTGCCCGGCCTGCCGCCTGGTCCACATAGCACCCAACCCCGATGCTTATCCCTGCGGGTGGTGGGTCCACAGGGTGGCTGCTCCATGTTGTTTCTTCGGGCTGAGCCCGACCAGGCCCCATGGGCGAAGGCCCGGCCACCAGACGCTCGCCTACGAGCTCCCCTCCCGGGTCTGGCTCCGGGAGGCTGCACCGGTTTCCCTGGTTCGGGCGAGGTGGCTGTGGTCCGTGGGCTGCTGTTCATTGGGGTTTTTTTAACCGCTCTTAGTCTGGACTCTCCCCTGCAACCTGTTTGTCTTGGGAGACCCTACCAGGGGCTGATGCCCCGGACAACATAGCTCCCAGGATCACTGAGCCACTCAAACTCCTCCACCACGTTAAGGTGGCGATTCACGGAGAAGTGCTGAAGAAAATGCTGAAGAAAATGCTGAAGACAATGCTGAAGAAACTGCTGAAGAAATTCAAAAATATTGTTTTTATGATGTGTTGTTTAACATTATGTGGCAAGGGATATTTGACAAAAACAGATGAGTCTTGGATTTGCTTATTATGGCTAAAATTTCAATTAGTTCATTAATTAACAATTATTTTTGATATTGGGATTTTAATTATCAAATGCAAACAATCAAAATTGCCTTTGAGTTAAGTAGTGGGGCCCTTCTGATATTAAGAGCCAGTCTGTTCCAGGAGTGCAGAGCAGAGGAAACTGAGCGTATCAAACTTGGAGCAAATGGGAAACATTTTTCAGAAATAGATGAAATAGAGAAATATATTCTTTACTTTCACACAGCACTTCAATGTGGAATATATATGCTGTGTAACTGAAAAGTACATTTTACGTGTACCACCTCACTACTTTTCTCACAACTGTTCCCCAGGGGCCTGGATCCTGACGGGGGGTCTGAGGGAAGGCGTGGCCCGCTGTGTGGGTGAGGCGGTGAGGGACCACGGGGCTGCGGCTCCAGCTATCTCCAGGAAAAAAGTGATTGCTGTGGGGCTGGCACCCTGGGGCCTGGTGCACAACAGGCAGCAGCTTGTCAATGCCCAGGTACTCATCAGGCAGTATGCATACCATGAGCTTGTCCTGAGATAGTCCACTATACAGCCTGCATCTTTGGTTTGTCACAAGGTTCACTCCAAAATAAAAAAATAGGAAATAGAAAAATAGTCTTTATCCCTCAAATTCTCTCAAAGTTCTATACATTTTACATGAGAAATCTATTATTTGTTTCCTGTTATTTTGTAACCCACAATAAAAGAGCAAAACACACCACTAAACTCCATGTGATGATTTTAATGTGCTCTAATTAAATAATTATTTTGCTAATTTAAATAATGATGTATCCTTTTAATTCTATTAATTCTACTAATTCTGTACTGGTGTGTTTGAAAAGACATGATTAGATCTTATTTTCCCATCGGTCACATCTTGTGGGAATCATAAAGTTAGAGTAAGTAATCCAGAACAAGCCCAGTAGCGGCTGGTACCATCTCTTCAAAAGGATGCTGGAGATAGCCATGAAGATTTGATTTATAAATACTTCATCTTTTCTTCGTCTTGTAGGTCTCATGTGTGGGAATCAAGGAGGTGTGTTAGTTATAACGGCATACCTCATTATCAAATGAGAGTTTCACATACTTCCTCAAATTGTGTTCAGTGCAGATAAGATTGCATGCTAGAAGAGAATCGGAGGATTAAACAAATTACCTGAGTTTTGACATTAATCTGAATTAGGGGACAAAAGACAGAAGTGTCAATTTCCCAATCTTAAGAAACTGGGTTAGCGATAAAAACTTTGTTTTTAAGAGAGACTCCATACATCTTGGACTATTACAATTCTTGTTTGGGAAGATCAAAATGATTCCTAATGTATTTCTTACTAAAGGTCTTCAATCTTGAAACACAGACTTGATGGAGACTTTTGCAGTGATGATGTTTCAGTGAGAGCACATAGGGACACAGTGAAGTGGAGAGGAGAGTAAATGGATCATCATCTCTGGAAACAAACCCTGTAATATCCTATCTGCTTCTAACGAAGTACTTCAAGAAAAAATATAACCTAGAAAACATTCCAAAAGGTCTGAGTATTGTAAATCACTTTAACCAGTAGTGTCGAGCGGATTTGTGGGAGGTGTAGAAAGAAAGAAAGAATGGTGAGGATGGCTTTGTTGGCTGTTGTTAAACACCAGTGATGGACAGTTAGCCAGGTGCTCCCAGTTGAGATCAGCACAGGGGTGGCAGAGAAGATTCCATCTCTCTCTGGGGATGAACTCACTCACATTAACTTTGGTGTTGTCTGTTTGAAGGGCAGTTTTCCTGCTCGATACTACGTCCAGAACACGTCGCGCGACTCCTGCTGCCTTGACAACAACTGCCAGGCTTTCCTCCTAGTGGATGACGGTAGTGTTGGCTGCCGGGGGGGAGAGACGGCCTTTCGTGGAAGTCTGGAGGAATACATTTCCCATCAGCGCACTGGCATTTGGGGTGAGACAGAGACATAGAGTATATTCAAACATGGACTCTGTTATATTACTGTAATGTCTTATTAAACAGTAGAGAGCTATATACTATATCACTCAGGAGCAGCAATGCCAAAGACGTTACAATATGAAAGTTGTGTTTTGGCTTTCAGATTATTTATATTCTACTCACATAGTTTTGAAGCATTTGGTGGATTTTGCTTGCTGGACTTTCAAACATGATATCTTGAGTTGCCATAAAATTGATAGAGTGAAGCGCATGTCTGAAGGGGACTAATGAGAAAATGATGTGGGTTGACTGTGGTAAGTACTTGCCAGCCCTCTACTGGTTAAGGTAATAATTATACAGTGTGTCACACTGCATGCCAAACCAAGTTTCAAATGCCCTTCACAAGTAAATAATTGTTAGATAGCTTATACTGGATGTGTGCCGCTGTGTTAGCAGAGTGCTCCCGTTTTGTGCCCAGCAAACTTACCTTGGGTAGATAAAGGGCCAAAACAAAGGGATCTGAAATGTTGTGAGCTTGAAGACGATATTGAGCTATCTATCAATACTATCTACCAATTCAGGATTAAAACATTTAGTGCAATTTTGGAGAGGTTGTCTGATATTATGGGAGAGCATTTCAGATTTGATTTATTTGCTTAATGTAAGGTTTCTGTAGAGAAGCTGTCTTTTTCTTCTAACTTCTTGTGTTGGGCCAATAACAGGTAGCGGCAGTATTGAAATCCCGGTGCTGTGTATGCTCATCTCAGGAGACGCCAGTATGCTGGAGGTGAGGAAACTGTCACATACATTCTCACTTTATGTGGGCGGCTGTAGATCAGTGGAAAGCAGGGTCGTCCTACCATCAGATGGTCGGCGGTTCGATCCCCATGTCGATGTGTCCTTGGGCAAGACACTTAACCCCAAAATATCTTCCGTAGCTGTGCCTACGGTATGTGAATGGTAGCTACTCCCGATGGGCAGGTGGCACCTTAGCCCCCTCCCATCAGTGTGTGAATGATGTCATGTAGTGTTAAAGTGCTTTGAGTGGTCAGAAGACTAGAAAAGATCTATACAAGTACAGGTCTATACACATACTATTACCTAACCCTGGCGAGTTAGACTGTGGTCACTCCACTTAACAGAGTGGTTGGGTCGCCCTGGTCTGGTCCTCTTCTCCCATCAGTGGACTGAACTCGATGTTGGTTTCAGTTTATTTAGGTTAGCAATCATTGTCCATTGCAGTCTCAACACAAAGAGTTACTGGCTATCAGCAGCACGCCACTCTCCTGTCAATCCAGAGGCATCTGTTGTCACGGAAGTGTAACACTCACTCCTACACTGTTAGCACTGTTGCCGTTGTTTGCACTGTTTGTGATGTTAGCACCGTTAGCGACGAGCTGTCGTGGAAGCCCTCCATCATAGATCTGCTTTGAATTTTGAATTTGAAATTTTAAATGCTAGCATTGTGAAAAAAACATCCAAATACATGTCATCAATATTTATTTTTTTTACATTTTCAGAAAATTTAATTAATGACAAAATTCACACTTTTTGTTTGACCACAGCGGCACAACAATTTTTCCATACCCGTCTTGTTATTGTGAAGGCAGTTCTGCCGTACATCACCCAAACTGACCACTGATTATAATGCAATGTCGAATATTTCATGGTGTATGATCTTTGTAATTAAAAAAAAAAAAAAAGTACCCAAATTACTGTAATAGAGATATAGCCATCTCACTGACACTCTGATTAAATACAGTATATTTGAAAATGTCCTGCCATTTAAATTGTGTACATATATTCCCTGGCCCAGAGATTAGATGTCTCTCTGAGGAAAGCTACGCCCTGGCTGGTTCTTGCTGGTTCTGGTCCTGCTGCAGACTTCATCAGTGAGCTGCTGGACAATCTCTCCTCTGTTTCCCTCAGTACCACCTCTCCTCCAGCAGAGGGCGAGGCTGCTGAGGGTCTCAGCGCAGAGCTCCTCAACAAGGTCCGTGACAAGGTTCAGAGATACTTCCCAGCTGAAGCTGAGCTGGAGAAACTGGTGGATAGTGTGAGTCAGAATGAATAAGATGATGCCAACCTCTTTTCAGATCACCCAGTTATGTTCTATTTGGTCTGCCTGGAGTCTGTGTGGTTATGTAAATGTTTGAGATGTATGAAATGAAACTTTTTCCAAACACTGATTTGCTCATTTTCTTTCACTACCTCTGTGTGTCTAGGCTCTGAGTATTTATCAGAACAGAGAGTTCATCACTGTTTTCCATGGGGAACAGGAGGGTTCTGATGATTTTGATATAGTTCTCCTCAAAGCCCTTGTTAGAGGTAAGTAAGTAAATATGTTTATTTATATAGCACTGTAAAAGAGCAGAATGCCACAAAATGCTTCGAGCCCTGTTGATGACACAAGGCTGCAATAGATCTCTCATGCCTCTAATGTACACAGCTGTCTGACGTTGCAAACCTTTATAAGTGATCACAAGTGCTTTCAATTAAATTTTGAATTTGATGGGGTGCCAATTTAGAGATATTAAGATTACTATCATGTAACCTTTGAGATGACCTGGACAATAAGTTTTTCTTAAACAGTTGAAGAGGGATGTACAATAGTCAAGAAGGGACAAAATAGAAGCGTGAATAATCCCAGTGAGAAAGAAAGTTGAGTCCTTCCATTAGAATGGCTGGGGCAGAAAAAAGGTTTTCTGTAGGAAATTATCTGTGTTTTGGCAGCTATGTAAAAAAGACAATTTAGCCCCATCTTTTGTCCAATAAAAGTATTTTGAAAAAAAAAGAAAAAAGAATGTAAAGGGGGCTAGAAGATTTCATACCAGGTTTGTGAGATCTTGAAGGGTTGGTCCTGGCACAAATTTGAGGATCAGTATATATCCTACCATGTCTCTACAAAACATTCTTGGTGTGTCTTTTCATATTCTCCAGGTATTTCCCATCAGCCTTATCATGACCTTTACCTCCTCCAGTGTGTGACACAATTTCTGACCTCACTAAGACAACGAAAGACCCGAAAAATGACAACACTGTCCAATTTGATTCATCCAGTCTCCATTGTTGTACAGCACATGTAAGTGTGTGTGTGTGTGTGTGTGTGTGTGTGTGTGTGTGTGTGTGTGTGTGTGTGTGTGTGTGTGTGTGTGTGTGTGTGTGTGTAGTTAGTAAACGTCTGTCCAGTGAAGCCAGTGAGTACACTGAGGAGCTGAAACTAGCCGTGGCCTGGAACCGAGTGGACATCGCCAAAACTGAGCTCTTTAATGGAGATGTACAGTGGAAGGTCAGAGTCAAACTTAATGACAAATACATTTTACACCCGGCATGAACAATGTTTGGAATATCAGGTACAAAAAGAATGTTAAAATTAAGGTTGTCAAAAAGCTTCTTGGTGGGAAGGCACCGGGGGTGGATGAGATCCACCCTGAGATGCTGAAGGCGCTGGACATTGTTGGGTTGTCTTGGTCGTGGACCAGCTCTTTACCCTGCTCGAGGGGTCCTGGGAGTTTGCCCAACCAGTCTACATGTGCTTTGTGGTAACAGTGGGCTTGGAGAAGGCTTACGACCGGGTCCCTCTGGGTTTTTTGTGTGGGGTGCTGTGGGAGTATGGGGTGTCGGATCCGATGCAACGGGCCATCCGGTCTCTGTCTGACTGCAGTAGGAGCTGTGTTCGTATTCTCAGCAATAAGTCAGACGTGTGGGTGGGTGTTGGCCTCCGCCAGGGCTGCCCTTTATCACCGGTCCTGTTCGTGACTTTCACGGACAGGATATTTAGGCACAGCCGGGAGGTGGAGAACGTCAGGTTTGGGGGTCTCAGGATCGCCTCTCTGCTGTTCGCAGACGATGTGGTCCTGTTGGCCTCTTCGGACCATGACCTCCAGCATTCACTGGGGCGATTTGCAGCCGAGTGTGAAGCGGCGGGGATAGGAGTTGGACCGTCTTGGTGGAGAGGGAGCTGAGCCAGAAGGCGAAGCTCTCAATTTACCAGGCGGTCTATGTTCCGACCCTTACCTATGGTCACGAACTCTGGGTCATGACCAAAAGAACGAGGTCTCAAATACAAGCGGCCAAAATGAGTTTCCTCAGTAGGGAGGCCGGGCTCAGCCTTAGAGATAGGGTAAGGAGATGAGTTTCCTCCGCAGGGTGGCCGGGCTCAGCCTTAGAGATAGGCTAAGGAGATGAGTTTCCTCTGTAGGGTGGCCGGGCTCAGCCTTAGAGATAGGGTAAGGAGATGAGTTTCCTCTGTAGGGTGGCCGAGCTCAGCCTTAGAGACGGGTAAGGAGATGAGTTTCCTCCGTAGGGTTGCCGGGCTCAGCCTTAGAGATAGGATAAGGAGATGAGTTTCCTCTGTAGGGTGGCCGGGCTCAGCCTTAGAGACAGGGTAAGGAGCTCGGACATTAGGAGGGAACTTGGAGTTGATGCGCTACTTCTTCGTGTCGAAAGGAGTCAGCTGAGGTGGTTTGGGCATTTAATCAGAATGCTTCCTGGGCGCCTCCCACTGTAGGTTTTCCGGGCACACCCAACTGATAGGAGACCCCTGGGGAAGACCCAGAACACGCTGGAGGGATTATATCTCCCAGCTGGCCTGGGAATGCCTCAGGATCCCCCAGAATGAGCTGGAACATGTTGCGGGTGAGAGGGAAGTCTGGGTCAGCCTGCTGGGCTGCTGCCACCCTGACACGACCCAGGATAAGCGGATGAAAATGGATAGATGTATGGATGGACTTTGATGTGTAAAATAGGTGCCCCTTTAATAGAAATTTAAAGACATTAAAATGTTGCACCAAAGATACTAAAGTATCAAAAGCTAAATATAGTTAATTACACACAACTTAGTTGATCTTGGTTTGGCTGTACCTTTATTTCTTTTTCACTCAATGCATTGCTCCAGAAAGTGGCTAGAAATGTATTTCCGCATGCTTAAATCACATAATGCTGATGAGATGATTTATATTTTAAGTATGAGGACCTTGAGGACTCCATGACAGATGCACTGATCAACAACAAGCCCCAGTTTGTGCGTCTCTTCTGCGAGAATGGACTGAATATTCTGGACTACCTGACATACCGGCGCTTGGAAAGCTTGTACTGCTCGCTGTCAGACAGCTCGCTGGCCTACATTCTGCTCCAGAGGCATCTGAACGAGAGGCTGGGCCTGGGTGGATCCCTGCCCAACCTGTATGGAGCTGAGACAGTGCCTCTGAAGAGTCCTCAGAGTGCACTAACTGGACCCGCTACAGCGGGGCTCAACCTGTATGAGGTGAGGAAGAATAAGTGAGGATGGGGGAAAGGAGTTGCAAGAAGGAATCTATAAAACGATAAATAGCAGGTTTATTTAGTGGTGTAGAATGGGTGAATGGATGATAGTGTTCATGATGATTACTGTGTAATGATGATGATGACGCTTCTAATGGTAATTACTTTTATATGTATTTCTTTTACTTTATTTAAATTACATGTTATACTGTAGGAGCACACTATCCAGTGCTATTTTAGTCATACTTCTGCTGTATCACAAGGTTACACAGTTCATTCATTTTCATTTTACGACAGGGTTGCGCCACAAAATGCAGTTTTGAAGTCCCATTTTGCGACATATAAAAAAACACACACAAAAAGCAAGACTATACTATATGGTGATGTCTGTTGGTACGTCAGCTGATACTTCTGTATCTCTTGCCAGATGGCAGCAGGGTGAACAGGCTGTGGCTGGGATGGGTTTTGCCAAAGCCAGTTTATGTTTCCAGTCAGGATGCTTTCTATTGCTCTGCTGTAAAAGTTAACATGAACTTGGCACGGGCCCCTCAACTTTCATTGAAAATAAAACGAAATGTTATACTTAGTTTGCCAGACTAAGTCAGCTGACATACTCCTATTAGCAATGTGACAGCTGAGCGAAGTGCATTAGCACTTTCACAGGCTTTCCACTGCTGTGCCTCTCACCTGCCACTCTTAGTAATTATGCTCGCTATCTCTCCAGTGGTTGCGAATGTTTGCCAGATGATGGTCTTTCCTTCAACATTCAATTTAGTTGCTGTATCGATTTGTTTGGATTGTTTTGGGGATCCTTACAGACTTATCTGTCCATACTTGTCTGGGGTGCACAAGTGAGATGTCTGGACCATTTCGCCAAAGCTAACTGTCACAAGACCCAGTTTGTCGCCGAGATTCGCCACACTCTGGCGAATCAGGACCAGATTATGACTGCCTTGATAAACCAGGTACAGCAACTGACGGCATCCATAACCCAGACCACCGTGGCAGCGGCGGTGCCACCTGCTCTAGTCCACTCCTGGCTCGAACCAGCGCGTTCAACGCCAGTCTCGTAGCCCCGGGTGGGGGAGCCAGAACGTTACGCTGGACACCCTGAGGGTTGTAACGCATTCCTGACGAACTGTTACATCCTGTTTGCGTTGTAGCCCCACATCTTCACTTCAGATCAACCACCTGACGGGGAGAGCTCGCCTGTGGGGAACGGCGGAATGGGATCGGTGTAATCCTGCCTGTGCTTCCTTTCAGTCCTACTCCGACGAGCTGCGCAAGGTCTTCGGGGTGGTGTCCATGGGACAGGACGCCACCGGCGGGCTACTGGGGCTTCAGCAGGGCCACCAACCTGTAACGGACTATGCCATTGATTTTCGGACCAAAGCACGATTAAGTTTGTGGAACATGGCCGCCCAGTGTGACGCATATTTGCTCGGCCTAGCAGATTACGTAAAAGATTAACTAGTGTCATACGAGTTACCCACATCCCTGGACGAGGTGATCGAGGTAACCACCAGTTTCGATCGTCGCATCTAGGCCAGGCAGCTGGCGAAGCACCGGGAACAGCCCAGCGGAAGCCCACCCTCTCACGCCAACCCCCTGCCTTCTCGACAGACCGAACTCACACAAGTGGATTATACACCAACCCACCTGCCTCCTCGAGAGACCGAGCCATGCAAGTGGGACATACTAGACTCTCCACGGAGGAAGGAGAGTGGCGCCGGCAGGGCAATCTCTGCATGTACTGTGGCCAGGCTGGTCATTTTTCTCAAAACTGCCCGTTAAAAGCCCGAGGCTCACCAGTAAACAAGGAGGTACTGGTGAGCCGAGCAGTTTTCCCCCAGATTATTTCCACCTTCCTGGATTCGGGAGCAGACGCGTCCATTATGGACAAAGGACTCGCTATACAGTTGGGGATCGACCTAATACCTCTCCCCCAGTCTGTTCCGGCCAGCGCCCTTGACGGTTATCTTCTGTGGATGGTGACACATCAAACCGTCCCGGTTCACATGCTCCTGTCTGGCAACCATCACGAGAACATCAGCTTCCACATTCTGCAAAAACCATGCTCCTGCCCCTACGCCCCCTCGCCTCATCGAAGGAGGTCCTGTCTACTCGGTTCATTGCCTGCTTCGCTCCCGCCGCTGGCGGCAAGGTCTTCAGTACCTGGTCGACTGGGAGGGATACGGTCCGGAGGAGAGGCAATGGGGTTCAATTCAATTCAATTCAATTTATTTTTGTATAGCCCAAAATCACAAATTACAAATTTACCTCAGAGGTCTTTACAATCTGTACACAACGACATCCTCTGTCCCAGAACCTCTCATCGACTCAGGAAAAACTCCCCCCAAAAAAACCCTTTCAATAGGGAGAAAAATGGAAGAAACCTTCAGGAGAGCAACAGAGGAGGATCCCTCTCCCAGGATGGACAGAGTACAAAAATAGATGTCATGTGTACAGAATGAACAGCATAACAGAGTTAGAACACGTTCAATTCACATGGCAGAAATGATTCATGTAATAGTAGCAGTAGGTGACGGGGAGGACCACAGCAGGACGCAGGACCAGGGTCCAGATTTAACCACGATCTGTGGAAACCTGCGAGGCGAGAAGGCACAAAGACTTTGGGGATGGAGCAGAGTTAGTAATGTGCATTGATAGAACATGAATTCATACAGAAGGAGAGAGAGAAAAGGATAGAGGAGCTCAGTGTATCCTAAGTTGTCCCCCAGCAGTCTAGGCCTATAGCAGCATATCAAGGGGCTGGAAAGAATGGACCAGGGCAAACCTGAGCCACCCCTAACTATAAGCGCTATCAAAGAGGAAAGTCTTAAGTCTACTCTTAAATGTGGTCACTGTGTCTGACCCCCGGACTGAAAGTGGAAGCTGGTTCCATAGAAGAGGAGCTTGATAACTGAAGGCTCTGGCTCCCGTCCTACTTTTTAAGATTCTAGGAACCACAAGCAGCCCCGCATTCAGTGAGCGCAGCTCTCTAGTGGGGTAATATGGTACTATGAGATCCTTAAGATATGATGGTGCCTCACCAATTAAGGCTTTGTAGGTGAGGAGAAGGATTTTAAATTTGACTCTGGATTTTACAGGGAGCCAGTGAAGAGAAGCTAATACAGCAGTAATATGATCTTTTTTCTTAGTTTTTGTTAGTACACAAGCTGCAGCATTCTGGATCAACTGGAGAGATTTAAGAGACTTATTAGAGCAGCCTGATAATAAGGAATTACAGTAGTCCAGTCTAGAAGTAACAAATGCGTGAACTAATTTTTCTGCATCGCTTTGAGACAGGATGTGTCTAATTTTTAAAATGTTACGTAGGTGAAAAAAGGCAGTCCTTGAGATTTGTTTTACGTGAGAGTTAAAGGACAAGTCCTGATCAAAGACAACTCCGAGATTCTTTACGGTGGTGCTGGATGCCAGGGCAATGCCATCAAGAGAAACCACATCATTAGATAGTTGATTTCGGAGGTGTTCTGGGCCTAGTAAAATAACTTCAGTTTTGTCTGAGTTAACATCAGGAAGTTGCAGGTCATCCATGTTTTTATATCTTTGAGACATGCTTGAAGTTTAGCAAGCTGGTTGGTTTCGTCTGGCTTGATCGATAGATATAATTGAGTATCATCAGCATAACAATGAAAGTCTATGGAGTGTTTTCTGATAATATTGCCCAAAGGAAGCATATATAAGGTGAATAAGATTAGTCCAAGCACAGAACCTTGTGGAACTCCGTGACTGACGTTGGTGGTCATCGAGGTTTCATCGTTTAGATATACAAACTGAGATCGATCTGATAAATAGGATTTAAACCAGCTTAGTGCGGTGCCTTTAATGCCAATCAAATGTTCTAATCTCTGTAATAGGATGTGATGGTCAATGGTGTCGAACGCAGCACTAAGGTCTAATAAGACAAAGACAGAGACAAGTCCTTTATCTGATGCAATTAGAAGGTCATTAGTAATTTTCACCAGTGCTGTCTCTGTGCTGTGGTGTTTTCTAAATCCTGACTGAAAATCCTCGAATAAACTATTGTTCTGTAGAAAGTCACATAACTGATTTGCAACTACTTTCTCAAGGATCTTAGAGAGGAAGGAAAGGTTAGAGATCGGTCTATAGTTAACCAACACCTCTGGATCAAGAGTGGGCTTCTTGAGAAGAGGCTTAATCACAGCTACTTTAAAAGACTGTGGTACATGGCCTGTTAGTAAAGACAGATTGACAATATCCAGCAGAGAGGTGCCAATCAAAGGTAAAACTTCTTTAAGCAGCCTCGTCGGGACGGGTTCCAAGAGACAGGTAGAAGATTTAGAAGAGGAAATTGTTGAAGACAATTTTTTAAAGTCGATGAGAGAGAAGCCGTCCAAACATATATCAGGGTTTATAGCTGCCTCCAAGGATAGATCAGTACTGGTTGAGGGTAAGAGACCATTAATCTTGTCTCTAATAGTTAGAATCTTATCATTGAAGAAGCTCATGAAGTCATTACTACTGAGGTCTATAGGAATACACGGCTCAACAGAGCTGTGACTCTGTGTCAGCCTGGCTACAGTGCTGAAGAGAAACCTGGGTTTGTTCTTATTTTTCTCTATTATTGATGAGTAATAGGCTGCTCTGGCATTGTTTTATTTTGCGGGTTTGAGGGTTATTCCATGGAGCAAACCTCCTCTGTTTTATTATCTTCTTTTTTAGAGGAGCTATAGAGTCTAGTGTCAGTCTCAGTGAGCCCGTAGCACTATCGACTAGATGATCAATCTGGGACGGACTAAAGTTAGCACAGGAGTCCTCCGTTATATTGAGACATGGTATTGAATTAAATACCGATGGAATCGCTGTGGATTCTGACTCTGCGGCCTCGGAGGAGTTCAAACCCTCCTCCGGGCCCCCCAAATATTTGTGTGTTCATCAGAAATATATTTGTTAATCTTATGTTTTATATGTGGATTTTGTTTATGTTTATATATAATTATTATGAAATATTTGATATTTAAATCACAAAATATATTTGTGAATCCTTCTGTGTGCATTCATTAATATTGAGACTGATCTGACTCATTTCCGGCTGGTGACGGTAGTGTCACCTGCAAACCTCCCAACAGAGTTCTCTTCATGTTTGGGGTAGCAGTCATGGGTGTGCAGAGTGAACAGTAGGGGGCTGAGGACACAGCCCTGGGGGGCTCTTCAACACTAGAGTGGAGGAGGTGTGGCTGCCAATCCAAACTACCTGGGGTCTGTTTGTGAGGAATTCTAATAGCCAGTTGCAGAGTGAAGTAGTCAGTCCAGAGAGAGATATCCGGTTCAGCAGCTTTACTCATATTTACTCTCATCGGGGTTTTCATCACATCCTCTGTGGATACTGACAGTGGCCGGTCCTCTGGAGGCGGGGCAGACTTTACAGCTTACTCTTTGTTGAGAAGATAAAAGCGAGCTTAAAGGTGTTCCGCTCATCTGGCAAAGTGGCCTCACACATGATGGGGGCGCTCCTGCTTTTGTAGCCTGTGACGTTCTGGATCTCCTGCCACATACAGTATCTTTAGTTTTGTTAGTGTTGAGGTCTCTCACCAGTCTGGCCTCCTTGAAATAAAATGTTACTTTTGTGAGAAAATGTTGGAGGAGGCAATAATGTATAGGACCAATGAGCCATGGTAATCTAGATACAAATCTATTTGAGCTAACTCATTTGAATGAACCTTCCACCTCTCCCCCCACCATACCACAGAGATGGTTCAAGAGCATTTCAAGGTCAGGAAAATACCAAACTGTCGGAGTGCTGCTTACGCAAGCATCTAGAACAGCCATATGGTACTCTGTCATAAACATTTTCCCTAATATGGGGAGAGAGATGGTGGTAATATGGCACTACAAAATCTCCCGTGTTGCTCACCAAACCATTCAGTGAGCCCTGTGACCAAAGGTAGCATTATGTTTCTACACTAAGTTATTCAGATATTGTATTTTGATATTCAACTTCTCACTTTTGAGAAACAAAGTCACTAGAGTGATTTAAGAAGCAACAGTGTCAGGCTGAGCATTATGTGCACCTGTTTCCCTTCACTTAATTTTCACCAATCTTCTAATCATGTAAACGGACTCTTATACATTGGATTTAACCAAACACAGCAAACATTTCATTTATTAATTTTTTGCTCTATATCAAATGTAATAACATGAAAGCACCCTTGCTCTATATACAGTAGTAATGAATTGTCTGGTGATGCTGAAGGTATCCCGCCTGCTGTGGGACCTGTTGGGTGATGTCTGTCAGCCTTTCTATTATGGACCTTTGGGCCTGAACCCCTGCACCAGCACTAGGAAGGCTCTCAAGGTCAGTGAGTGGGGATCTCTCTCCTTTTGCAGTTTAAAATAAAAAAGATTTGAAGAAGTGAGCCTTTCATCTCTGTGTTAGAGGCGCCAGGATACATAAGCTGCTGCTAACAATTTGATTTATTTTGTATAGCCCAAAATCACAAATTAGCCTCAGAGGGCTTTACAATCTGCACATAGCCGACACCCTCTGTCCCGGGACCTCACAAAAAAACTCCACCCCCCTTTTAACGGGGAGAAAAAGGCAAGAAACCTCAGGGAGAGCAACAGAGGAGGATCCCTTTAATCAGGATGGACAGAAGTACAATAGATGTCATGTGTACAGAATGAACAGCATAACAGTTACATTACATCTCTAAATCTCTTAACCAACTGGCGGCAGTTCAGTATGATGGTATATCAGGTTTTGACAAGGAAGAACAATTCATGGAGTGGATAGCTGTGGTTTTGTTGGTACTCTTTTAAGTTAATTTTTCAAAAGTTCACATCTTCTTGTAGAGGAAAAAAACAAAACGTCTTTTTCACTGCATATGAAATCACTGAGAACATCAGAAAATCTGCTGGCACAATTTAGAATAGATAGTGTAATAATGGATGTAAGAGTAGTAAGAGAGAATTTTATTTCTTTGGATCTGACGCCCTCACTGGTTTCTTGTCGTGTCTAGCAAGTCACTAAGATGCTGCTGGGGGAGTGTATGTACCGGGACCAGCGCTGCCTCTCACCCTGGGCAGCCCTCTTCATCTGGGCCGTCCTGCAGAACCGCTGTGAAATGGCTGTTTACTTCTGGGAGATGGTGAGACTCACCTGTAATATTGCACAACCTCACTGAAGACATTTTATTTTGGAGTTGAAGTGTTTAGGAATTGGCTGTGTTCAAATGACACTGTCAACATTAGTACACATGACATTTTAAGGTGCTATGAGAAACAGGCTGACCAGCATTAGCACACTAGTGCAAACGTCGCTGAGGTCACAAAGCTGCCATTTTTCAAAGTTGCCATCAAATTTGTTTTCATTTGAACAGGCGTTTATTGGCACCTTGTTTTTTTGTGTTTCCATATCAGGCAGGGGAGTCCGTGCTGAGTGCTCTGGGTGGTTGTAAGATGCTGAGGGAGCTTTCAAAGCTTGAGAGTGAGACTGAGAGCAAGCTAGTCATGAAGGAACTGGCACAGAAGTTTGAGAACCTGGCATATGGTGAGTCAGACCACAAGCATCTCTGTTCTCTGCATGTTTGGACTCGAGCTGATGTGACAGAATGATTGCATACAACTTTGGGAAATAAAAAAAAATCAGTGTTGATATTAAATAAAATAATTTAACTTGCAGTAAATTCATCTTGGAGTATTTCCCCTATGAAAAGGGAAAATTATAACTCTCAATTCTGGAGGTTGCTTCTAAATTCTTCACTGTATCAAGAAAAACACATTAAAAAAGTAGTGTTTAAGAACGTTAACTTTTCCCGTTTCTTTTAAAAATGAGTTATGGAGGTACTTACGGCTTTGTCTGTGCTTATGTGTTTTTTTTAATACCATAAACCTGCCAGGGACCGTGGATAAAAATTATCCTACATGGGTAAATCTGGCACATTTACATGATGGCTTGTGGTGCATGTTAAATTATGTGCATTGTTCCCTCTTGAATAAAATAAACACAAGTATGTATCATCCACGAGATTATTCCCGCAGTATATTCTCGAAGGTCTCTCGCAAGATGACTGAGTGACTGAGAATGACCTGAGACCTGCTGCCTGGTCTGATTAGCTCGGACAATCCACTCGAGCACCTGAACCAAATAGCTCCCCCGGGGACAGTACTGAGACTCCTCCTACATGTCTCTGACAAGGGTGACTGCAATAGTCAAACCTGGCGGAACCTTGTCTGAAACAAAAAAAAAAAAAAACTACGTGCCAGGCACTGCAGATGCAGAATTTTGATGGACAGAGCCAGGAGGTGGGCTTTCCAAACGAGTACCTCAGATCTGTAACAGTAACAACCTTATTTATTCTAGGCACCCGAGTTCCTCCTCCTCATCCAATTCTTGTGTTGGGCCAGACTTGTCTGGAAGCATTGAATCACGTCTATCAAATAAATCAAAGACAACCTGACAAATGATTTGAAAACCGTGGGTCCAAATAAAAAAATACTACATGCTACATGCAATCCGCCGCAGTACTATGTATGCTTGGCAAGGGGTGCCTGGCACACGAGAGGTGCCCACAACAATCTGTAGGGAACGCATTGGCACACAGTTCCAAGAGTATAAATCAGGCATTAGAAAGCAGGTCTCAGGTATATTAATAGAAAATACTACAAAATGGGAAATAAAGCTAGCAGGTTGCTGGCTTTTCAACTCCAGAAAGCCCAATCTAAATCGTGCAATTCATAAAATGAAACACGCTGAATCTGTCTTGAGACTCACCCTAAGGAAATATCAGATGCTTTCACAAAATATTAAAATTATATAAGAGTCAAGAATAAGAATCCAAAAAAGAGAGTTTTTCAAACCCCTCAAAATGACCAAAATGTCAAGCGATGAACCAACCAAATTAGTAGATCCCATCACAAAAGAAGAAATTAAAGAAACCATTGCTAAATTAAACAACAAATCTCCGGGAACAGACAGGTTTGCTGGAGAATATTACAAAGCCTTAGTGAATGACCTCACCCCTAGACTATGCAAAGTATATAACTATGTATTAAAATCGGTAGACCCACCGAAATCATGGTCCGAAGCCATCATTACGGTCCTACATAAAGGAAAAGACCCCTTCAAATGTACTAGCTATCGTCCAATAAGCCTCTTATGCGTAGACTATAAAATCTTGACCTTTATCCTGGCTACCAGAATCCAAAAATACATAAAGAAATTAATAAAACCAGACCAAACAGGATTCATTCTAGGCCGTCAAGGAACAATCGTCATAAGAGCCCTAAACCTATAATCAATACCGTCAAGAGACAGACAACACTCTTGGCTTAGATGCTGAAAAAGCATTTTATAGAGTTGACTGGTTATTCCTGGAACAAACATTGATAGAGATGGGCTTTGGAGAATAATTTGTTACCTGGATCAACTTGCTCTTTAGAGACCCAAGATCAAAAGTCAGAGTTAATGGTCACTGTTCTGAATTTTGAAAGGTGGAGAGGGGCTTGAGACAGGGGGCTTCATTGTCACCCATCCTCTTTGTGCTTAGTATTAAACCTCCAGCAGAAGCTATACAAGTTCAAGGAATGGTGGATGAAGGTGAAACAGCCCATAGAATAGCTCTGTTTGCAGATACCATTTTGCTTTTTATAAAAGACCCACTTATCTCCATTCCTGCACTTATGCAGTGCCTGCACAAATACAGCTCAGTATCAGGGTATAAAATTAATGAAAACAAATCAGAGGCAATGATGATATCTGGGATTTGGCCCACACAGTTGAATGAGTTTCCTTTCACTGGTCTAAACAAGGATTTAGATATTTGTGAATTAATCTTACACCCAACTCCACACAGCTGTTTGATGCTAACTACAATAAGTTGAAACAAAAAAAAGTGACATGACATGTTGGGAAATCCTTTCTCGTTATTCTGCTACCCAGACTTCTCTTTTTGTTTCAATCCCTACCTGTTTCTATCTTCAACATGTTAAATAACAGCAGATGAAAATTAGCCTCTCTGGCTAACTCTGGCTCACTTACAGTTTTACTGTTGATTAGTGTGCATTGTCCCTGCAAAATAAACAGCAAATAAAAAAAAAATGAATCTCAAAATGTATCTGGCAGAATAAGAAACCTAGGATAAGGCTCAAAACTTTGCTTCTGCCCAAAGATAAGGGAGGCCTGGGCCTACCAAATATTAAGCTATACTATTGGGCAGCACAATTAACAGCCATAGTGGCATGGATTGGAAACGACCAGGACACAGGATGGACCGAGATAGAGAAAATCACAGCTAAGGGTATATCCCTATCAACATTGCACTTTGACATAAAGTCCTTTCATAAAAAAATCAAAAACAAGTAGCTAAAACACACCCTGAAGATCTGAACAACAATAATAAAAAAAAAACCAAGCTCACTCTCAAGGGCTATGCCACTAGTAGGCAACATAGAATTCCCTCCCTCTTTGTGGGATAGTGGATTTAGAAGATTGGCTGATAAGGTCTTAAAACTATCAATTATTCGACAGAGCAGAGTTCAAATCATTCTCCCAGCTTCAATAACTCACGAGTTCAAGGGCAGAACACAGACTCAGGAGCAGAGGAAGACACAGGAGACGAGGTGAGGCAAAAGGCCCTACTCGGGGGGGGGACTTGTATAGGTACCTTCAAATGAGACCATCACAAATCATAAGGTTAAATAACCACTCACAAACCACTTACTTATTATGTTTATTTTATTTTATATGTTTACTGCATATATTATTTAAATTGACTTAATTCAGTTATTCAGTCCTCTCCCCCTTTACTAATACTCCTTTTTGAGTGCATGTGTAAAAGTATATGCATGTGGGAAGGTATATATATTGGTATGCTGTGCGCGTATGTATGTGGATGTAGATGCATATGTATTTGTCGGTGTAGATGTGCATGTATATGTGGGTATGTAATTGTTATACTCGCTACTGGCTAAACTATTGGTACTAATATTACTATATTAGTATTATATATTTTTTTAAGTCATGTGTCGTGTTTTCGGAGGTTGTATGTCAAGGACTGTTGTGTTGAAAAAGCAAAAAAGAAAGCAGGTCGCTGTCACCTGCTATGGGGTCGAGGTCACCTGGACCCCATAGCGTGTTTACAGCGTGTTCACACTGAAACAGCAGATGATAGAACGTTCATTACAACCATAAGAGACTTGAGACTTGACTTGAGTTCAAAGACTTGAGACGTGACTTGGACTCTAGGTTGAAGGCTTGAGATTTGACTTGGACTCTAGGTCGAAGGCTTGAGACTTGACTTGGACTCTAGGTCTAAGGCACGGGTGTCAAACTCAAGGCCTGCCACGTCCTTTTATGTGGCCCGCGAGAGCTCGAAAGGAATATGATTCATTTTAAAATGAAAGTCTGTGCTGCTTTACAATGTACAGTGACCATAAACTACATCTCCCACAATGCATGTCGATTTTGTGACCCGCGAATGAACGTCATCCTACCTGCCGTTATGCTGTGTTGGACCGTGGTGGTCCGTGGTTATTTCGCTTCATTCGCTTCACTCGCGCTAGACGCACCGGAGAGGGGGCGTGGCTTATCTCCGTGGAAATAGTTCATTTCTGCCATCCACCATAGAATAAATAACCACTATTTCTGCTTTGTACGTGTTGTGGAAGTCCCACAAACGTGGGAACATCAGACGCCCTCGTGTCTGGGTTCATAACAGCATCCGTCGCCGCACACAGCTTCTCCAGGTTCTTGTCATCAACTTCGCAAATCTTTCGCGTCGCGTCAATTCGCGTTATTCACAACCATTCGCGTCTGTGCATTGACTTTGTTTGTAATCTACTCGCGCGGAAAATTCGCAACACGTTTGTTATGAACACAGAATAAAGGTGTGTGAGCAGGTGAGCCCCAGACCACATCTGTCACATGTTTTTAGCAGCTCACAATTATGTGTTGTACCAGAGTTATGTCCCTCTCAACTGTGACAAAAAAAGCTTTGCACAAAGTTAATGTAATAACGTGTGTTTGATGATATTTGTCTTTGTTATTTTCTTTAAAAGTTTGATCTTTGATAGAGTAATATGGGTTTCTTAAACCTAAATCAAAATGATTTATGGTATAATAACAGAGAAATTTGCTTACAGACGTTTTTACATTTATATAGATGCATGTACTATATTTTTACACTTGAATAAACAATAATCAAATACAGAGACAGTCATTTAACAATATGTTAGGGAGTAGTTACATTTATAAATTTTTACAGTTACAACCGGCCCTTTGAGGACAGCCATAATGCCGATGTGGCCCACGCTGAAAATTAGTTTGACACCCCTGGTCTAAGGCTTGAGATTTGACTTGGACTCTCGTTCAAAGGCTTGATACTTGACTTGGACTCTACGTCTAAGGCTTGACACTTGACTTGGACTCTAGGTCGAAGGCTTGAGACTTGACTTTGACTCGAGGTCTAAGGCTTGAGATTTAACTTTGACTCTCGGTCTAAAGCTTGAGATTTGACTTGGACTCTCGGTCTAAGGCTTGAGATTTGACTTGGACTCTCAGTCAAAGGCTTGAGATTTGATTTTGAATTGCAAAAAGTGACGTCTGGGTCCTTACCACACCCTTTACAATACAACCATGTTACCTAGCAACCTAGAAAACATAAATCTTTATGTCTAGCCATTATGAACCGATGAGAGGTCCCGGGACAGAGGATGTTGTATGTGTACAGATTGTAAAGCCCTCTTAGGCTAATTTGTGATTTTGGGCTATACAAAATAAATTGAATTGAATTAAATATAAAGAAGAAAAAAATATGTTATCATTCTATGTGTTCTGTTTTGTTTCTGTGTTCAGATGTATTTGGTGAGTGTTACCAGAGCAGTGAGAGTCGCTCCTTTACTCTCCTTATAAGGAAGTCTCCAGTGTGGGGCGGAGCTACATGCCTTCAGATGGCCACTGCGGCTGACGCCCGCCTGTTCTTCAGCCACGATGGTGTTCAGGTAGAGATGCTGGTCTCCTCCCAACAGTAGGGATTAGAGACTTGTAAAGATGCCAGGTTCCATCCAGGCTTTGAATAGTAAAATGACAGTTGAGATCTATGCATACTTTATGCAGTTTAAATAAATGTCATCAGTGAGTGTGCTGCTCTTTTCTGTAGTCCCTGCTGTCTCAGATCTGGTGGGGTGACATGGAGAGGAGTACTGAGGTCTGGAAACTGGTTCTCACCTTCTTCCTGCCCCCTCTCCTCTACACAGACCTTATCAGCTTTAGGTCAGTGTTTTGTTAATATTGTGCTATGCTAAGTGATTATTGTGTAACTTTGTTTGTGAGTGTGTGTTGTAATCGGATTCCATTCAACACATTCTCACTGCCAACAAGTCAAGTACAGCAGCTTGACCAATAGCCTTGAGCTTCAAACTATGGCTCTCAAGGTACCCCTCAAACTATGGTAAAATAATTTAACGCTGATGTGGTTTCACACAAGGCACAAACAGCATTTAAACTACATCAATTGAGTGGATTGCTTGACAAAGAGTTATTTTAAAGCCTCTCACACGGAGATTTAAAAGGTGTCTTGGTGCGCCGGTACTTGATGTGTTGGGAACAGGAACGGGTTGCTCCATCCTGGTTTCAGGGTTCATATTTTTGGTTTGTGTTGTAGGGAAAAATGGGATTTGAAATTAGCACTCTTAGTGCAATCTCCTTGTTTTTTTTATTCACTGTGTATCAAAATAAGTATTTGCTAAACTGTACTTGTCACAAGATCCCAGTTAATTTTGTTTAAATATCCCAAACACAGACACAAATTTGCAATATATAACACTCTATCCTTAATATAAACTGAGGTGATCAGTATCTTTCTGCAGGGAAATAACCTTGTACGCAGTAGGGACACACAAACTCTAACAGCATAAGTTACTTCTGCTTTTCTCTATAATTCCCAATTGTTCTGCTGTAGAGACATATATATATATATATATATATATATATATATATATATATATATGTATGTATGTATGTATGTATGTATGTATGTATATATATATATATGTATATATATATGTATGTATGTGTATATATATGTATGTATGTGTATATATATATATATATGTATGTATGTATATGTATATATATGTATATATATATACATATATATATATGTATGTATGTGTATATATGTGTATATATATATGTATGTATATATGTATGTATATATATATGTATGTATATATGTGTATATATATATATATGTATGTATATATGTGTATATATGTATATGTATGTATATATGTGTATATATGTATATATATATGTATGTATGTATGTATATGTATATAGATATATAGCGATATATATATCTATATACAAAAATCTATATATCGATTTTTTTATATATATATAGATATACTGTATATATAGATATCGTATGTCTTGGACACTTGGGTGAAGAGAGGAGCAGAGCTGTCAACTGATCACCACCTGGTGGTGAGTTGGATCAGATGGCGGGGGAGCCGGCTGGAAAGACCTGGCAAGCCCAAACGTGTAGTGATGGTGAACTGGGAACGTCTGGCAGAGGATCCTGTCCGGGAGGTCTTCAACTCCCATCTCCGGAAAAACTTCTCACACATCCCGAGGGAGGCTGGCGACATGGAATCCGAGGGGCCATGTTCAAAGCTTCTATTGTGGACGCGGCTGCGAGGAGCTGTGGTCGGAAGGTCATCGGTGCCTGTCGTGGCGGCAACCCGAGAACCTGGTGGTGGACACCGGGGGGTGAGGGAAGCCGTCAAGCTGAAGAAGGAGGCCTTTCGGGTCTGGTTGGCTCAGGGGTCTCCTGAAACAGCTGAGAGGTACTGGCAGGCCAGAAGGGCTACAGCTGCGGTCGTCGCGGATGCTAAAACTCGGGCATGGGAGGAGTTCGGGGAGGCCATTCGAGAAGGACTTTCGGTTGGCCTCAAGGAGGTTCTGGCAAAAACCATTCGACGGCTACGGAAGGGAAAGCAGGGCCTACCCCAGGCTGTTCTAAGGGGGTGGGGGGGGTCGCACCCATATCCCTGACAGAGGTCGCTAAGGTAGTCAAAAAGCTCCTTGGTGGCAAGGCGCCGGGGGTGGATGAGATCCGCCCTGAGATGCTGAAGGTGCTGGACATTGTTGGGCTGTCTTGGCTGACATGCCTTTTCAATGTCGCATTGGGGTCGGGAACAGTGCCCATGGACTGGCAGACCGGGGTGGTGGTTCCCATTTTCAAAAAGGGAGACCGGAGAGTGTGCTCGAATTATCGGGGTATCACACTACTCAGCCTCCCGGGTAAAGTTTAGAGGGTAAAGGAGGCTCCGACCGATTGTCGAACCTCAGATTCAAGAGGAGCAGTGCGGATTCCGTCCCGGTCGTGGAACAGTGGACCAGCTCTTTACCCTCGCAAGACTACTGGAGGGGTCCTGGGAGTTTGCCCAACCAGTCTACATGTGTTTTGTGGACTTGGAGAAGGCTTTGGACCGGGTCCCTCTGGGGTTTTTGTGGGGGGTGCTGCAGGAGTATGGGGTGCCGGACCCGTTACAACAGGCCATCCAGTCTCTGTACGACCGCAGTAGGAGCTGTGTTCGTATTCTCGGCAATAAGTCAGACATGTTCCCGGTGCGTGTTGGCCTCCGCCAGGGCTGCCCTTTATCACCGGTCCTGTTCGTGACTTTCACGGACACGATATCTAGGCGCAGCCGGGAGGTGGAGAACGTCAGGTTCGGGGGTCTCAAGATCGCCTCTCTGCTGTTCGCAGGCGATGTGGTCCTGTTGGCCTCTTCGGACCATGACCTCCAGCATTCACTGGGGCGATTTGCAGGCGATTTGCAGCCGAGTGTGAAGCGGCGGGGATGAGAGTAAGCACCTCCAAATCTGAGGCCACGGTGCTCTGACGGAAACCGGGGGATTGGTTCTTCCAGGTGGGGACTGTTATGATATTCAAAATCTTTGGGCGGACTTGGAAGAGAATTTCTGGATTCAGTTGGTTATAATAAAAATCAATTTAATAAAAGTTGGTCATGCATTCTCAGCTGATGGATCATAGGCCACGGCATTCCACAGGCCCCCACAGTTGCCCGTAAAAGCAGCCTGTGAGAGTTAACTGTCTGTGCTGGTGACCTAAGAGAGCCTCGAACTGACCAGTACATTTGATTATATAGTCCAATGAAAATGTGCATCGTCGCCTCTCATTGGCTCAGTTTTACAACATACGGTTCGGCTAAGGTTTCACATGGCTAGAATCAGCATTCGGATTGGTCACGTCAGTCCATATGCCCTCCTCTAGGCTTTATGGCTCTTGATGTCATCTCTCCCCCCTCACACAGTTCAGCTCCACAACCCCCCTCGAGTGGAGTTGTTTTATTGCTCTTTGTTCCTGTAGGAGACTTCAGTATCCATCCCCCTCTCTCTATCTCATTCCATGCATTCCTGCTAAAGTCTAAGTAAGAAACTCAATGTGGCTTTCTTCTATGTCACGCATACTCCTTCCCATAAGGCTCACTATTCCTTATTAATGATCCTTTTTAAGTATCGTAATTTATACATAGACATTCCTTATTTACAAGTGTAAGTCATTTTATTTTATTGCAACCTAACAGGACGGAGTGCCTACCTCAAGCGAAGGAGTTTGAATATCTCGGGGTCTTGTTCACAAGTGAGGGTAAGATGGAGCGGGAGATCGACCGGCAGATTGGTGCGGCTGCAGCAGTAAAACAGGCGCTGCACCGGACCGTCTTGGTGAAGAGGGAGCTGAGCCGGAAGGCGAAGCTCTCAATTTACCGGGCCGTCTACATTCCGACCCTCACCTATGGTCACGAACTCTGGATCGTGACCGAAAGAACAAGGTCTCGGATTCAAGCGGCGGAAATTTGTTTTCTCCGTAGGGTGGCCGGGCTCAGCCTTAGAGATAGGGTAAGGAGCTCGGACATCTTATCGATAGGAGTCAGCTGAGGTGGTTCGGGCATCTAATCAGGATGCCTCCTGGGCTCCTCCCACTGGAGGTTTTATATATGGATACACATTGTTGGACAGTGTTGAATCTTTTCCGTGTTGATTCAGATGACTCGAGAGCTAAGAGTAACAAGAAAGCAAAATGATTAGTTAAAATGATTAACTAATAACTAATTTCTTTCAATGGTTTGCTAAGAAAATAATCCATGCCAAGTTGTGGTGTGTGTTCATGTTACAGAGCACAAGAGGAGGAAGATAAGTCTGTGGAGGTCCAGCACGGCAGAGACACTGACAGTCTGAATGGAAATGATAACACTGTCTTCTCCCTTGCTGACATTATACAAAAGTAAATACAAATATATAACATAACATGAATCTGACAGTGTTGTATGACAGTTTTCCTTCCCAGTTGTAACAAATGTCTCTTATTCTTTGTTTGGGGTCACAGTGAGGAAGAAGCCGAAGAGTTCAGGGCTCTAAAAGAAAACCTGAAAGGTGGGTTTGGATCAAATGGTAAATGGGAAATGGACCTGTACTTGTATAGCGCTTTTCTAGTCTTCTGACCACTCAAAGCGCTTTAACATTACATGACATCATTCACCCATTCATATACTGATGGGAGAGGCTAAGGTGCCACCTGCCCATTGGAGTAGCTAAAATTCACACACCGTAGGCACAGCTACGGGAGCAATTTGGGGTTAAGTGTCTTGCCCAAGGACATATCGACATGGGCTAGCAGAGCTGGGGATCGAACCTCTGATCCTCTGATTGAAGGACGACCCTGCTCATCACTAAGCCACAGTCACACGTTCTACTTTTGGTACTTACACTCAGTGGCTACTGTACCCCTTCTCTTGCATGTCCAAATTTGTTTGTTTGATAACTGTATGTACTACACAATATGGTTTCAAAAATATTATGTTCTTAAAGAAAGTAAATAATAGTAATATACTACATCTGAACCTATTTTCAACTTTCAGTCATGTGCGATCCATATGTATTTTATCTATATATGCTCTTATTGAACAGAGGATTGCTAGTTGTGCTGCTCTATTCTTCACTAACTGAAGTTTTTCCAGCTCTTTTGGAAGCACTTGACCAGATTAATGACCAGTAATAAAGATGAGACAACACTATCACTTGTGTATAACCTGTGAGGTGCAACTAGGTGTGACCTGGGGAGCATCTTCTCGTAATAGATACCCCTCTTCCCATTTCTGCAGCCATTTTTGTAGATGTCACTTGCTCAATGGAGTTCATCTTGTTCCTGACTGTAATATGTAGAATATAGTATATATTCTGCTGCTCCAGTGAGACAACTGGACAGCATTCTACCATACGAGTCGGGAGTATGGGGTGCTGGGGTCGTTGCTTCCGTCCCTTGAATAACCAGAGCGAAAGCTGTGTCTGTATTCTCGGCAAGAAACCGAGCATGCTCCCTGTAGCAATTAGGCTCCACGAGGGTTGTGCCATGTTACCCATGTTTTTGTAATTTTCATGGAAGTAATTTCACAGCCGAGGGATGAGTGTCTGATTTGGTGACCTCAGGATTGGATCCCTGCTTTTTGCAGATCTAGTTCTACCGGCATCAGTAGACCACAACGTTCAGTGTGCACTGTGATGTTTTGTGCAAGTGCCAATTGAAGGATTAGAAGTATTCCAGGGTGTTGTTCATGAGTGAGGGTAAAATGGACTGGGAGATTAACAAAGGTTATGATATTGTAACTCTAGTTCTATAAGCACAGGCAGAGCACTCTACTGCACTTTGTGAGTCATTCTCTCCTCCAATCAGCACGCATTCGCCCACTGAAAAGTTGCATAAGTGTAGCCGGCCAATCAAGACATGCCTACTTTAGTATGTGCGGACCTCGCAGTATATAAGGCAGGATATATATGTTATCCTACACCCTCTTCAGCGGGCGGTGTAGAGAGCAACAGAGTCGCTTTGGTAGAAGGGCTCAGTCTGGATAGACCAAGGGTTACATTAACCTTTGTTAGTAACCTTCGTTCTAATTCACATAGGCTCTGTCTCCTTCCGAAGAATGCAGGCCCTATAAAATTGACCCGACCACACTGATCCTGACCGGCTAGAAGTTAGTCGCTGCAGCCACACACTTCTTTATAATCTAGATCACCACAGCAATGAAGTGGAAGAAGGGGGCCCTAGCCAACCCAGTTAGTACGCAACTTAACTGGATAGAGCTATAGCCCAAACTTGCAAGGATCGAAAGACAAGCACACCACATTCCCCGGGTTATCAAGGAGCACAGGAACATGTCCGTGTATCATGAGAGGGGAGTCAAGTGCAACACGACTGACACACAGCCTATCCTTTTCCCCATTCCTGTGTCATGGATACAAGCAAATACTCATTTGTATAAGATTCCTTTGCAGAATGGCTGGGCTTACCCTTATGCACAGATTAAGGAGCCTGGACATGGGGAAGTATCTTCAAGTAGAGCCACTGCTACTTTGCATTGAAAGGAACCAGTTGATGCAATTTGGGAACTGATTAGGATTCATCCATCCATTTTCATCCGCTTAGCCGGTCAGGTCTCGGTGGCAGCAGCCCAGCAGGCTGACCCAGGCTCCCCTCTCACCCGCAACATTTTCCAGCTCGTTCTGGGGGACCCCGAGGCGTTCCCAGGCCAGCTGGGAGATATAATCCCTCCAGCGTGTTCTGTGTCTTCTCCCGGGTCTCCTACCAGTTGGGCGTACCTGGAAAACCTCCAGTGGGAGGCGCCCAGGAGGCATCATAATTAAATGCCCGAACCACCTCAGCTGACTCCTTTCGATACGAAGGAGTAGCGCATCATCTCTAAGTTCCCTCCTGATGTCCGAGCTCCTTACCCTATCTCTAAGGCTGAGCCTGGCCACCCTACAGAGAAAACCCATTTTGGCCGCTTAGGATTCAATTCAATTTATTTTGTATAGCCCAAAATTACAAATTCTCCTCAGAGGGCTTTACAATCTGTACACATACAACATCCTCTGTCCTGGGACCTCTCATCGGTTCAGGTAAAACTCCCCCCAAAAACCCTTTAAGGGGAGAAAAAAGGAAGAAACCTTCAGTAGAGCAACAGAGGAGGATTCTCGATCAGGATGGACAGAAGTACAATAGGTGTCATGTGTACAGAATGAACATCATAACAGAGTTACAACACATTCAATGAATATGACAGAAATGATTCATAAAATGAGAGTAGTAGGCATGATGAAAAAGTTACATCTACCAATAATAACAGCAACAGTGGATATAGTAGAATAATAATGATAATAAAAGCAGTAATGGTATTGGCAATACTAATAGCAATGCAACTAGAAATAATGATAATAGCAGAAGGTGTCAGGCAGGACCACAGCAGGATGCAGGACCAGGGTCCAGATAAAACCAGGACCTGGGTCTAGACGCAACCACGATCCATAGAAACCTGTGAGGTGAGAAGACACAAAGACTCCGGGGATGGAGCAGAGTTAGCAATGTGCATTAATGGTGCATGAATTCATACAGAAGGAAAAGAGAGAAGGATGGGCATCAGCAGGGTCACGGCAGGAACCCGGAACCAGGAGGCAGGAGGCAGGAGGCAGGACCAGGGTCCAGATGCAACCACGATCCGTGGAAGTCTGTGAGGAGAGTTTGGCTTTCTTGAGGAATTGTACTCTCTTGATTCTTGTTGTTCTGGGTTTGAACTCTCATGGTTGAATCACTTATTGTAAGTCGCTTTGGATAGAAGTGTCTGCTAAATGAAATATAATGAGAGAAAGCACAAAGACTCCGGGGAAGAAGTAGAGTTAGTAATGTGCATTGATGGGACATGAATTCATACAGAAGGAGAGAGAGAAGAGGAGAGAGGAGCTCAGTGTATCCTAAGTTGTCCCCCAGCAGTCTAGGCCTATAGCAGCATATGTAGGGGCTGGATCAGGGCAAACCTGAGCCAGCCCTAACTATAAGTGCTATCAAAGAGGAAAGTCTTAAGGATGCCTCCCGGAGGCCTTTTTTATGGACACGTCCACTCTTAATTATTCTGCCGCCACCAAGACCTAAACAAGTGGCAGAAGAAGGATGGATGGATGTGCTGATGTCATTATTTTCAGTTAAAGGGTATCTTTGGTATTTTTCTACCTGGAGCCTGTTTTCCTATGTTTTTGTGTTTAACTAAAGAATAGGAACAAATATTTCTGAAATTGTTCCAGTAATGAGCGAGATAATTATAGAGAGCAGCCACTGACAGACTGCAATGTAAATATATATATGAATAATTTCTGTCATATGCATTGAATGTGTTGTAACTCTGTTATGTTGTTCATTCTGTACACATGACATCTATTGTACTTCTGTCCATCCTGATAGAGGATCCTCCTCTGTTGATCTCCTGAAGGTTTCTTCCCTTTTTCTCCCCGTTAAAGTTTTTTTTTGGGGGGAGTTTTTCCTGAACCAATGAGAGGTCCTGGGACAGAGGATGTCGTATGAGTACAGATTGTAAAGCCCTCTGAGGCTAATTTGTCATTTCTGATTTTGGGCTATACAAAATAAATTGAATTGAATTGAATATATAGGGCTGGCTTGCACCATCATTTACTTCCACTAAAGGTTGCCTTGTTTTTGCCACTGACATGCTCTGATTGTTGTTATAAGCGTCTGCCATTATGGAAAGAGTGTCACTCAAGGAGGAGTCGCTTTCTGATATCTCGAGAGCTGACGTGTTGCTGGAAGACCGCAATGGCTAGTGCCGGCCATGCAGAGTTCGGTGTGTTGAAGTACAAAAAGCATAGCTAAGTGTTATCAAAAACAGAGGTCGTAACACCAAAGGGGGTTGATAGGTAATTTCTGGGGGTCACTAGATGATTGTGGAGAAAAAAAAATTAAATAACATATTAATAATAGAATAACATATTTTACACTGGAGAATGGTTTTAACATTTGGTCACCTGTACAAGTGATATCATTTGCAACTCAAAAAGGGTGAGAACCACTGATCTAAATGTCAGAGCTGAATATTTAGATGATTTCAACAATGTGGCCGTCAAATTTATCTTAGCCAGTGTACATGGATAAAGAGCTCCTACAAATGGGAGAGAGAAAGAGGGGCAACAGACTGGGGATTTCCCTTTCCATAATATTATCAGACACTTATATAACATATAACTTATATATCGGAGCCAGCCAGTGGCAACAACAAGGACTTTTAGTAGACGTAACATTAAATTAATGCTGCGCAATTGCTCTCACAGCTTGTTTTGTGCCTGCTGGTTATCCTACAATACTCAACCAATTAAAAAAAATGTATTCCCATTAGTCACTTAATCAGTCACACTCCTCTTTACCCTGAAGAAGACTGCCATGTTGAAACGCTGGTAAATTATTAAATTATTAAATATTTGTTGCGTTCTGGCTACGAGTGTGTGACTATTTTTTTTCTTTACATTTGTGTTTTCACCGTGGTCGGCACCTCTCCAACACTGGTGTGTGTTCTCTCTCCCTCTCATCCTTAAACCCATTAGTCACTTAGACACAAAGACGTGGGGAAATGTAGTCCATGTTTAAAAATACTGAAGTTACTGAAGGGGGCAACTGTGGCTTAGTGGTGAGCAGGGTCGTCCTTCAATCGGTGGTTCGATCCCCGGCACGACCACGATCCCCAGCTCCACTAGCCCATGTCCATGTGTCCTTGGGCAAGACACTTAACCCTAAAATTGCTCCCGTAGCTGTGCCTACGGTGTGTGAATGGGTGAATGATGTCATGTAGTGTCAAAGCGCTTTGAGTGGTCGGAAGATTGGAAAAGCGCTATACAAGTACAGGTCCATTTACCCTTAATGTTTGTGTTAGCCACTGAGTGTATTTGGTAATGTATTTTGGATGACTGATTGTTGACATCTTTTAATCATTCCTGTTTTCATTCTTTTACTACTCTTTACTTCAGACTCCTTGCCATCCAGCTCCAAGAGACCATTCATTGTGTCACGGTGGAGACAGTTCTGGTTTAGCCCTGTTACCTCATTTCTTGGCAACGTGCTGATGTACTTCCTGTTCCTCTACCTGTTTGCCTATGTTCTGTTGGTGGACTTCAAGCCCCCGCACCCAGACGGCCCGTCCACTCTGGAATTTGTGCTTTACTTTTGGGTTTTCACCTTAGTGTGTGAAGAGATTCGGCAGGTTGGTTGTTAAGACACGAGCATGGACACACATATTGCAACATAGCTCCACTGTTTACAATAGTTATATACGGCTCTGCAGTGTTTTGGTGTCTGATACGCCTTCAAACTTATGCATCTGTTACTCAAACTGGATTGTATTTCATGTTCTCTCCAAAACCTGAGGAAACAGGCCCCATCAGTTTGAATGCTAACCTAAAATACACATTTCTCTCACTGACACATACCGTACACTGCACAGATCCATATCCATCCGCATAAAATTGTGACTCCTCTCTATCTGGTTGACAGACCTTCTTTGTGGGCAGCACCTTTGTACTCCAGAGCATGAGGAATTACATCCAGGATGTGTGGAACAAGTGTGACCTCACAGCCATCACTCTCTTCACTTTGGCTCTGTGCTGCAGGTGACTCCTCTGACACACTGACCAATGTAATTCTGGAGCCAGGTGGAGATCTGAGCACAAGGAAACTGAATATTAATTCAGGGTCTCAGAACATCTACTTTGTCCTAAGGCCGTAGCTATCACTGTAGTAGATGGAACAATCTGGCGTAGACTGGGAGGGAAGCCAGGGTTGATGTACTGCATAAGTTGATTAGAGGATGGGACGCAGGTCAGCAGCTGGAGCTCAGGAGCAGAAGTAGCCACACCTACAAACAATACAGACAGCCACACAGGGAGACCGCAGGAAACAAGAAGGCAGGGAACACAAAGAAACACAAGGAAAAGCTGCAGGACAAGCACAGACCATGTCAATATGTTTCTTTCTTTCTTATCTGGTTGTATAAGTTCATAATCAAGGTGATTATATTAAGTGACATATTACCTAGGAATGCACTGTTTTGTTTTCCAGAATGTTTCCCTGGTCATATGATTTTGGACGAGCTGTCATGGCCATAGATTTTATGGTCTTCACACTACGTCTGATCCATATCTTTGCCGTCCACAAACAGCTTGGGCCCAAGATCATCATCGTTGGCAAAATGGTGAGTGCACACAAAACTCACAAAACAACCTATGGGCAACACACAAATTAATGAAAATGCCATGTGAAATAGTATCAGACATACAAAAGGTTAGGGTTCCTTGAAGATACTTTTACAAAAATATAGGTCTCTCACAGTATCCCAGTATGCAGTCGATGCAGTGCAGCATTTCGCTGAAAAAATGTATTTGAGCGCACAGATTCACTAAACTGACCTTTGTAAAGCAAAGCTTTAGCAGTGTACAAAGCATTTTGTACTGGTCAACATTTCCACCAGTTGGTCTTTGTTCAAGTATTCTTACTTGGCAAACTGGTGTATTGTTCACGTAGAACACTCCAAAAACAAACCTGTCATGGATACCTTCTACACATTACTTATTCTGCACCCACATCCCTCATACAGATAATTACACCAGTGTCCTCTTTAAAGAGAAAACTAAAATATTACAAAAATAGACAGTCTAACTGAGTCAGTGGTGCTATATGGTGCTATTGCATGTTGTCCCTGTGATGCTCATCCCCCATTTGTTGTTAGTGATGGTTGATGGTAGTGCATATAATGTACTAGAAACAGTCGATATGATTGAAATGATAATATCCTAACAACATGATGATGTGTAACATCATTCATCTCTGGTCTCTCTTTGCTTCCTGCAGATGAAAGATGTTTTCTTCTTCCTTTTCTTTCTGGCTGTGTGGCTCTTGGCTTATGGGGTGGCCAATCAGGCACTCCTCTACTCGTATGATCCCCGCCCTGATTGGATATTCCGCAGAGTGTTCTACAGACCATACCTGCACATCTTTGGACAAATACCCATACATGAAATGGATGGTGAGCGACTCAGTCTCAATATACCAGTCCATATCTCGATCAAGCATAATGACCTTTGGTTCCCTCAATGTCAGTGAAGCTTGCATGTGTCTCCCCGTGCGTGTGTTCTCTCCGGGTTCTCTGGCTTCCTCCCACATGCCAAAAACATGCAGCTTAGGTTAATTGATGACTCTAAATAGACCAAAGGTGTGATAGTCTGGCATCCTGTCCAAGGTATACTGCCTTTGCCCAATGTCAGCTGGGATTGGCTCCAGCCCCCCTCCACCCCCCTCCCCCGCTTCCCCCCGTGACCCTGAACAGGATAAGCGGTTAAAGGTAATGGATGGATGGATGGGTGGATAAAATTAAGTTTAAATTAAGTTTAAATTAAGTTAAATTATATGAAGTAAATTTTAGTCAAAGTAAATATAAATCCAAATCTTTGAAACATCTAAGAAATTGTGCCAGATTATTAACGATACTTAGTAAAATATAAAGCAATACAAACCATAAACTGCCGTTGCCGCAATTCATAGTTAAAATGGATATTACCCTGTAAGGTGCTTGTAAATGGGCTGCATAGATCCTCATGTTGTTATGGACCTCTTCATTGTTTTTCCATCTAGCGGATAAATTGGGGAAAGTAACCTGTACAAACAACACCACACTCATTGAAGCAGGAGAGGAGCCTTGTATGAGCACCTACGCAAACTGGCTGGTTGTCATCCTCCTTGTCATCTACCTACTGTTTACCAACATAGTATTGGTCAACCTACTCATTGCTATGTTCAGGTACCATTGCATACTGATTAAACAGATTCCAAACATGATAGGCCTATATGTTGTACAGTATGGATTAGGAAACACATTTTTCTCTCTGTATATTGCATAATGAGATTTCTATTTACTGTCTACAGCTGCACCTTCTCAAAAGTACAGGAGCGCAGTGACACCTATTGGAAATTTCAGCGTTATAACCTGATTAAGGAGTACCACTCAAGACCATGCCTGGCACCGCCCTTTATCATCATCTCACACCTCCACCTTTTCATCAAGAGATGCTTCCGCCAGATCCCCTCAGTCAAAAGCCAACACTTTGGTGAGAAGTAGAGCATGAAGACATGAGAGATATGAGGGAAAGGAGGACAAGCATTTAGAAGGAAGCAGTAAATAAAAACAAAGATAAAAAGGCAAAAAGCAGGGACACATGTACCATTATGCATGAATTAGCTCTTGCGCTAGTACTGGGTAGGTGATGGAGTTGGCCCATTCAGTCTAGATGTGTTTGGTTAATTTGAAGAGGAACTACAGCTGGGTCTTGGGGTGCCAGGACAGTTGGTCCAAAGTCAGGCTCCTAGTCCCTTTGCAGCCAAGAGAGAGCTGTCTCTCGCATTCTTGGTAGCATGTCAGGTTGTTTGTCAGATGATGCAAGGCTCCACCCAGATTTCATTTCGTCAGCAATTATGTTTTTGATTATGTGTTCAAGGAGAGCAACTGGGAGAGCCCTGGAATTAGTATTGTCATGTATTGGGCTCTATAAGATGCTCAAACTAGAACTCAGAACAGAACCATGCTCCTTCACATTGAAAGGATACAGTTGAGGTGGTTTCGGCATCTGTCCAGAATGGCTCGTGGGCACAGCACGTGATCCTATTTTTGGCACAAGTCTCCAACTGGTGGAGGACATGTGTATGCAAGTGCGTTTTTGACTCTTGCTTTACTGTCGACTGTGGCTTAGTGGTGAGCAGGGTCTTCCTTCAATCAGAGGATCGGCGGTTCGATCCCCGGATCCGCTAGACGATGTGTCCTTGGGCAAGACACTTAACCCCAAATGTCTCCTGTAGCTGTGCCTACGGTGTGTGAATGGTAGCTACTCCTGATGAACTCCTGTGAATGATGTTGTGATAAAGCGCTTTGAGTGGTTGGAAGACTAGAAAAGCACTATACAAGTAATTTGACCTGTACTTGTATTGCGCTTTTCTAGTCTTCCGACCACTCAAAGCTCTTTAACACTACATGACATCATTCACCCATTCATACACTGATGGGAGGGGCTAAGGTGCCACCTGCCCATCAGGAGTAGCTGCCATTCACACACCGTAGACACAGCTACGGGAGACATTTAGGGTTAAGTGTCTTGGCCAAGGACACATCGTCTAGCGGAGCCGGGGATCGAACCGCCGATTCTCTGATTGAAGGATCACAGGATCATTTACCATTTACTGTCACTTTACCAATCTTCTCTGTCCTCAGTTCTGGAGTTGTGGGGCAAGAAGGCCAGCTGCCTCAACACATGGGAGGCTATCCAGAAAGAAAATCTCCTCTCAGCTCAGAATAAGCGGCAGAGGGAATGTGACACAGTACGAATTAAAAGTACATCTGTCAAGTAAGTTGCATCTGCTAATGTTGTGAATTTGTGAAATGTTAAACAATATGAATGTGTAGGAGCTATTTTGATTCTTAAGGTTAGAACTGACCATTCATCATATACAATTAAATTTAACTAACAAAAGAAATGTGGAATATAGAACTTAGCCAATACAGCAGCATAGAATTATTAAATATATTGGTACTGGCTTTTATGTAAACCAATATCTAAAAAGATAATCCATCTATCCATCCATTAACATCCACTTATCTGGGGCCGGGTCGCGGAGGCAGCAGGCTTAGGAGGGTATTCAAGATGTCCCTCTCCCTAGCAGCACTTTCAAGCTCCTTCTGGGGAACCCCGAGGCGTTCCCAGGCCAGACGAGATATGTCATCTCTCCAGCGTGTTGTGGGTCTATCCTGGGGCCTTTTACCAGTTGGACGTGGCCGAGAAACCTCTAAAGGGAGGCGTCCAACTCATTTTGGCTGCTTGTATCAGCTTTTAAATCCTTTCAGTCACTACCCAAAGCTCATGACCATAGGTGAGGCCCCGCTTAGGGCAGTGACTCACTCCCAACCTGGATGGTGCAATCCACCATTGTCAGGCAGAGGACCATGGCCTCAGACTGACTCTCATCCCGACCACTTCACAATCAGCTGCGAACCGCCAACACACACTGGAAACATGTTAACTTTGTGCCGAGTATCCAGACACAGCTCTCACTTTGGTCCTACATGACCGATTGGCTTGTAGCAACAACCCAGGTACCCTGTATTCCCGCAGTACCCCCCACAGAATTCCCTGAGCCTTCTCCAAGTCCACAAAACACATGTAGACTATTTAGGAAAACTCCTATGACCCCTTCAACAGTGTGCAAGGGTAAGGAGCTGGTCCAATGTTCCACGGCCAAGACGGAATCCGCATTGCTCCTCCTGGATTTGAGGTTCGACAATCGGTCAGAGCCTGCTTTCCAGCACCCTGTATTTAACTTTCCCAGGGAGGCTGAGCAGTATGATACCCCGATAATTGGAGCACACTCTCCAGTCTCCCTTTTTAATAATGGGAGCCACCACCCTCGCTCTGCAACTACAGAGGCACTGTCCCTGACCTCCACAGGACATTGAAGAGGCTTGTGAGCCAAGACAGCCCAACAATGTCCAGAGCCTTCAGCATCTCAGTCTTCAAACTCTGCCTCCTCCACAGAGACGTGTTAAGGTGCGTTCACACCAAACGTGGCGCGAATTTTTCACGCGACCAGATTACATACAAAGTCAATGCACAGACGCGAAATGGTTGCGAAAAAGCAAATTTTCGGCGGGCGGCGAATCTCACGGCGCGAAATCGGGCAAACCGCACGGCGCGAACTCGGCGAATGACGCGACACGAATAATTCGCTTATTTGCGCCAGTTGAAAAATTCACGTGACGCTGAGTTGCGAAAGCCAATCAGCGTTGAGAAGCTCCGCCCGTCATCACCGCCGTCCTGCCGTTGCTGATCAGAAACTATGAAGGAGAAGTCGATAGTCTGGAAGAGGAAGTCCTCCAAACACAGCTCCTGGAGAAGCTGTGTGCGACTACGGATAATATTATGAACCCAGACATGAGGGCGTTTGATGTTCCAACGTTTGTGGGACTTCCACAACATGTACAAAGCAGAACTAGTGGTTATTTCTTCCACGGTGGATGGCAGAAAGGAACTATTTCCACGGAGATAAGCCACGCCCCCTCTCCGGCGGCGCGTCGAGTGCGAAAAAGCGAAACAACCACAAATAGTCCGGCGTTGCGAATATTCGCAACGCTTTTGCTGTGAACACACCACGCGAATGATGCGACGCGAAAAGTTCAGGAGTTCCTCAAAGTGCTCTTTCCACTGCGCAACAATTTTCCCAGTCCCAGAAGTTCTCCTCCCCTGCTGAACACAAACACAGCCTGAGCCAAGCCCTGCTTGAGTCGTCTCACGGTTTGCCAGAACTTTCTTAAGGCAAACCGAAAGTCCTTCTCCATGGCCTCCTTTACAGCTGGTATCCACCAGCGGGTTCTCAGGTTGCTGCCACAATTGGCACCGATGGCCATCCGACCACAGCTCCTAGCAGCCGCTTCAACAATGGAGGCTTTGAACATGGCCCACTTGGATTCCAAGTTCATGGCTTCCTTCGGGATGCACAAGAAATTTTGCCAGAGGTGGGTGTTTAAGACCTTGTGGACAGGGGCCTCAGCCAGACATTTCCAGTTCACTTTTACCTAACGTTTGGGTTTACCAGGACTGCAGCCTCCCCGCCATCTGATCCAACTCATCACCAGGTGGTAATCAGTGGACAGCTCTGCTCCTCTCTTCACCATGTCCAAGACATATGGTCGCAGAGTACACTTATGCTTGAAAATTATGTTTGTTATGGCCAATCCATGACTAGCATGGACATCCAACAACAAAGCCCCACTTGGGTTTCAGATCAGGCAGGTTGTTCCTCTCAATCAACCCCCCTACAGGTTTCTCTATCACTACCCATTGTAGCATTGTAGTCCCCCAGCAGAACTATAGAGTCCCCAGTCAAAGCCCTTTCCAGAACGCCACCCAGAAACTCCAAGAAAGCCAGAGTCGCTGCTCGGAGTACCCAAAGTCAGAGACTTCCCCTCAGTTACGCGCAGTCGCATAGAAACGACCCTCTCGTTCCCCAAGGAACTTTTTCCCCGCCAATTCATGAAGTGTCAATGAAAGATAATGTAGGACAGAAATGTCATATGTTTAAGAAACAGTGTCTTCATTACTGTGCTAGTCCACTGACAAGTTTATCCTTCCATTATAAAATCCTCTGCTCACTACATACAATATCTTGGGCACAATTCTTTTTTGTTTTTGTTATGTGTTCTTATTAAATGTTACTGACACTGGCCAAAAATGTAAACATACCTTTCATTAAGTTTTACTTTTACACATTTCTCTTTTACTTATAGAAGTTTCTGAAGTCCTTTTGTGATCATTCCATAGTGTTGAACTGATCTGAACTCAGTCTGACATTTCAGCTGAGGTTTGCAATGGGATTATTTGTGTGTATTTGTTTCCGCAGAGTGGACAGTGTGCTCAAGCAGATGGCAGAGATCCATGACCACGACAGAAGGTTGCGGCTGCTGGAGACCAAGGTCAGCAATATCTTAGTGTACATGAAAGATCTAGTGAGCCTAATCTGTACCAGTCATAATCAGTTTTTGCAGCCTAGAGCCATAATCCAGTTTGTTTTTTAAGGATATAGCATTTTGAGTTATTTTACCAATGAATTCTTTATACGAAGTCTTTGTATTCAATTTAGAGATATCTCTTAGAAGGAAACATCTATCCCAGCAGGAGGGTTCTTTAGCCCAGTGACACAACTGAGTATTTGACAGGTTTTCCATCTGTACCTCCAAGTCAGTGCCGTTAATCTTTGCCAGAATATTATTTAAAAAAATCTATAAATTACATTTTCCTGGTTGAACCCGCCCACCTACAAAAATACAGTAGGTGTGCTTTGTTTCATTTTGTACAATCTCTGCATGTATGGGTAAATTGATATGAGTATATATATCTGTGTGTAGAGTGTGTGTGCATAGTGTGTCTGGTTTCCCTGCAGCTGTTGCCTCTGCCTGCTCAGCACTCATCCATCTCTGTCTGTGTATCTCTCTCCCAGCTGGAGTACTGCTGCAGCGCCCTCTCCTGGATGACAGACGCTCTGTCTCAGAGTGATCTGATAAAGGCTGGCCACCTCCCTTCTGCTCCTCAGAGGTAAAACCACAGGACATCTAACCATGACCCCTTTAAAGAAGGGGAACAGGCAACATGAGCAGTCAGACGATCCCACAGTTTGGACAACTTCTGAAGTTTTTAATATGGTGACGTGTTGAGATGAATAGGCAATAATATAACCTCTTCCACTCCCTAGCTACCTACAATAGACCTGGTTTTGACTTTTTTGGTGGGGACGGGATCTTTAGTGGGAGACAGCAGGTCAACAGTATATGCCACATAGAAGCGGAGTATGACATTTGAACCTGAAGATTAATTTGAGATGCTGCTCAGCACTGTTTTTCTTGTCATAAATTAATATTAAAAGTGTTTTCATTAGGTGTTCAATATATATAATATGTTGAAAGTTTGGAGTGTAAGAGGGCTTAGAATATTATGATGGAAGTATATGATGTCCATTCATATGCTATATTATGTCTATATTATATCTCAGAAATTGTTGCAGCAATTTTTGTAATAGGTGCAACATTTCACAATGTTTTACCACTTAAGAATAGATACAAAAGTGGTCAAAATACCACTTTAAGACACTAAGTTCTTGAGGAACACCATAGAAAAATGTATGCTGTGATATAAAAAAAAATATGTATTTGGAGAATTCTGAAGGAATTGCATTTTTTGACTATTGGATGGCAAGCACCTATGTTCTGGAAACTACTTAGAACCCTCATCATAGTCAATATTCCTTGGAAAGCCATACTTCCTCTGAATGCCCCATGTCTTAAGTTTGTGGTTGTACAGTTTCATGAGGCTGTGATTATCCTAGAGGTCACAACAGTTTGTATTCTACAGTAACGTCAAGTTTCAAAAAATTGTCTGCCTACCATGAATGGGCTACTTTGTGGACTAACATCATCACACATGAATACAGTTGGTCTCATTGGATCCACAGGAGTCTCAGCATTCCAATTTTTGCAACTCGAAGACTGTTTAGAGACCCCAGTATGCAAAAATATTCAAATACACTATTTTAGAATAGAAAAAAAAAAACTGCATGGTTTCCCCCCCCACCCCCCCCCAAAAAAAAGGCATGGGAAAAGTGGGCATGTCTGTACAAAGGCGACTCGTGGGTACCCAAAATAACACATTTTCATTCCGATATCTTGAGGTTAGAGGTCAAAGGACCAATGTGAATACGGTCATTGCAGTTTTTCCCTTGTGAAAATTAAGCCAAATGTAGCATTAATAGTCACCTTCCCGACGAGCTATGACATAGCATCAATGGATGCCTTATGTTATCTAGGTTAAAGCCCTTAAGATTTGATGAACACTATATTATAACTAAGTGTTTTATAATTATGTTTTAAGCTAGACCATGAGGTGTAGTAGACACATAATGATCTTTGAGTGGTGCTGTGTCTGTAGCATCTGAATCAGCTTGTATTGTTTTTGTGTTCTTGAGAATCAATATTTTGTTTTGTTGGAGGATCCTATTTTGGATTAATAATATTTTTTTCTTTGGCTGTAGATCTGACTTGACTGTCTCCAACCTGACTCCCTGAACTCCAGGATCACACACATACACACACACGCACACACACGCACACGCCAAAGTTCACCATGTTTGCTATTCTGCTAATCACGTCATTCGTTTTACTTTGTTGAATCAGATGTATGTTGTTTGAGAGATGCATTTTAATTTGGACAAATAATATGCTGATATGTTTTTTTAACAGTAGTGCCAGCATGCATTGGTGTCTGCTACAGTCCGACCGGAGTTGCCAAACTCTGAAATTTCGAATCATAATTTGTTTAGCCCCAGAAGTTACCAGATTGCCTTAATAATATGTCTGCTCAGTTGATTAAGTAAGAAAAATATCATATATATATAGATAGATATAGGTAGATGTAGATGTAGATGTAGATATATATATCTATATATATATATATATTTTATGAGATAAAATGCGATTATATGATCGAAACCTTTTTATATTAACAATATATCAAATTGCTAAAATGTGAACGGGGCCCAAAAAAAGAACTCTGTAGCTCAGCTCGTCAGATGTTTTTAGCTGTTTCTTTTTTTTTTTGTCAACCCAGTTAAGCCAGAGTTCAATCTATATTCAAAATAAAGATATAAGCAGTGAGAAAACAAACCAATACAATCAACAAGGGCAGTATAAATGTTTGTTTCAAATAGTTCCTGTCTATGTGTATTAGCTAGTTACTAACAACAGCACAAATCTAAACTAAGCTAAAGACCATGAATAAATATGGGATATTAGACAAGTAAAATGCCAACAAAAGGTGACAATGAATTGATAGTATGTAATAAACTATTAGTAACAGATAGTAAGCTTATTCCAAGTGTCTATACCAAATTTCTATATGTTTGAGCTCACAGACTATAGATGAATATATAAAGCAATAAATATATATAAACAGTCAATGTTATGTGTTAGACTATATGGTAAGCATCTGGATTAATAGCCCAGTTAGGCATGGCATGAATGTTTTTCCATATGAGAGGATGGCTCAGTAAAAGGTGATGGAGGTGTGCGGTTCCTCCTGCACCACTTCATCATCTCTCAAACAACAGACTGTTGTCCAATCTGTCAGTCTGTTTATTGACCAAATAATTAACCAATTCCAAACCAGTTTGTCACTAAATGATGATGAAAATAATTATATTTGGGTCCAAGCGCGGACTGGATCAGGTTCAGACAAAGAGAGGAAATAAAAATTTTGATTCTTCCATTTCGAAAAATGATAGCGTTTAATTTATAGAGATTCTTTAAATATTTGTCCAGTGTTATTCTTAAAAACTTGAACCCCTGTGGCAACCACCTGAAAGGAATAGTCCATTTTAATCTTATATCCTGAAAATGAGCTAATGTGAGAAGTCTGTTAAGAGAGACAGCTGGGTCTGTAAGGAACAAATGGTTATCATCTGCAAATAAACTTACTTTATGTGTTAACTGACCCCCTTGAAGGCCTTAATATTAGGGTCTGATAGCCTCTGCCAAAGGTTATATGGGTTGAACAAAGAAAAGGATTTAAAGGGCAACATTGCCTGCTTAAGAGAGGAAACACGGGTGATGTAATACCATTGCAACTGATCTTGGCTTGGGGCATACTGTTTTTTTCAATTGCTGACACTAAAATTATGTAAAAAGCACAATTATTGAGACTGATACTGAGCAAAGCTTCAGCTCAAGCCTCCAAAATGCAAGGTATAGTTTCTGCTTTGCACCCAATTTCCAATTCAACATTGTTTTGCAACACATTGAACACAGTTCTCTAAGACACAACACATGAATCTAACGTAAAGTTACTTGTTCGCCATTTCAAAACACTGCAATTAAAAATGCCACACCCATGGGGCAATTGGCCAATACATGTGCCACCTGGCCAAACACCGAACTGCTTGATTTGACTCATCAATCAGGATGTAAGCAATACAAAAGGCCAAAAGGTGAGTAGCTGTTTTCCACAACAATGGAAGCCAATATTGCAACAAGAGGCTTGTTTGCAAATACGTGTAATAGAAATTTTAAAAGAACTGTAATTCATGCTTTCTATTTCGTTTCCATAAATGGTTTTTCCGTGTTTATGTACTATATTCTATGGAATGGGCTCTGTTCGGATTTTCAGTGAAAATGCAACCTTTGGAAATGCATTGATACTGATTGGTTTTAAAATGTGTACTTGTTCAGTGTTGATGTATGTTATGTGCCTCAGTATTATATATGAGCTTATTCTGTAGGTACACTTTTCTTTTTCTTATATGTGAATTGTTTTTGTTTATACATTACTGACTGTTTATTGATGAATCTATTCATTATGTTATTTGAAATTTTGTAATTTTAGGCTGCCTTCAAAAAATCTGGCCGGGGACAGCAGATGAAAATTAGCCTCTCTGGCTAACTCTGGCTCACTTACAGTTTTACTGTTGATTAGTGTGCATTGTCCCTGCGAAATAAACAGCAAATAAAAATAAATAAATAAATATGTTTTATAGCTGAGAACAGTACTGTTTGAATCAGGATAGGATGTTATGCTACTCTCATCTGTTTAAAGAGAGATTTTATTTTCCAAAACTTACATTGCTCAACATTACTTATGACGGGGCTCCAAATTAAAATGGGGAAGGACTCATTTTACTGTCTGTGAAATTGTGCGTATACACTTTCTTAAAATCCCAGTGGAGAGAGAAAGACATAGACAGACAGACCAACGGACAAACACCAGATGATGGAGAAGTAAACAGTGCACACACTACACGACGTGAACTGTATCTGAAAAGTATGTGTGAGTAAAAGAAAAACCTTTTAATATTTCAATAAACTAATGTTAACATACAGATGTGGAAGAAATACTTCGATCTCTACTTAAGTAAAAGTAGCAGTACTACAGTGTAGAATATTCTGTTACTTGTAAAAATCCTGCATTCAAAATGTTACTCAAGTTAAAATACAAAATAATTCTCATTATTATACTTAAATAACCAAAAGTAAAAGCTCATTATGCAGCTTAATATATATTTTAATATTGTATTATAATTATTGATCCATTAGGAGTTAATCCCTTTAATGTTGCAGCTGGTAAAGGTGGAGATCATTTTAGTAACTTTATATACTGCTGGGTCGTTTAATCTATGATAATACATTGTAATTTATTACAATTGTTAAAATAATATAATAAATATGAATAATATAATATAATATATCTAAAAACCTAAAATAATCAGAATCTGTAAAGTAACTAAAGCTGTCAGATAAATTTAGTGCAGTAAAAAGTACAATATTTCTCTCTGAGATGTAGCAGTAGTGTCGAGTAGAAGTGTACAATAGCATAACATGGGAATACTGAAGTGCAAGTACTTCAACATTGTAATTAAGTACAGTAATTGTGTAAATGTTCTTAGTTACATTCCACCACTGTTGACATAAATTTGTTTAATAACTGTACTTCTAACTATAGTCAATAAATATGATAGCAGATGTAAAGTATTCTGTTTCTACTAAATATAATATTAATGACTAATAATTCATATTTACAATCACAATTCATAATGAATCTGTAAAATAAACAACAGTTTTTGAGGGACACACTAAGACATGTACTGTGAATGTAAAAAGTGCCAGAGTGCATAAAGAAGCATCAATATACAGCTTGTTTCTCAAAAAAGCTGTATTTTGATGGACTTTCCTACAGAGGTCTGTAGCCTCGACTGTCCTAAATTCCTGGAAAGACCCCTGGTTAAACCATTAACATTGAAGGATGTATCTTTCAGTGCATTATCCATGTACAGCCTACGTCAAAACTCTTAAGTATGGATGTGGAATTTGAAATTGGTCTCTTAGAAAGTGAAACAATACAACAATTACTAACAAACAAAAAACCTCTTCCCGCATAGTGCTCTGGAAACCACATAGCAAATCCCTGTGCGAATAATGATAGAGAGGTGAAGAATATTGGAACGGGATAATGAGGATGATGAAGATAATAATGAGGATGATGATGAACCGATATCATAATTATTAAAACGTCTTCCAGAACCTGTTTGTCTAACCCTAATGTCTGGCGCTAATAGTGCTGAGAGACAAACCCTCAATTTTACTACATGGCCTGGATAAACATACAAAGGAGCAATACCATAACTGAGGGTCAATCCTGACACCTAAACCGATTTATGAAGTATACCGTGAATACTCATACTTATAACTAAAAAACCATCAGCTGTAGATCAAGACTGAGGTATCCCTATCCTTTTATATTGATCATTTGGTAAGGTCCTGCCACATAGGTATTCTCCTCAAATCAACACTAGACTCAGTACATGGACAAATTGGGTGAGCCCGAAGTTCCCGGTCAGCCTCTTGGGTAGCCTTTGGCATAGTGCTAGTTTGGCATACATGGAAGGTGTTGAGGGCAGTGAGTCTGTACGGTAGCTGTTATCAGCAACAGTGGCGTTGAGACGAGTATAGAGGTTGGTAGTACTGAGTACAGGTTTTTAGTCTCAGCACACAGCTATGGTAAGCCTCAAGGGGAAACATGATTCAGTCAGTCACCACCCACACGGCTTAAAGCTAGACTTTGTCACATTGCACTGAGTTTGTAACTCTAGACAAGGTAGTATATGCTTCAATTTATATGGCTTGCAGTTAGTGATTGGTAACATATAAGAGTCAAGTAGACAAGAAAATCATAGGGGCTTATGTCATTTCAAACTTAAGAGTCCAAGCATATGGCTATTTCCTTGAGTTTACCAGTGCAGACTCTACAAGTGGGATGACACAAAAGTATCAGTTGGAATAGTTTTTCATTTTCAGTCAGCACTACATCTGAGCTTTAAATGAATCTCCCAACTCTCTTATGCAAAGACACACACACACACACACACACACACACACACACACACACACACACACACACACACACACACACACACACACACACACACACACACACACACACCAGTCCCTTTAGGTAACTGTATCGCGGAAAGTGATTTCCCACTTTAGACAGCCCTTACATGGAAAGAGCTTCGGTTGGATGTGGCACTGGATCAGATCCACAGAGGCAAATGAGTCCTGCTGGGGTATGTCAGATCTGGTTGATGAATGGGCCAAAGCAGTGCACTTGCTGTCATCTCTTCACCTCACAACACCCTGTCCGACACCTTAAATAACACCTATACTTTTTCTTTTTACCCAGACATGTTAAGAGTTAAAAGAGGTCCTGTGTTAAGGTCTTTACTCAGATGTCAACATTTGCCCCAAGCTAAAGCAGACAGGCTAAGTGTCAGATATACATCTGCTATTATTCCAAACGGAGTCTCTTTAAGACTGCACGGGGAGGAGGAATCAAACAGTAGAGCTCGTTAACTAAATGGGTCAAGTGGGTCAATGCCGGCAGTCAGTGATCCAAAGTAAGAGAGTAGAAATGTCTTTGGCATGTCTGAGCTCATCTCCACTTTCAGCCACTTTGCAGTCTTCATCTCGATCTGATCTCCTCTCTCATTTTGTCCTTTGCTCTTTCCAACTCAGCTGTTTCTCACTGCCACTAGTCTATCACCATTAGAAACTTCATTACGAACTTGTTCTCAAACCGGCTGTTGTACCAAAGATGATGCTATCTAAAGCTTTAAATAGTGACTAATAATGGTGGTGATGTGAGCACTAATAAGAGGCTAAGTCTCCTCTATGTCAAATGTGCCAGGCTTGGATTTGTTGGCTGGGGAATCATTTTATTTGATTGAGGGACTAGATGAGATTCTAGAGCAAATCACTAACAGCTCACAAGTCTTCATTTTATCACAGTCCTTGTGTCCTGGCCCACCGGAATTGAGAACCTAGGCTGTGACATGTTCCAGTATTTATAATATAATTGACTTGTCTATTTATTCAACCACGACTGCTTTTTACAATTACATTAGGGTGACCTTTACCAAAACTTGCCCCGAACCGACCCAAACTTAAACCTAATTTTTGTGAGTAACATTTTGTGTTTTCTTTAGCACGTGTACAAAATGAAGTTACTGGAGTGAGAATACTTTCAATGGCATCACAGCATTATGCAAAAAAGTACATGCATTTATTGACTTTAGTCAAGTTTGGTTTAGGAGGTGATTTCAGAGGTTCCTGTCATTGACCTCTTTCTTCGTGTATGTGTAGGTGAGAATTGAAAGGGGGGTGGGGACACTGTGCTGGTCCCACACAAACAGAGCCAGAGAGGCTCACATTACACTGACTGTGTCAGTGTGTGTTTTTAAATAGAGTGGTTGTCAACTCCTCCCTGCACAAATCCATTTATTTTGGGGGAAGCGCGTAGGGGGAGGGACTGGCAAAAAGATGGGCTAGAGATCAGTGTCTAGGTTTGGCCAATACCCTTGGTTGTGCATACACTCTGGCTGCATCAACATGGTTGCGATACTAGAGGTATTTGACAGAATTTGTAAAAACATGTTTTAATAATGGTCCAGTGGCTCGTAATAATGATTATGAAGCCCAAAGTCTGATGGTGGCACCTACCTGCTGCAATGTTCATTACAACTCACAATATGATTATGTTGGAAAGAATGCAGAACAAAGTGATGATTTAGCTATGCCTAAAGCTAAGTGTTTTTCGAGAGGGCAGTGAAAGGTCATAGGGTCATTGAAATAGATTAAAGGATTCAGGGAGAAAATCATGCAAATTGCATGTGAATCTGCTTATTAGATCATGGGATATCTCAGGTCAGTGTCTCTCGGAATTAAGCTCCCTTTGGATGATTGTGCAGACCACCACTAATGTTCAATACTGGCATTGAACGTCAATGCAGGAAGTAGAGTAACCTGACCTGAAGTGGATAGTAATGTGGTCTGTGCTCTGTAAACAAAGTCATTTTTCAGTTGTTGAACAATATAAATATAAATATAAAGACTTTAGAGAGGACGAGGCCCATTTGTGTTGTCCAACAATTTGTGTAACTGGTTTGCGAAACTGACAATCTGACATTGACACTCACTTCACACTGACTGGCCAGGTGTATGAAGGTGGAAAAAAAGAGGCTACTTCTATCCCTTTCCATATGTTGAAGTGAGTGCAACGTCATGAATATATTAAAGGAGGGACTTTTATTTAGAGAAATGCTATCCCCTTTTGATCAATTGATATGTTTTGCCCCTCTCACAGGCCTTTCACCCTGTCCATTTGGAGCAGCTATAAATACTTTTGCATTTAGACATGGTTTGATGACACTTTGTATAAAGTAGTTTGTTTCAAGCCCACCCCAGCATTAAGGTCAGGGTAGCATTTATGACAGTCTACGGCAACTTTCATGCCGAAAACTGGAGTTAACATGCAATCACAGATGAGCAATCAATGTTAGTCTTTTGTAACCTTAACTTTAACAATGATCTTTCTCTGGTGTTTTAGTTGTCTAACTTAAACATATCTTAACCATAGTTTATTGACCATAGTCATGATCTTTCTCAAACTTTAAGAGTTCTATATTTTCTATGCATGGATATTTTGAAATTGAGAAAAAACAAATGTTTAACACTTTGTCAGTGAACATAATCTAGGGTTTTGCAGAATGGTTTAATATCAATGTCTTTTCTGGTGATATAGCTGGATATCTTGCATATTAAGTTATAATTTTCACTTGAGAAGGACCATGGCCATGCTTTCCATTTTGGAAGCAAGGAAGCTTCCAAAATGGAAAGGATGGTCTTCTTAGAAGCAATAATGTGATGATGCAAGAATTCAGGGGGTCACCAAAAGTATTAGTATTCATCCTCTTAAAACCATGAATATCCAAGGAAAAGTCATAGAAATCCAAAGAGATACATTGTTCTGGAATAGAGGGTTGATCTAAGGGCAATGCTGGACTATAGAGCAGTCATTCCCAAAGACTGGGTCGGGACCCACAGGTGGGTCGCAGGAGATTTTATTAGGTTGGGCAAATATATTTGCAGAACTTCTTCCATTGTCTTTTACTTAATATTTATATCTGCAGTACACCTCTGACCAACATAAGGGAGCCTGAATGTTTGTATTGTTTTGATAATTGTACCTAACATTGAATCTAATATGAAAGACTAACATAACTTCTGTTTGTTTTTTGGGAGGACAAAAACAAGAGCCTGTTAAAACTCTTCCTAAATGCATTTATTTGGTCTCTTTTATAAAATCATGTGATTTATTAAACGTCTATCTCCTCTAAATGGCTGGTTTACCTCTTCAAGTTAATATAAGGTGATGCTGAAATGGCAGTAAAAAATGGTCAGGAATGTTAATTTACGCACAAACTTGCAATGTAGATAACGCCCATTGTGAATTGGGTCGCAACGGTTTATCCCCAAAAGTTTGGGAAATGCTGCTATAGGAGTCACTAAAATCATTAATAATCATTCTCAGGGAGAAGAAAAATCTATACCAAATGTCACGGAACTCTGGCCGGTACTTATTGAGATACCTCACTCTGGACCACAGCAACTTACCCTCCCAACATCGTTATACCTCGGCCCTGCTGCTAGTGGAGGAAATGTTCAGCTAACTTCTTCAAAACATAGATATGTCACAATATGGTCATCGTTGCTTGGGAAAAGTTCTGCTGTGGTCCCCTTTAAAGTTTAGCTTCAACGTTTGTTCTAAAGTTAAACTTGAACATTTGATGATGATGGCAAAGCAAGTATGCGCCACTCGTTCCTTATACCCCCCACCAATCGCTCCCCTCTTCTCTCAGTAACTTAACTTATGGATAGTGCAGGCCTGCCCACCAGCATTTGCCCCTGTCAGTCAGCCTGACTGCCCCCCTTTCCTCTCAGCTTACCCCATAGGTTGGTCTCACTCTTTTTCCGTCGCTCTCACATTAGTCCTGTCTGTGTCTCCGGCGTTGACCAGTTACTGACAGCTCTCCTCTGAGTCTCTTATTGCAGTCTTAACTGATCACACAAGTGCTGGACTTGACTAAAAGACACCTTGTCTCGTTGTGGTCCCAGATTCTAAGGGAGGACACCTGCTTTTGTAAGGATCATTTTTTTCAGGACTTGGGAACAAGTGTCTGGATCTCAGCTTGGAATATCTTCTTTGCACTGGACCTGGTCTAAAGGATTCCATTATAATTGGTGTCCATTTCCTATAGCCATCTAAAGTGTGTGTATCACTGAGTGGGTTTGAATTTGTGAGGTTGTGTGTTTGTAGGACGAATAGGCAAAGAGCTGCAGTGCTGGACTCCTGCAGTGTTTCCAGGTTAATTCCTCATTAGCTGGCCCGGTCCTGGCTGTGAACATGGCATCGTTGAGAAGTTTGATTCTTGCAGTATTGCTGGCGCTGCTCTGCACCTTCCACACCCCTTTGGCGCCCACTGCCAAGGCTCAGGATCTGCCACTCCGCTACGAGCAAGGCCTGATGGCTGATGACGACGACGATGACGATGACGACGACGATGACGACGACGACGACGATGATGATGACGATGATGATGACGATGATGATGATGACGACGACGACGACGACGACGATGATGACGACGATGATGACGACGACGATGATGACGATGACGATGACGACGACGACGACGACGATGATGACGATGACGATGACGACGACGATGATGATGACGATGACGATGACGACGACGATGATGATGACGATGACGATGATGATGATGATGACGATGACGACGATGATGATGACGATGACGACGACGACGACGACGACGACGACGACGACGATGACGACGACGACGATGACGACGACGACGATGACGACGACGACGATGACGATGATGACGACGACGATGACGACGATGACGACGACGACGATGATGATGATGATCATGAAGGTCAGTCCCTTTAAATATGAAGTTGTTTAAATGTTTTCATATCTCTCTACCTGTGTTCGCATATATGCAGATATCTGCACCTGAAGCACATTGCAAACTGCATACTGTTAAAGCACCTGCTGTCTGAATTTGGATGAACCCACAATATGCTGTTCGTTCCAGGCTATGATTGGCTATTCAAACACAGTACAGATATAAATGCTACATTCCCGAATTTGTTTCATTTAAAGTGATAGTTATGGCTGCTGCTTTGACATACAGCTGGCGATGTGTTTAAGGTACAAATGTGTGCACGTACATTACAGGACAATATACGAAAGGGGAGGAGCTAAGAGCCACTCCCCTCTCGTTGACATTATTACAACCGTATCATCTCTTTGTCAGTTCTTATTTTAATGTCTCAGAACTCATAGGTAATCAAAGTCCCTCCTCCACCCCTTTCCAGCTGTCAATTACCCTTGCTGTCTCTGACACTTTGTTCTTTTCCCTGCTTAACTAGAGTTATGAGCACTCTGGGGAAATTGAACTGGCCCATCTGAAGTCCAACTGTCCGAAGTCCTTCGTACAGTACACTAGATATGAACTTGGGGACTGCAGAAGCGTTGATTTGAGAGAGAGAAAGAACAAAAAAACAATTTCACACAAACCAAGCTTGACTTGGAAATCAGTCATTGGGGTCAATAGTCTGAGATCTTTTGATTTGTGTTTCGTTTGAAAGAATGGTTCCTCCACTAGGATCTTCCTTTCTCATTTGTTTTAGATCAGATTGACCTGCATTTGTGTCTTTATGTGAACCTACAGAGAAAGAAAGAGAGACAGTGATTTGGGGGGTGGGTTGGGCTATCGGGGCTAGAGAAACAGACAGTGGGAGAAAAAAGCGCGAGGGGAGGTGCAGGAGGGCCACTACCTAAATTCATTCAATTTAAAAGTTTAGAATACAAAGATGTAAAGTTTCTCTCTTTCTCCATATCTCTCAATCTCTTTCTTTCTCTGTGGAGCATTTATGCCGCTGTCTGTTAAAGAGCCGTGTGATGCACAGAATTCATTTTTTAAGTCTGGTGTGTGCACTTGTAAAATTGCTAAACACAGATAAGATAATATAATAACTTTCAATGTATCTATGAGCAGTGTAACAATCATACCTCTTTTTATTTTCTAAAACACTAATGTTCTGAACCATTAGATAAAATAATAACTTTTGATGCAGATGTCAGTAGCTTATATTAATGATGAATATTTGTTTTGAGTTTTATGTAATTTCCCCCTTACTATTCAATGCTTATTTGGCACTGATGTAATTCAATATAAATATTTGAGTCATTTGTGAAACTAAGCTGAACAGTTGTATAACTCTTCATTTGTTATGAAATGTTCAATAGTGGATTTGCTGATGATTTTTCAGACCTTTAGGGAGAGAGTGTTTGGGAAAAGAGAGAAATGTCTCTTTCAATAGAGGACGTAAAAGAGCTAAAGCTCCGTCTAATGTTAAAATCTCAAGAGATGAAATGGTTGTTTGCTTTTTTTCTCTTCTTGTTTGGCAAAAACACAATTTTGTGACAACTGTGAACATTCATTTGTGGAAAATATGACAATCACCACTATCCATATGTCTTTAACCCTACTTTCATTCATTAAATAAATCAAATGATCATAAAATGCCTAAATTCCAATCTGTTACCAAAGACTTGTATAAATGCATGGAGAGCATTGTTACTTTTATCAGAAGCCTGTAAACATGTGTTTGGTCATATTACCTGTTTGAGGAGCAGAATGGTGAGCGACAGACATTTGAAACCTGTGAGTATGTTTTGACCACAGCATGTTCTATTGGAACTGTCTTTTATAAATGCTTGTCTGGGAGATTTCAATTGTTGTAGGATTGAAGAGTTGGGCACCGTTGTAATATGACTGCAAAAGTCTTAATTAAAATGAAGAGTCTGACAAAGATTTTAACATCTGGGTGAAACATTTTCTTTGGTGATTTAAGGAAAAACCCGTCTCCAACAAACCATTGCAGTAAAGATAAAGTCAACCTCTGAAAATGTAATCGACAATAAGAACTGAATGGTCTAAAATGACTTCCAATTTGTAATTGAGCTTGCTGAAAACAAAAGAAATAATGTTCTTATTGTGTCAAAAAGAAATTTGCGACGATTTGTATTGTAAATTTGTCACAGTGGTTGAACAAAGTTCCTTTTTCTCTCCTTTGCCACTTTGATTAATATTCCACTCATACAATCTAACAACTGTATTTACTTTACAAATTAATATTTTACACCAAACCAATCTCATCCGTTTATGTCAAATATGATACACTGTTATAAATGTAACTACCCAACAGTAACTATGCCAAATAGTTAAACGTATCTCACCACTTTTAACATAAAAATGCAGCCTAACCTTAATCCTAAGAACTGGGGGCCCAGAGGTATACTTTTGGGCATATCTCACCAGTGCTTTATTCTATATAATTTTAATATTTCATGACTTTGTCAATGGCTTAATATCCTTGCTGTTTCTATTTTAATTAGTGCTTTTTAAAAATATCAATGTATTTAGGTCAAAAGCATCCAATTGCAGCTATATGCAGTGTTAATAGTTACAATGGAACAGATACTTTAAAGTATGACACACTATCAGGGTTTTATTTTGCTTTACACATTTTGCCAATTAACTCTTAATATTCTTAAATCTGTTTTTTTTTCATTCTATAATTCTATAATTTATAATGTTTTGAGAAGAAATAAGTTAACATTTTGCTATGATCGGTAGTGCTTGTGTGTTTGTAGAATGAGGGTTAAAGTAATAATATTCCACTATTATAATATACAATGAAGTAATATGATCAGGAGTCATTCTGCTGCATAATACGTGCTTTGACTTTGATAAGTTAAGTACTTTTGAAAGCTGATAATACTTTCACAATTTTACTTAGATACCATTTTGAATGCAGTACTTTTACTTGTAATTGAATATATTTACATTGTGCTATTGCCACTTTCACTAAAGTAAAGGATCTGCATACGTCTTCCACCACTGTTGGTCACCATCAGCCTGGTTTAAGTTGAACATGAACTTAAATTGAAAATGCATTTCAAATGACAGCATCAAGTCAAAAATGAAATGAATGAGATAAAGCTAAATGGCCACTGAGTAGAAAATAGCAGCACCTGGAACACAATGCAATGTGACGCAATTGCCTTACAGTAGTCACTAAAATGTTAACTGTGAGTCCATAACCTCCAACTCTCCGCCCATCATGTAAAGTTGACACAGCACACAGCTACAGATATCAACTTATTCTGGCTCGAGGTTTGCCCCACGTAAATTTGGAATGAGCACATTATGAACACAATATCAACCAAAACAATGAAGGTCTTAAAACTATATCCTGACACCAGAGCCCTTGAGAAGGTGTCCTCTAGTAATTCTGTTTTGCACAGAAAGGTGCTTTTAACATTATGTCCACTCTGATGTAATCCAGACCACAATCTACAGCCTCAGAAGTCGGCACAGATGCATCTGTGTGTTTACGCCTCGGCCAGGATCAACAAGCATGAAAGATGTTGTTAGAGGACTGATGGCCATGTTCAGTAGGTTACTCTGTATTCCAAACACTTTCAGTTTGTAATTCACACACAATTTGGCCTGTAGATTAAGAGAACTGGGCTATTCTTGATATTTGAAATTATTGTCATAATTCCGAGGAGGACAATTTGTAAAAAAGAAAAAAAAAAAAAAAAAAAACCTTTCCCCGAAATGTGAATTTATTCTGACAATTTTGTTTGAATTTCTTTCACCTTTCTCATAGACTTAAGAAGAAACCAACAACAAACAAAGACACCACATCATTAAATGTTTACACTAGCACAAGAGTGTATTTTGATGGAGTATTGTTGAGAGTTTGGTCTTTTCAAGTATTTTAGTTTAAAACTCATTTATTATCAATATTATTTGCAGATGATGATGATGATGATGATGATGATGATGATGACGACGACGACGACGACGACGACGATGACGAGGATGGGGCTTATCACAAGGGCTCTGTGTGCTCATATTGTGAATTCTGTGAGGTAGGTCTGAAAAAAAGTCAGAAAACTGGAGACCTTATGTGATGTGAAATCCTAAATAAAAACATAACAATGTGTAGTGATGGGAACTAACTGTGCTAAAGAACAGCTTTAGCTGTAACAGCTGACATCTGTTTCATTACGCATTGAAATGGAAGTAGTACATACGTACATCCAATCCTCCCCTCAACACATGTCCACTCCGTTAGTTCTTTTACATACCATCCTATCTAACTCTCTCCAGATGTCTTACAACCAAATGTGTCTTCTTACAGCACTGTGACAGCTGTGACCAATGTCCTTGTAAAGAGGGAGACAAATCTGAACACTGCGATGACTGCAAGGTGAGAAAATACATTTAACTTCTGGTCAGGCCGTGCTCCCCTCTAACCCCAGTGCACGTTTTTATGACCGGCCCCAGTGCACGTTATTATGATCGGCCCCAGTGCACGTTATTATGACCAGTTCCAGTGCACGTTATTATGACCGGCCCCAGTGCACGTTATTATGACCAGTTCCAGTGCAAGTTATTATGACCGGCCCCAGTGCACGTTATTATGACCGGCCCCAGTGAACGTTATTATGATCAGTTCCAGTGCACGTTATTATGACCGGCCCCAGTGCACGTTATTATGACCGGTTCCAGTGCACGTTATTATGACCGGCCCCAGTGCACGTTATTATGACCGGCCCCAGTGCACGTTATTATGACCGGTTCCAGTGCACGTTATTATGACCGGCCCCAGTGCACGTTATTATGACCGGCCCCAGTGAACGTTATTATGACCGGTTCCAGTGCACGTTATTATGACCGGCCCCAGTGCACGTTATTATGACCGGCCCCAGTGCACGTTATTATGACCAGTTCCAGTGCACGTTATTATGACCGGCCCCAGTGCACGTTATTATGACCAGTTCCAGTGCACGTTATTATGACCAGTTCCAGTGCACGTTATTATGACCAGTTCCAGTGCACGTTATTATGACCGGTTCCAGTGCACGTTATTATGACCGGTTCCAGTGCACGTTATTATAACCGGCCCCAGTGCACGTTATTATGACCAGTTCCAGTGCACGTTATTATGACCAGTTCCAGTGCACGTTATTATGACCAGTTCCAGTGCACGTTATTATGACCAGTTCCAGTGCACGTTATTATGACCAGTTCCAGTGCATGCTATTATGACTGGCCTGTATTGCGAATAGCCCTCTCTATTAAGTACAATACAGCTTTCACTTCTTCATCTGACTTAAAATTCTTTGACAGACTAAACAGCAGTACAAAGCACTCTTTCCAGAGTCAGACATAGAAGCATTCACCAACATCATATCTTTAGCCATCATACAGATGGATGCTATGGAAATGTTTTCATTTCTGTTTTCTGTATTTATTCATTTCTTTCTTGTTCACAGATGTGCAATTTCTGCCATGTGTGTCCTGCTTGCCAAACTCTTTGCCAACCCGGTGAGTAAATGCAGGGCTTTTTTTTACAGTATTGTATAGGAAAGTATTGTTGCTCATTTCAATTGATCACTCCTAATAGTTTTTAAGAGAACACTAAGGCAGAAACACTAAATGTTAAATGTTCGTTCACCTAATTAGAGAATTTTCTTTCCCATACAGTATTGGAAGTCATTACATTTATTTTGCTGACGGTTTTATCCAAAGTACAGCCCCAAAAATTGCAAGAATTCTGCATAAACTTCATCAAATATTATGAACTGCTTCAAGTGCAACATTAAGAGATAATAAGAGATAGAGAAAGGGTTTTTATGTTTTTTATTTTATTTTATGAGCCAAGGTGCAGTCTGAACCGATGAGTTTTCAGTCTGCAACAGAAGATGTTTCAGTTTCTGCTTTCCTGATGTCAACGGGCAATGAGGAGCTCGTTCCACCATTGCGGAAGCAGGACAGCAAACTGTTGGAGCAGGAAGCCGATTGGCAGTAGCAGAGCATAGAGCATACCAGTGTGTTTGATTTAACCAGCCACTGGGAATCGTGCAGGGTGTGGAGACTTATCTGGCGATGTAGTATATGTAAACTAATCAGTCTAATTTTGACGCAACATTTTTTATCTTAAAAGGTACGATTTGAATCAATCAAATGGCAATTCTTAGATTTCTACAGCAGCAATGTTATATGACAAAACACAGGCCAACAATTCAGCCGCTGATGAGAAGAATTTTGCTGTTTGTTGACAGAGGCTCCAGCTCACACTTACTTTGTCTTTTTTCTTAAGGGGGTTTTCTTGATGAAGTGACTGGATCTATCTACAAGTAAGTCATATTTACACTGAACAGAAAATCTGTTTAACAAACTACAGTCTGTAACCTGTTTGACTCTCTATCCACAGGACTGTAGCTGATGTCTTTGATGATGACGATGATGACAACTGAACCCGTATATGTTGCCACCATGTGGCAAACTAATATGTTTCACCTTCACTTCTAATTTTCATTGTTATTTTTGTCTTTTTCCTTGAGAACATTTAACATTTGCTCACCAATGACTGAAATTGTTAAAGGAATAACTAAATATATTTGTGTACTGTTGTGAACCGAGAAGTTGTACTGTACTTTTAAGGAAACTGAATTATTTGAAGTCATAATTGGCATATGTTAAATAAAAAAGAGGGGACATTTTCACTAATTGATTTATTGATTCAAGAGTGCTTAGACTGAATGAAGGAAATGCTGTTTAACAATAAAAGAGAGTGAAAGACTTAGAACAGCATAGTAAAAGACAGGTTTGAGACTTGGACTTGAGTAAGACTAATCAAAATCATCAATGGCTGGTACACCAGCATGGACATTCTGGTGGAGCTAGATTACAATTTTAGCTCATACTTTAGGACATAGTTATGCAGCCAATATTTTAAATAGATCGTCCTTGAAGTTGTAACTCCCTTGATTGTGTTTATATTAAGAATAAGGGAACCAAAATAAGAACGAGGTTAACAACATCAAGGAATAGAGGAGTAAATTAATTTACTTTAAATACCTGACCTGAAATGCAAAACAGATTTAACATACAAACACTTTCATACAAATGCATTGGCAATACATTAACCAAAGTCATATAAATGATAGTATTTGTACAGAGGCAGTATATTACTTTGTTAAATTATTACAAGTCACCTACTTTACTACCCAACATGTGGATTATGAATACATTTCTCCTTAAAACCCCTACCTCTACTGATAATGTATTTTGTGGGTCTTTTATGAAAAAGTTAAATTGCAGAAATGTTCATTTTGGTATACTGAAAGTGTGTGCATCATAATCAGTTACAACGATTTGAGTTGCAACTCTTAAAGCTATTTTTCGTTGGGTGCAATGTTTAAGGAAATTCATTTGCATATATTTTTAAAAACCATGTAATTACAAGAAAGAAAACGTTTTGTGAAATGCAGTATCTATTTGAATGAATGCAAGATCAATTTTCTTGTGCAGTGGATCACCTTATTGTTCACGGTTGCAGCACGAAGCATTCATTTAAACAGAAAAAGGCTGCAGAGTCTTCTGACAGTGGGTCTGGGCTGATCTCTCCCTTAGTCCACTTCCACACAATTTATCAACAGCACAAAATGTCTCGTATCAGATTGGCTCTTCCGAGGCCAATCTAGTATTCAGATTGGGTCCCTGTCATCCATCTTTTTGTAATGCAAAAAGCTCTTGAAATCATTGGTGGAATTGTCTTGAATTTGCATACTTTGAACTCATGCCCGCCCATCTTCTGGCATAAACAACAGCAATGGGGAGCAAAGCCACCTATAGCTAGATGAAAAGGTGGGGCTACTTAAAAATATTGGGTTGTGTGGATATGGAGTTGCATTTTGGAAGGAGTTACTTTCGGTGGACCTAGTTTTGGAAGTAAAAGTTGAGTAATATTTTTGCCAGGATAAATTATCAGTACAAGAGATGCACTGTGGTTGAAAAAAATCTAATTTACAAGCCTGTGGACCCATAACTCGTATGACTTACAAACACGTAAAACTAGTACCAGCCATTTCTGCTACTCATATCAACACTTATCTTCATCATCATCAACTGAAGTGAAAAAAAAGAAAATTACCCCTGAATGACCACCGCATCTGTCAAAAACTGTGTGGAATTGGTGTTTTGCCTTCTGATTTTCAAGGATAATTTATCATCATGCAACACTGGGTTACACAACGAAATGCAGTTGTAGCCCATTTGCTACATGCACAAAAAAAATTCCGAATAAAACAATGGAAAGGGCGCCTCCTGCTGACTCCATAGTTCTCCTGGGAGACTTCAACGCTCACATGGGCAATGACAGAGAAACCTGGCGGGGGGGTTATTGGGAGGAACTGCTTGCCCGATCTGAACCCGAGTGGTGTCTCGCTGTTGGACTTCTGTGCTAGCCACGGTTTGTCCATAACGAACACCATGTTCAAACATAAGGTGGCTCATAAGGTACCAGAACACCTTAGGCCACGGGTGTCAAACTCAAGGCCCGCGGGCCGAATCCGGCCCACCACGTCCTTTTATGTGGCCCGCAAGAGCTCGAAAGGAATATGATTCATTTTAAAATTAAAGTCTATGCTGCTTTAATTCAATTCAATTCAATTTATTTTTGTATAGCCCAAAATCACAAATTACAAATTTGCCTCCGAGGGCTTTACAATCTGCACACAATGACATCCTCTGTCCCAGAACCTCTCATCGACTCAGGAAAAGCTCCCCGAAAAAAAAAAACCTTTCAACAGGGAGAAAAATGGAAGAAACCTTCAGGAGAGCAGCAGAGGAGGATCCCTCTCCCAGGATGGACAGAGTACGAAAATAGATGTCATGTGTACAGAATGAACAGCATAGTTACAACACGTTCAATTCATATGACAGAAATGATTCATGTAATAGTAGCAGTAGGCGACGGGGAGGACCACAGCAGGACGTAGGACCAGGGTCCAGATTTAACCACGATCCACAGAAACCTGCGAGGCGAGAAGGGACAAAGACTTCGGGGATGGAGCAGAGTTAGTAATGTGCATTTATGGTGCATGAATTCATACAGAAGGTAAAATAGAAAAGAATGTGTGTCAGCAGGTCCACGGAAGGAACCAGGAGGCAGGACCAGGGTCCAGATGCAACCACGATTCGTGGAAACCTGCGAGGCGAGAAAGCACAAAGACTCCGAGGGAAGAAGTAGAGTTAGTAATATGCATTTATAGAACATGAATTCATACAGAAGGACAGAGAGAAAAGGAGAGAGGAGCTCAGTGTATCCTAAGTTGTCCCCCAGCAGTCTAGGCCTATAGCAGCATATCAAGGGGCTGGAAAGAATGGACCAGGGCAAACCTGGGCCAGCCCTAACTATAAGCGCTATTAAAGAGGAAAGTCTTAAGTCTACTCTTAAATGTGGTCACTGTGTCTGCCCCCCGGACTGAAAGTGGAAGCTGGTTCCATAGAAGAGGAGCTTGATAACTGAAGGCTCTGGCTCCCATCCTACTTTTTAAGACTCTAGGAACCACAACCAGCCACGCATTCAGTGAGCGCAGCTCTCTAGTGGGGTAATATGGTACTATGAGATCCTTAAGATATGATGGTGCCTCACCAATTAAGGCTTTGTAGGTGAGGAGAAGGATTTTAAATTCGACGCTGGATTTTACAGGGAGCCAGTGAAGAGAAGCTAATACAGGAGTAATATGATCTCTTCTCTTAGTTTTTGTTAATACACGAGCTGCAGCATTCTGGATCAACTGGAGAGATTTAAGAGACTTATTAGAGCAGCCTGATAATAAGGAATTACAGTAGTCCAGTCTAGAAGTAACAAATGTGTGAACTAATTTTTCTGCATCGCTTTGAGACAGGATGTGTCTAATTTTTTAAATGTTACGTAGGTGAAAAAAGGCAGTCCTTGAGATTTGTTTTACGTGAGAGTTAAAGGACAAGTCCTGATCAAAGACAACTCCGAGATTCTTTACGGTGGTGCTGGATGCCAGGGCAATGCCATCTAGACAAACCACATCATTAGATAGTTGATTTCAGAGGTGTTCTGGGCCGAGTAAAATAACTTCAGTTTTGTCTGAGTTTAACATCAGGAAGTTGCAGGTCATCCATGTTTTTATATCTTTGAGATATGCTTGAAGTTTAGCAAGCTGGTTGGTTTCGTCTGGCTTGATCGATAGATATAATTGAGTATCATCAGCATAACAATGAAAGTCTATGGAGTGTTTTCTGATAATATTACCCAAAGGAAGCATATATAAGGTGAATAAGATTGGTCCAAGCACAGAACCTTGTGGAACTCCGTGACTGACGTTGGTGGTCATCAAGGATTCATCGTTTACATATACAAATTGAGATCGATCTGATAAATAGGACTCAAACCAGCTTAGTGCGGTGCCTTTAATGCCAATTAAATGTTCTAATCTCTGTAATAGGATGTGATAGTCAATGGTGTCGAACGCAGCACTAAGGTCTAACAAGACAAGAACAGAGACAAGTCTGATGCAATTAGGAGGTCATTAGTAATTTTCACCAGTGCTGTCTCTGTGCTGTGGTGTTTTCTAAATCCTGACTGAAAATCCTCGAATAAACTATTGTTCTGTAGAAAGTCACATAACTGATTTGCAACTATTTTCTCAAGGATCTTAGAGAGGAAGGGAAGGTTAGAGATCGGTCTATAGTTAGCCAACACCTCTGGATCAAGAGTGGGCTTCTTGAGAAGAGGCTTAATCACAGCTACTTTAAAAGACTGTGCTACATGGCCAGTTAGTAAAGACAGATTGACAATATCCAGCAGAGAGGTGCCAATCAAAGGTAAAACTTCTTTAAGCAGCCTCGTCGGGACGGGGTCCAAGAGACAGGTAGAAGATTTAGAAGAGGAAATTGTTGAAGACAATTTTTTAAAGTCGATGAGAGAGAAGCCGTCCAAACATATATCAGGGTTTATAGCTGCCTCCAAGGATAGATCAGTACTGGTTGAGGGCAAGAGACCATTAATCTTGTCTCTAATAGTTAGAATCTTATCATTGAAGAAGTTCATGAAGTCATTACTACTGAGGTCTATAGGAATACACGGCTCAACAGAGCTGTGACTCTCTGTCAGCCTGGCTACAGTGCTGAAGAGAAACCTGGGTTTGTTCTTATTTTTCTCTATTATTGATGAGTAATAGGCTGCTCTGGCATTACGGAGGGCCTTCTTATATGTTTTAAGACTATCTCGCCAAACTAACCGAGATTCTTCTAAATTGGTGGAACGCCATATCCTTTCAAGCTTTCGCAATGTTTGTTTTATTTTGCGGGTTTGAGGGTTATACCATGGAGCGAACCTCCTCTGCTTTATTATCTTCTTTTTCGGAGGAGCTATAGAGTCTAGTGTCAGTCTCAGTGAGCCCGTAGCACTATCGACTAGATGATCAATCTGGGACGGACTAAAGTTAGTACAGGAGTCCTCCGTTATATTGAGACATGGTATTGAATTAAATACAGATGGAATCGCTTCTTTAAATTTAGCTTCAGCACTGTCAGATAGACATCTGGTGTAGAAACCTTTGCCTAACGGTGTACACTCTGGTAGTATAAACTCGAAAGTTATTAGGTAATGGTCCGATAAAAGAGGGTTCTGTGGAAAAACTATTAGATGTTCTATTTTAATGCCATATGCAAGAACAAGGTCGAGGGTGTGGTTAAAACAGTGAGTGGGTTTCTTTACACTCTGACAGAAGCCGATTGAATCTAATAATGAGATAAACGCCGTACTAAGGCTATCATTATCGACATCCACATGAATATTAAAGTCACCTACAATAATAACTTTATCTGTTTTAAGAACTAAACTTGATAAAAACTCTGAAAAATCAGATAGAAATTCAGAATACGGACCTGGGGCCCGGTACACTATAACAAATAGAATTGGCTGTATTATTTTCCAGGTTGGATGTGAAAGACTAAGAACAAGGCTTTCAAATGAGTTGTAGTTTAATTTAGGTTTAGGGTTCATTAATAGGCTTGAGTCAAAGATAGCTGCTACTCCACCTCCTCGGCCGGTGCCTCGAGGAATGTGAGTATTAATGTGACTTGGAGGAGTTGATTCATTTAGGCTGACATATTCTTCATGACACAGCCAGGTTTCAGTAAGACAGAATAGATCAATGTGATTGGCTTTAGATGACAAAGATCTGATATTTAAGAGTCCATATTTAATTCTCCTATTTTGTTGCACTGTTGCGCTGGTGGTGTTAACTTTTATGAGATTATTTTGTACAACTGGTTACTTTTGATTTAATTCATTTAAGCAGCCGTGGGGCAGACACAGTCCCTATATAGTTTTGGGTGGGTAACTGCTCTAATGGAAGTGCAGAGAAGGGTGTAAGACTACAACTCTGCTTCTGCTTCCTGGTCTGAACTCCGGGTTGTCATGGATTAGGTCCCCAAACAAAGTTGGTCAGATTGCTTTACAATGTACAGTGACCATAAACTACATCTCCCACAATGCATGTCAATTTTGTGACCCGCGAATGAACGTCATCCTACCTGCCGTTATGCTGTGTTGGACCGTGGTGGTTCGTGGTTATTTCGCTTCATTCGCTTCACTCGCGCTAGACGCACCGGAGAGGGGGCGTGGCTTATCTCCGTGGAAATAGTTCATTTCTGCCATCCACCATAGAATAAATAAACACTATTTCTGCTTTGTACGTGTTGTGGAAGTCCCACAAACGTGGGAACATCAGACGCCCTCGTGTCTGGGTTCATAACAGCATCCGTCGCCGCACACAGCTTCTCCAGGTTCGGGACGACTGCCGCTTCCAGACTATCAACTTCGCAAATCTTTCGCGTCGCGTCATTCTCGCCGCCCGGCGGAAATTCGCGTTATTCACAACCATTCGCGTCTGTGCATTGACTTTGTTTGTAATCTACTCGCGCGGAAAATTCTCAACACGTTTGTTATGAACACAGAATAAAGGTGTGTGAGCAGGTGAGCCCCAGACCACATCTGTCACATGTTTTTAGCAGCTCACAATTATGTGTTGTACCAGAGTTATGTCCCTCTCAACTGTGACAAAAAAAGCTTTGCACAAAGTTAATGTAATAACGTGTGTTTGATGATATTTGTCTTTGTTATTTTCTTTAAAAGTTTGATCTTTGATAGAGTAATATGGGTTTCTTAAACCTAAATCAAAATGATTTATGTTATAATGACAGAGAAATTTGCTTACATACGTTTTTACATTTATATAGATGCATGTACTATATTTTTACACTTGAATAAACAATAATCAAATGCAGAGGGAGTTCAAATATCTCAGGGTCTTGTTCACGAGTGAGGGTAAGATGGAGCGGGAGATCGACTGGCGGACCGGTGCGGCTGCACCGGACCGTCTTGGTGAAGAGGGAGCTGAGCCGGAAGGCGAAGCTCTCAATTTACCGGGCAGTCTGCGTTCCGACCCTCACCTATGGTCACGAACTCTGGGTCATGACCAAAAGAACGAGGTCTCGGATACAAGCGGCCGAAATGAGTTTTCTCCGTAGGGTGGCCGGGCTCAGCCTTAGAGATAGGGTAAGGAGCTCGGACATCAGGAGGGAACTTGGAGTTGAGGCGCTGCTCCTTCGTATCGAAAGAAGTCAGCTGAGGTGGTTCGGGCATCTAATCAGGATGCCTCCTGGACGCCTCTCATTAGAGGTTTTATAGGCACGCCCAACTGGTAAGAGACCCCGGGGAAGACCCAGGACACACTGGAGGGATTATATCTCCCAGCTGGCCTGAGAACGCCTCAGGATCCTGCTGGGCCTGCTGCCACCGCGACCCGACCCCAGATAAGCGGATGAGAATGGATGGATGGATGGATGGATTTAATAACCAATAGGTGATAAGTAATTCTGATTCTGTTGACTGAAAGCACTGAACATTTGGAAACTGTGAAATGTTTCCTCATACAATCGGCTCAGGAAGGACCAGGTTGTGTAACAAACGTAAAGTAATCAGGTTCCTCTTTTTCTAAGTAAAAATGTGTGTGTGTTAAACGGTTATAATGAATGCTGTCATTGAGAAACTGGGTGCAGGGTGTGAGGATTTAAGGGAGGGGGGAATGGCATAGCTGAAGAGAATGCAAAGAGATGACTTGAGACATCGTGAGGGATTCGACGTGGGACACTGTCCGGTCCTCAGCTGAGGACACTGGAACATTGTCCGGGACAAACATCGGAGAACTTTGTCTCTGGTCGCGGATCAGAGGACCCCGATCGTGGGCAGGAATTGACTGACGGAGCTTCTCATCCCCCCTGCCTACTGTCAAGTGTGGTCGAGATCACAGAAGAGCTGCCAGAAGTGAAAGGCATAAATATCGGACTATAAGATCAGGCTAAGGAACACAGAGCGTATATCAAAAATGAACATAACCTAAAGAGTTGATTTAGCATTTGTGTGGTGTGATTTAATACCCATAAGGTAATATTTAATCTTAATTCTGTGTGTTAACTCCTCTTACAAATGATTGTGCATAGAGTGGGCTTAGGGTCAGGGGACTGTTATGGCTAGTGAAGTCAATTGTTTTTACGCTGCAGGAACGCTCTGCTCCTGTCTGCACTGAGGGAGCAGCGGCCTTGCAGCCGAAATCCTTAAACTTTGCTAAATACTCTTCCTTTAATAAGAAAGATCCACCTTAGCAACGTTGGTGTTGAATACTTTTATTTGATTCTGTGGACTGAAAGTACCAAACGGGTGGAAACTGAAATCTTTCCTCACACGATCGGCTCAAGAAAGGACCAGAAATAATGAAAGTTCATCTTAATATAGCGAAGAGAGTGTATCCTGTGAAAATTAAATATGTCTGTGTTAAAGTAATCAAATTCCTCTTAGTATAACGAAGACAGTGTATTCCATTGAATTCAGATGTGTGTGTGTCAAGGTCACAGGGAGATGTCAAATGTGTGTGCGTTACTGTAATCAAGTTCCTCCTATTCCGACAGGAAGAGGGGGGCAATATGTGTGTGTCTAATCAAAACATGAGACTGAGTGTGAGGATGTAAGGGAGGGGGGGATGGCTCAGCTAAAAAAGGATAAAAAGAGATGACTCGAGACATCGAGTGGGGATCTTACGTATGACACCGTCCGGTACTCAGCTGAGGACATTAACATCGTCCGGGATTAACTTCGGGAAACTTCGTCTCCGCTCATGGATCAGAGGACCCTGATCTTGGGCAGGAATTAACGGAGATTCTCATTCCCCCCTACCTAAAAGGAGTTAAGAGGCACACTGTTTTCCCGATGACCTGGTACGGAGCCAAGTGGATAGCAGACGTGTCCTCAGCAGGTGTCAGCTGAGGACACCGGGACATCCTCCTGGACGAGCATCGGAGAACCTCGTCTCTGCTCACAGATCAGAGGACCCTGACCGTGGGCAGGAATTGGCTGATGGAGAGTCTCACCCCCCCCCTGCCTTCATAGGGTCAAGGAGGACTCTGTTTTCTGGGACTTTGTACGGAGTCAAGAGGATCGCAGCCGGACTTCTTTTCCCTCGGCAGGAGGAGGCAGGGGTCTACGCCGGACGCGGCTAAGGCCTCTCCTCCTACCCCTCAAAGGATTAATCTTACAAAGAGGACTTTCACCCAGTCTCAGCTCAGTAAGAAATTTATGTTGTGAATAATCGGTAATGTAATCAAATGAAGTGAATAATTGAGCTGTTGCTATGCCCCTGCTAATAGTCCTGCAATAAATATTTAATCTGCATTTAAAGAAAGTAGTCCTGAGAGTTCATCATAGAGAAGTAGTGAAGTGTATTCATGGTTGTAAAAAGTTAAGTATTATTGGGCACGTAACATCAACATGGTTCTGAATGGTTATTCTGGTTCTTAGTCCACTAACAGACCCTTATAGCTTAAATCCTAGCTATTAAAACCTATCCTGGCACCTAACCAAGAGCCCAGGTCCATTAGAAGAAAGCTGCCATAACTGACGCGACTGATAGCTACATTCGGCTAAGAGGGCCTCCTGGTCGAGTGTTGTCGTTAGTGGAAGCAGGGTAGATGTTAGGAGGGTGAGCAAAGCCAGGCGAGGTTCCCCGACCACCAGCTTAAACAGATCTCCAAACATCTACGGAGATCCGGACCCTTTGAACGGAGAGCTGGTTAATTAGATAGTCTTGTGTGGAGGGACTTATCTCTCGGATCTAACACACCTTACATGGTAGCTCCTGCCATTAGTGTATGAATGGGTGTGAATGTTAGTTAGTCCTGATGGGCAGGTGGCACCTTACATGGTAGCTCCACCCATCAGTGTATGAATGGGTATGAATTGGTGAATGATGACATGTCGTGTTAAAGAGCTTTTAGTGGTTGGAAGACGTGTCTCGCGTGACGAGACTACTTCACGTGACTACGTCCGCAATCTTGTACTTTATTTTTATAAAACTGTAACTTTATTCTTGTAATATTATATATAATATTTTTTCTCAAATTATAACGACTTTATTCTTAATATCTAGAGAACACAGACATGTTTTGAATGTACAGATTGTTTTGAACCTGAGCAGACATCTTGCTAAAACACTTATGAACTATTAAATTCCTGGGGCTTATAAATTAGGACCCCCAGACCCCCCGCTAAAAATGTGCCCCCCCCCAGTTTTGAAACCAAACCTATACTGCTTGTTGAGTGGCAGAGACTGAGGGAGGGGAACAAAAAGACACTACGTTCCACACAGCACAGCAGGTGGCAGTATATCTCTTTCACGTGGATGTGTAAACTACCAAAGAAGAAGAGGACGAGGAAGCAACCTTCCGCTTTAACCTCAGGTTACAGAAGCAAAGCTTTGCGTCCTAAACACTCGTGGCGAATGGAGCTTGAAACGTTCTGCAGTTTGGACAGTTCCGATCCATTTTGGGTGAGTTTATTTCACGACCTGTATTTCTTTCCCCTTCTCTTCCAACTCTATCCAGTTGTTGTTATTAGCTCCCGACACATGCTAAAGACCGACTCCCCCGAAGCAGTCAGCATTACAGCGCTGCTGTGCGGTGTGCCGGGGGACCGGCCGCCCGGTTGAATAACCGGCTTACCCAGCAGTCCCCTGTGCCCCCATGTTGTTCAACGTTAATACCGAGTCTATATCAAACCCAGTGTTCTCGAACCGCGCTGTCCAGCTCACCGGACACCGGGGCTTCTGTCGCGTAGCTCCCGTCGTGGCTTTGTGGGAGAACAACGCGACCCCAGCGTAGTTATGTTCTGTCCGGTGTTCCGTCGGGTGTTCCGTCGCTGCTGGTTCTCCAACTACCTGGTGTCCGTCCGGCTGTGCACCCGAAAAGCACAGTGCTGTGCCTCGGTCGCCATATTTCTCTCACATTCAACATCAGAGAGGCTTTTCATTCGAATATCAGTCATGTGACTGTATCATTGGAAGTCGTCGCGAGGAGCTGGACCTGATCCACCCGAGCCCTGCACAGTAGTCCGAAGCCCGTTGTTCGCATTACGTTCCTAAAAAGTAACTCGGAGCACCGGTGTTACGGTTTGACAGGCGACCCTGTTAACTGGCGACTTTCGGCCGAATGCGTCTGTTGTTGTCTTAGTTACGGCAGCAGTTGAAAATAGGAAGAGAACACGTAGCTGTCTTCGTGAATGCCGTATTGTTTCATTCTTCAACACAATGTCAAACCTTCTCACATCCAGTCTCTGGTCTAAACATACCGGACTAGACGTGTAGCGTCTTTGGAGGAGAAGAGTCCACCCGAGTTTGAAACGTCGCTTGTTTATGTGTTGAAACAGAAGTTAACGAGTTGCCCTTCCTTTGAAAAAAAGTTGGTAAAAATATCAAAACACATCATTTTCTTTGGATCCTGTTTTGTGCAAACATGTGTCACGTAGAAGAACTCTGTCGCACAGTAAAAAAAAAAGATAAATAAATCAAATTTACGGGATTCAAACTCATATCTTTGGGTGGAAAAAGAATCGAGGTCAGAGGCCTTACCTCAACACCACTATCAGTATAGTGTGTCGTGTTGTAGGTTTACCAAGAAATGAGGTACAACACAGTCAGCAGTCACTCCTAACGGCAGAGAGCAACCAGATGAACTTGTGACCACACTGCCCGACTACAGCATGTTGACGTGAACCACGGAGACGTTACAATAGAGCTGGTTTCTCAAACAAATAGGCGGCTGTTTAAAATCCAACAATTCAAAATGTCTTTGTAGAGCTGCAAATTAATGAGGCAGGTGTTTGTGATGTTGTCATGTGGTGAAAATACACAATGTGGACAATACCACCAGAGGCAACAAGGAAAGCAGAGCCATACAATTAAGAATTCAACCAATAATCCAACAATAGACGCATTCGCCAGTTAAACCGTAACACCGGAGCGCACTCTGGCACAACGAATGGAACTCTGGTTCTGTGAGTTCCTGGCTGACCGCCAGTGGCGGTGAACAAAGTGGATGTGTCTCTTCGCACCATCCAGATCTTATGGTAAATTAACCTGTACTTGTATAGATCTTTTCTAGTCTTCCGACCACTCAAAGCTCTTTAACACTACATGACATCATTCACCCGTTCATACACTGATGGGAGGAGCTAAGGTGCCACTTGCCCATCAGGAGTAGCTAACATTCATACACATTCACACACCGTAGGCACAGCTACGGGAGACATTTTGGGGTTAAGTGTCTTGCCCAAGGACACATCGACATGGACTAGTGGAGCCGGGGATCGAACCGTCGCTTCCTCTGATTGAAGGACGACCCTGCTCACCACTGAGCCACAGTCGTTCACAAAGTATTGTGCCTGACGTGGCTACCTGCGTCTCGCAACTATAAATACCACGGGTAGCCTTCACCCAGCCTCTCAGAATCTCCTGCCCCAAAAAAGGTTCCGAGTGACCAACGTCACTGGCTGTCATCCAGGAATTCACAGACCTGAATTGGCAGTAAACAAAGTGTCTGACTCATGTGGAGAGCCTTGGTTGAAATGGCACACATCCCCTGTTTTTCCCACTGTAGCAGACACATGACTGCTCTGGATCTGAGGACCTTCAGATACCAGTTAAACCTCCTTAGGTCCAGTATAGACCTGAAAGAGTTGTCTCTTGTATGAGGAAATGTGTTGCATAAAACCCATCACTCTGTGGATGTTGGTCTTTCACTGTATGGCCTTTTTGCCCGGAAGTGTGTCTATTTTCTGAGACAAAAACTGGGCCCTTACTGGGTCTGTGACCAAGGTCACTTTGACCCTTGAAGGCAGTGGGGGCTGGTGGCAGAACTGCTTCCTGTAACCATGTGACATGGTGTTTAAAACCGTTGTAACTTGGAAATGGGCTACCCAATAGTTCATGTGCTGCTGTGTAAATCTGCCCCCCTCTGGTGGGTGTTAATCACACCCTTGCCACCGCTGGGGTCGGTGCAATGGAGGTTGGTCATCCCTGGGCTGAAGCCTACTGCCTGCAGCAACCTGGCTGCGTTGCCAGGGCTGTGGTGCTGCAAACGGTGGTCCCATGCACCACACTTCCTGGAGCGCTGAGCTGGGGCTCCCATGCCTCAACCCCGATGACCCCAGGCTTCTAAAGCCTAGCTAGATTGCTTCCTGCACTCTAATGCCCTCTCCGCCTCTGGCCCGGCACAACAGGGAGCTTTCGCAGGGTTTGCCTGTGAATGTCAGACAGTCACCTGTGCGAGCCACATCGGATGTCATGTCACGACGAGGGTGGACCTTAATCGTCACAGTTCTCTGGTCATCAACCAGAGAACTGTCAGCCAACTCTGCCCCTTCACGCTTTGGCTGCTCCATTGCTGATTGGGCGAGGAGGAGAAAGGAGAGGGAGTGTCCAATATGAGTCATACGAGTCGCAGTATCGTAAGCCTTCGGCTGTCAACCACAGCACTCCCACCATAAAGTTGCAGGCAGGATGACAAACGGCAAACAACACAATATGTGCTTACCGCTCTTGAATCTGCAAAATAAAGAACCGATAGACTGATCTAATGTAGCGTTTAAGCTGCGGTAAACATCAGGCTAACAGCGAGTTAATGTGTAGTAATCAGTAGGCTTTTTTCTGGACCTGAAACTACATGAGACAATGATGTCAAAGAGCAGCTGGCGTTCACTTAATCAGGCAGTTTAAGTTCATAACATCTCAATGATTCTTTCTTCTTTCCTCGACCAGGATTGGAACCGTACTTGGTACACTGCTAACCCAGACTTCACCCAGTGCTTCCAGAACACTGTCCTGGTGTGGCTGCCATGCCTTTACCTCTGGATATGTGCCCCCATCTACCTCATCTACCTCCGCAGCCACGATCATGGCTACATATGTATGAGTCACATCAACAAAGCTAGAACTGTGAGTCATGTGATTATTTTGGGAAGTCATTTTTCGAATTGGGAAAAGGTCATTTGTTTTTATTATTCCTGCTCTCATATGTCATACATGAGATGTCTGTGTATAAAGCTCAGATTATACTAGAAAAGTGGTTTGTATGACATTGTTGTCTAACCGTGTCGGCAAGTGGACTTGGGTATGGCACTTCGGCTCTATAGCACCCCCTGATTACTTTTATTCTATTCAAATGCTTTTTTGACGTACTTGTTTTATTCTCAAAACTTGGCGTCCATTCGCTGTTCACTTGACACCGTCCAATCTGCCCCAAATTCCACATGCTGGATAAAAGTCCAGGTTAAAGACATCTACACGTCCATATTGACTTTGGGAGATCATTAAGCTCTTTGAAATCTGAAATCATAGAGTTGAACTAGTCAAAGTAAATGTTCCTTATTACAATAATGTTTTACATTGTAGGAAGAAGTGCATTTCTGTCCAAGCTTCACAATTCCAACAGTGACCACATATTTTTTGGTATATTCCTATTCTGATTGCCAGTTTGTGGTCCCCCCCCCTTCCCTGCTGTTCCGTATAAGGCTGCGCCTTCTATGTCAATTAGTCGACTAATCGGTTGTTTTGGTCTTTAGTTGACATAAGATTTGGTGCTTTTGTGTGAATCTTTGTGGAGAAACTCCTCAAGTTTTACAGATCTGTCAGTTAAATCAACCTATCGTGTAGTAGAATTGTAATGTTTGTCGACCAAGTTTCTTTGGTCGAAGACAGCCGTAGTTCTGTCTCATGTCTTTGTATAGAAACAGGGCTGAATAAGGGGTCCAGTATACTCCAAATAATGACATCATTTATCACATAATCTTATACTATAATCACATCGTATTGGTACCTCTGACAAAATGCAAACCATGACTTTTTCTTAGTGTCTAGTCTTGGAAGTGGAAAAAGAGCGCTCACTCTTAGGATAATATATCAATAGTATAATGTTAGTAAAAGTCCCAGCTTTTACATCAAACAGAATGCTGTGAATTGTTCTTCTCTCCACAGGCCGTTGGCCTTCTACTGTGGATCATCTGCTGGTCAGATGTTTTCTTTTCTTTCTGGGAAAGAAGTCACGGCAGCAGTGTCCCTGCACCCGTCCACCTCGTCAGTCCTACCTTACTGGGCTTCACCATGGTGAGTTTTTCTTTGTCATTGGTAGAAAGGGTTCACCCTATAACCTCTATTTAGGTAGAGCAAAGCTTCGTTTGGATTCATCATAATATTAGGGTTTTGGATCTAGATAGAAACCTTTTTTTTACGCGGTTTTATTTTCTGGAATATATCAGTTCAGATGTTTAGTTTTATTTGTATTGTCGTGAAGATTAAAGAGAAATTCAAACTGTATGTTTTTACAAGTGTAGTTCATTTGCACATAGTAAAGAGCAGTACACGGTTCTGGTGTGTAGCTCAAAACAGATGCATGGTACACTCGAACAGGGTATTCTAAGATACAGTTATCTCTGTTAGCACTTTAACAGCAGTGCAAAAGGCTTTGAAACTACGCCTCGACCAGCCATAGACATTCAGTTGATTGCAGTGGGACAGTAGGACTGTTTAAAAGGTTCTAGTCCATTCCTCCATTCATTTTCTGACACCTATCCAGTCCAGGTCTATAGCAGCAGATTAAACACAGTACTCCAGACACCCTCCTTCTTGAGTTGTTCCGATACCAGTATCAGAAATGACTGTCCAGATAATAAAAAAAGTTCATTCTCTGTATGCAAGGGCTTAACTTAGTATACAGCTTTTTGGAATCTTTTTTTTTTTTTTAATTTATTTCTGTTGTTGATACAGAGTACTGATCCAATACCAGTGAATTAAAAACAACAAATATGAAAGTTAATGTATTGTATTCAGTGTCACTGTAAGTAATCCATTTCCTCCAATGGAATCCCAAGGTGTTCCCAGGCCTGATGGGATATGTAGTCCATCCATTGGGTTTAAGAGAAGGTTGCGGTCTTTTTTAGAAAAAGAAAGGAAACCATTAAACACGTCTGGAGCTTGAGAAGAATGTGACAAAGTTGGAAGGGTTATAGAGATTTTTCATTTGTTTCAAGTAAGAGCTGTATGTTTTGTCAAGTATGGTGTTGAAATGTGTTTTTGCTCCAGTTGCTGGCCACCTTGTTAATCCAGTATGAACGGATGAAAGGGGTTCAGTCGTCTGGAGTGATGCTGGTCTACTGGCTGCTGGCACTGCTGTGTGCCACAGTTACCTTCAGGTCCAAGATCTTCCAGGCCCTGGACCAGGTCAGTCTTCGACGAGCAGGGCTGAACTACATTTGGATTAATGGAGTTAATAATAAACCTATAGATATGTAACTGGTTTGGTGTGGCATATGTAATTAGTAATTCCCAGATGTTTAGAGACATTGATTATAGCAAACATACCACAAACAAGAATCTCTCACACCATCAAGTTCCACGGGTTAAAAGCGTATTTTATTTTTATTTTAGCCGTCGACAGTGTGTGTGTGGCGGTACACCACCTTCTATATCTACTATGCTCTGCTGCTGG